>OY730194.1:17943281-18543281 GCA_963422505.1 Pseudognaphalium luteoalbum
TATCTTAATTGTAATCAAAACATCATATATTTGTATTATAATAAAAAAAAAATTAAACCACACTTTGAACCTGTTAACAATACTTTCAAATAATTCAATACGATTCATTAAATCACAATGAACCCACTTATGATTCTTCCCTTCTAACTTGTATTAAGGTTAATAACAATTACTAATGAACTCTACTAGAATCAATTTAACATATTTAAGCTCTAATTTCGTATTATAACTACTAACCTCTTAATCCCCCCACCCCCAATTTTTAGGTTAGAAAATGAAGAACAATACTTACTAAGGGCAAGAGATACAAATTGGTTGACGAATGAATTTCTAAAGCTTTAATTTGAGTTTAGAAACTGATTTTCCCCTCTCCTCCTTGCTCCCGCGATTTCTTCTTCTCCTTTCTAGCTTCTGGAACTTAACTTTTGTGTATGGATATATATGTGTATGTGTGTGTAACACTGCATTCTCGAGTTATTTTTGTAAAGGAAAGAAGACCAACGGATAAAATACTATTATGCAATTCTGAAGTTTTATTTATGAAAGAAAGGAATGGGGAGGAAAGGGTTAGGGCTGAAGGTTTGTAAAGGTTTGTAAATGCTAATTTTTAACTTACAATTTGAAACATGTAAAAGTGTAGCTATACTGTTACAAATACCAAGGCAAATAAATACGTATTCAAAATGACAAATGGAAATATTATAAAAAATTAACACTAATACGAAAAGATGCATAATGTTATCATCCAATTAACTCGGTGCCATTTTAGATGCCTTTATTTCGGTCTTGGTTATCTCAAAATGTCACACCCCCGTTTTTATGATCTGCGGAAGCGACGATTTGGATGAGACTAATCAATAATCAGAACACCAAAGTATAAGCAAACGACTCTAGACGTTTATACATTTTACAAAAGTAATACATAGTTTAGGTCATAAGTTTACAACATTAATGAGTCCGCATAATTAGATTCCGAAGATTTTAATACATAACCAATTAACAAAAGATAATGCTATAAAATCTTCATATGCTTATAGATGCATGCGACTCGTACTAGCTAGCATATCCTACGGGCCACCCTACTGTAGTTGATCACCTGAGAATACAACACTAAAAGGGTCAGCTATAAAGCTGGTGAATCTCACAGGTTTAAAATAAAACATGATGTGATCAACATGATTATCCGACGATTGATAACCGAACAATGATTAAACCAATTAAGGTTTCCGAATTAAATATACCGACACTGATATTGCATTGCACTGAGCTATGGTTCAAGGCCTAACCCGATTTTCTGCCTCCCGAACGGTGTCAACACCCATAACAATTACTAAAATGCCCGTTTGTACGTGGTTGTAGCTAGCAACCCGGACGGGGACGTCACTCACATGATAGATCTATCTTTTAGTAATCACGCCTTATTAAGTTAATGAACCATACAATGATGAGGACTTTACCGAATTAAAACACTCATGCAATAACCGAACAAAATCAATACTGACAATGATAACCGAACATAATAACCGAGTTAAAATCAATTTAACTAACCGAATAACTATGATCACGAAAACAATTTGTGTTGCATCTCCCCCAAGTTTAAAATAGTAAAACAGTAAAATGGGGCCGTGAGAGTCACCGAGCAAAGAAGTTCCGATATGGATTGAACAACCCGAAACCTTCAAATACCCTAGGCATATAAGGTTATACACATGAGCGAATGTCTATTTAGATCATTCCCAAGATGTGTTCACTCAACCATTAAAAATGTCCGATATTTCCGACTGTATGTTTTTGAAACCGATTAAATTTGTATTTTATAAAAGTGTACGGCCCGTTGGTGACGATTCATGAAAATAATTTAAGTATTATTATGTATTCCATTGTATACTTATAAAGTATGTTCCATATTTTATTATCCGTAGTATAGGTTGAAACCATTATCGGTATATTCCGTGTGTTTAAAATGTATACTTATCAAAGTATAGGTATATGAGTATAGCTTGTTTATCCGTATATTGTACCGTATATATATATATATATATATATATATATATATATATATTGTCGTTTTTATCCAATTTTCATAAATAAAATTATCAAAGTTCATTCTTGGTCCGAAATCTTATCGTCCTGAAGTCGGCTCGCATTTATCGTTTTGGGCTCGTTTTTGTTGACTTGGTCAAACAGACTCGGTTTGACACGAAACTTTTAGGATATCCTTAAATATGTTTCTAGGACTCGGAAAAATTACCGTTATGTTTCGTGTTTAGTCCGAAGTGTCGGTTTTATAAAACATGTAAAATCAGTCCCTATATGTGTGTTTCAGATTTTTCACCCGATTCAACTTCCGTTCTCTATTACTTTTATTCCGAATTAGGTTCCACCAAAAATCACAGCTGAGCATCTATATCTCTAATATTTTTACAAATTTTCCCAAGATTTATAAAGTTGGTTTCAATGGCTTAACAAAAATCAAGAATAAAAGTGCTTATTTTCGACCACATTTATCTATCACTTACAAATCGAGTTCTACACTAAAATATGTGTATATCTAGTCCGAGAGCTTGACACGAAAGTTGTGGATAACTCAAATACGAAAATTTCGATATAAGATACATGTTCTAATTCAATGTGTACGATTTTATATGATTTAATTGGTGGGACTGTTTTCAGAAAACGTATAGGTGTGTAAAAACGTATTTTAACAATTATTTTGGACATTTTTAGGTTGAGTGAGCTACAAAACATGTAAATAAACCTGTTCCAAGTAAAAATAATGAAAGAGTTTAGATTTATACCCAAGAAAATCGTGTTCTAGAGAGAAAATGGAGAAGATGGCTCGGTTTTGCTTCCTCCTTCCTTCTCCTTGCTTTTCCTTTGGTTTTGTTCCAAGATTTGAGCTAGATTCAAGTTAGATGGTGTGGATAATGATGTAGGTAGAGTGGGTGCCGAGAGAGTGAGGTAGAGAATGAGAATTGTGATGATAAATGAGGTGAAATGAAATATATAATATGAAAACAATAAAGTTAAAGTCAACAATAATGTGGAGACATGATCACATTTTTAGGGAGGGAAATGGGGTTGATAAAACCGGTTGAGTGGGTCGGTGTGGGTTTGTTTCATATTTGTTTGCTCATTTTTGCGTTTTGTGTGGTGTCCGTTTCCACAGTCATTTTGTGGTTCTTATAAACGTAAAATGTTCTATATATTAGTTATCGAAAACGATTTAAAACTCAACTATTTAAATGAAAATCTTTGTTCAAAATAATATATTTGAGTAGTCAAAATATTGTTTGGTTCCATTTGGTTGTCGATTGAAAGTTGCAATTTTTTTTTATAATTGTAACGTTTTAAATAAACGTATACTTTTGTTTTATATTATCAACATAATATAAATTAATAATTAATGTTATTAAATAATTTCGTATTATTTAATAACCGATTCACCAACATCCGTATTTTTAATTTGATCCGAATTCTTATATGATTTAAATGAATCGTATCCCGAACATAGATATAAACAAACAAATTATCCGAATGTATTTAGCCTAATATAAACTAAATACACATAATCACATGATATTTAGGCACAAATAATTGTCCTAATTTTACCGGGTGTATCACAAAACAATGACCATACTTGGTATCTTATAATGTTTTGAATTTTGGTTAAGTTTACATATCCTTACACATATACAATAAGTAGCAAAATGAGTGGGTCGGGGTCAAATTGAGTCATAGATATAGATGCATTTGGATCTAAACGAGTCCGGATCTAGATTGATCATTTAGGAGGATGAGTCTAACGGTTTCGGGTCAAACGGGTCTCGAGTTGGGTTGACCCATCAAGTTTCTACAAAACTTTATTTTATTTGAGTGAAAAATGAAATGAGTTGTTCAAAAAAATATTTACCCACTAGACCTGTTAGTTAAATGGTTATATGACTTATATCAGATATTCATTTACATCCATCAAAAAACAAAATTGAGAGACCCAAACAAAATTCATCTCATAAATATTACCCAACGTGACCCATAAAAAATCAATAAATCTAAAATTATCACCTCTATTATATATTCTATATATATATATGAGAATAAGAATACTAATGCTAAGAATAACTTATCACCATATGACTAAAAAGATGTCATGTAACAAATAAACAAATTTTATACTCCGGTTGAAAAGAGCACATGTTGCATAGTTTACTCTGTAAATACCAACTCAATACCAACTCTCATGCACCAAAATAGTTAACATCACCCACCCATGTTGCACTTTTTGAACTGAAGTAAAGCAAGATATGCCAACATTCACTAAAATAGTGCAAGTATACAATTTAATATCATGATACATGTTTAATCTTTTTATTAAATATTTATTTTCATTTTGTTTGATGCTTTCAATTTTAACATATCTACTCAATGTGTTCTGTAGTCAAACTGAGAATGCATTTAAGTAAAATTTGCATGTACATTGAAATAAAAATTAGTCAATATCAGTTGTAAGTACTCTCTTCGAAATTTTTCATTTATATAAAACTACTTATTTACAAGTAAAATGTTTTCAAGTATATTTCACTCTAACGAAGTTTAAAAGTTAAACATTATACAGAGTACATGATTGATTTTTTTTTTCAAATGTGATAAAACGTTATAGTTTGATATAATAAAATAAGAGATTGGAAGAATTTATAATTTCAAAACTCTAACTAAATTACAGTAAAGTGTGTATATTTATGGATTGGGACTTTAACTGAAAACTACATGTACTTGGAGAGTTGGAGTTGAAGTGGATGACATTATGACAAACCTAACAGAAATATGGGATCCCATCACTTTTCCCTCTGTCATCATGCTCAAGCTACCCACCACTTCATTCCCCTAAGGTCTAAACAATAGTAGGTAGTTTACTACTTCATTGTAAACAAATCTAGCCATATCTATCGGTAGTACAAATTCTTTCGTTAACAATACTATTGATTACCATTTGATACTGATTCAAAACCAACAAATATACATAAGTTATTACTGTGTTGGAAAATAAAAGAACCCCATTCTTAATTGGTACAACAAATAAGAACATTATATAACTTCATTGTCGACATAATTTCTACATTATATAACAAAATATGAGTGTTAAAAAGGTAAATGACATGAAAGTTAAAATATAAGCCATCTATCCAAGTATCCAACACCTCGATCTTACTAAGTAAAATTTTATAATGTAACTGTGTATAAATAACTAGTTAAATAAGCAGATACTTACATAACTACTTAAATATAAAAAACTAAGATGTAACTAACTGAAAACACTTTTATAAATTGTATAAAGCAAACTATGAAGAAACAAATAAAAAACATAAAGTATATTAGTTATTAAATTCACTCAAAGGTTTAGTTTGACTAAGAAAAAATATGACTTTAGTATATTTTTTATCAGAATCAGAATAACTAAATACTTCGTATATGTTTATGACCGAAGATGATACATAATCATGAATAAATATATTATAAAAAAACCAGAAGTAATGTTTGTAAGCATATATTGATTTATTTTTTAGCATACCTTTGATTTTAATTAACGATGTACATATGAATGTATGATCATTCATCTTCATTATCTTCAACTCTTAAACATCACCATATTCATATCTTGAATTTCCACCCCTTACAACCATCTAAAAGCTCAAACCAACATGAACTATTACAAACAATCATACACCATATAAACAACAGATCGACAACTTAATTAACAAGTTCTGAACTCACAAAATCATAATCACGTAAACATAAACTTAAACAGAGAGACAAAGATAAAAAATTTAAAATTTGAAACCTAAATTGACCATACCAACCAGGGGCGGAGGTAAGGGGGCATGGAGCAGTTGCCCCTCAAGAATTCTCAAATCATGTAAAAAAGAAATTTTTTTAAGGGTATTTGTGATATTTCGGAAGTTTTGACTCTCAAAAACATGAACAATTAATTTAATTTTTTTTGCCCCCTACTTCTAAATCCTAACTCCGCCCCTAATACCGACACATACATATACACACTTCTGTTCATGTGACAAAATCAAGGTCTTGCATATCATTCAAAACCCTGCAACTCAACTCCAAAACCTGCGTAATTGTAGAAACGAAAAATAGTAGAGATTAGAAAACTAAACCGAGACACACACAGACACTTACATTACATCAATAAGTTCATACACATCGAGTGAGAAATCAAAAGCACTTCAGAAGAGTGGCGCAAAATAACAGATACACTAACGTGCAACGGATAAAGATGAGCGCTAAAAAGAAAAGTTTGAATATATATAACTTACCATAAAACACTGTGGATACCGTCTTCTTATTGAAGGTTGATTGTTGAGAGAAAATAAGAAGGATAGAGATAGAGAGACATGGGAATAGAGAAGCTGAACAAGAAGAAGAATGAGAGGAAGGTAAGGGTATGCCACCAAATCCGAAAGGATTTTGTGAGTTGATATTTGGTAGATTTGAACAGTCTCAGACTGTTGAAATCTGATGTGTCTTTTTTTTATAGCTCAATAGTAATGAGTGTTGTTTTTTTATATAATTGGTAGATAATCCGTCCACTTTTGGGATGATTGTAACAAAAAAAAATATTTCATCTTTATAATGATCATTTTATCCCTTTAACCCTATTATTGAATTATAGTAAATTCAATTCTTCTCGTACAGCAGGTTCAGCAACTCACTACAGGTAAAACAAAACATACCAAAGTCAACATGCTGGTCAATCTAGTTGTTTTGTAGTTTATAAATAAAATATGAATTGTATCATGATTGATGTAGACTGTGTTCTATAAGGCTATTTGTAACATATCAAATTATTAAAATATAAATCGTACGAAACAAGCTATGGTATAGATATGGTTACGGAGCCATATTTTACGTCATGATTAAACTACAATTCATATATTAATAATAAATATGATTAAACTAACATTCACATATGTATTGAAAATTTTATATAAATATGATTAAACTAACGTTATGCTTCATAAATGCTTAAAAGTTTTATATGTATTAATAGGATTTTTGAAGTTCAACTGTACGCTTTTTATGGTTTAATTTTAAGCTTAAATGTTTTTGTGTTGAATCACTTCAGTTAATTTTGAATTAGTCCTAGCTTGTTTTCAAAAATGTTGTGTGACATATTCTAACTGTAAGTCCAAAACTCTATGAAGTTACATTAGTTTGAGTGTCAGTTTAGTTCACATTAGAATGTGTATGTATTGTGGTTTGGTTTAATTATTTGCTTATGTTTTTAAAATAAGTTTTCTTATTGTGATACATGACTAGATTTGCAATTCAATGGATGATAATTTATATCTTACGGTGAAAAGTCAACATTTAGCAACAATTCAATTGGTTTGTCTAGTGGCAGCTCTAATTGCATATTGTAGGTTTCGTAATAGAAAGCGTTTGCCTAGCCCAGACGAGATGTTACATAGACAACATGTACGAGATGAGATATTACATGCTCTCTCATTAAGTGGTAAATGTCGCAAACTTATCCGTATGAGTGAAAACACTATTATGATATTGTGTGAAAAGTTAGAGAGTGACGGCGGTCTTCGACCAACTCAGCGTATGTCAGTTGAAGAACAAGTTGCTAGAATTTATGATAGGAAATGACTTGAAAACTAGCTTAATCGCTTGGTTTTTCCGTCGATCGGAATCATGCACGAATAGTCATTTTCATCGGTTTCTGAATGCAGTATTATCTTTAGAAGATCAATACATTCGACAACCAACTGGTGATATTGTTCCATTGGAGATTCAAGGGAAAAAAACATTTTACCCTTTTTTCAAGGATTGTATAGGGGCAATTGACAGAACACATATTCGCGTGAGAGTGCCTAATAAAGATGCCCCAAGATATTGCGGTCGTAAGGGATATCCAACTATCAATGCATTAGTAGCATGTACTTTTGATTTAAAATTCACATATGTTTTGAGTGGTTGGGAAGGCACTGCATCAGACTCAAGAATAATAAAAGATGCTCTTACTAGAGAAGATAAGTTAATTATTCCTAAAGGTGATAATCTTAACCTAACCAAAAATTTTAAATTTTTTGTTTATATGCGATATTGATTCTAATATATATATATATATATATATATATATATATATATATATATATATATATATATGTATATGTAGATTTTATTTGGTGGATGGTGGTCTACCGCTTAAAAGCTCACTCATAGCGCCTTATAGAGGTGTAAGATATAATTTGAAGGAGTACTCGTCCCGTTCACCTGAGAATCCAAAAGAGTTGTTTAACCTTCGTCATGCATCATTGCGAAACGCTATTGAATGTGCATTTGGTGTTCTGAAAAAGAGGTTTCCTATAATTAGAAGTACAACTGAACCGTTTTACTCATGTGAGACACAATCAGACGTGTTTTTGGCATGTTGTATCCTACACAACTTTTTACTTCGGGTAGACCGGGTGAAAGCAATTGAAGACAAAGTTGTACGTGAGGTGTTAGATGCAAGACCATATGAACACCTTTATGGTCAAAGAGATATAGATGATAGAGGAGAACAAATAAGATCAATGGCAAATGAAATGTGGAATCAATACTTGTTGGATCCGGATGATGAAATTGATTATGCTATTTAGTTGTCTCTAATTTTATTGTAATACTTGAACTTGAATTTAAAACTTTAATAAATGTGCTTAGATTTATCAATCATTCACGTGGTTTGTGTTTGAGTGTATATATTTGTATGGATTTAAATCTACTACTTATACTATTGAATGTTCTTATCTATTTATGAAATTATTTTTAAGTCTAATGTTATTTGTTACTGTGTAGGAATTAACTATGGGAAGAAAAGCCCATGATGGAACTAGCACGAAGAGGGAAAGTTTACATTGGTCGACAAAGATGGATGCTGCTTTTATTAACGCTATGCTAAAAGAACAAGAAGATGGTAACATAATTGATGGCTCATTCACTACTTAAGCATACACTAATATGTTGAATGCGCTAAATACACAAATGGCAGATAAGGGTTTGAAAAAAGATCATCTCAAGAATCGTTTAAAAACTTTAAAAGATAACTTCTCAGAATGCTGTGATCTTTTTCGGGGAGTTTCATTAAGTGGTTTTGCATGGAACTCCGAAAGTAAGTTAATTGAAGCCGAGGATGAAGTATGGGAAGCATTGATCAAGGTAGTTTTTCATATTACTTGGATTTTATATATATTATTATCCGTCATATTTCTTTAACATGACTTCTTTTTTTCCTTTTCATATAGGAGAAACCTGAAGCTGCAAAGTGGAGGAAAAAAGTGATTCATCATTACAAAGAATTATCACAGTTGTTTGCTAGGGATAGAGCAACTGGTGCATCTGCTGCAACAGCGAAAGAAAGAACTAATCAGCAAAATAAGGAACTAATAGTGGAAACCATTGATGAAATTGACCAATTTATAGAAATTAATGACATTGGTTTAGAGAACTTTGAAACTGCTGATGATGTTAACACTACATCAACCACACCACCATCTCAAGGGAAAGTTCCAACTAACCTGAAAACAAAGAAAAGAAAACGGAAGTCAAACGAAGAAGGAGATGAATTTACAGCTAAGCTTTTGGGTTCAATGAATAATGTTGTTGATGCCATCGACCAAAGTACAAAGGTATTATGTTTATTCAAGTTTATATTATTACCGTTTATCTTCTTACATTTAATAATGTTTTTCACTATATAATTATAATAAGGTAATAGAAAGCTCCCGTCCACACGTCTATTCGGAGGCAGAAATCTACAGAGAACTAGAGCTTATGGGTTTGAATGATGATGACATTGAAAGTGCATATCTTTTCCTCGTGGATCGTCCTGACAAAGTGCGAGCACTATTTGGATGTCCTTTGCATAAACGAATTTCTATGTTGACAAAAATGATGGGAGCATAAAAGTGGGAATGCTTTTATTTATATTATTAGCTTTAATTTCGTAATGACTTTTTGTGTGGATTGAAATTGATTTTTTGGTTTATGATGGATTTTTATTTATTTAATTTTGGACTTTAATTTGCGATTTATTTATTCGCTTTCCATCTTATTTGCCTAATTATAATTGATTTATAACTTTATTATATGGTTGAAATATTGCAAAGGGTATAATTGTAAAATAGCTTATTTTGATTACTTTCCTTTCCTTTCTATGTAACTCGAGAATGTAGATAACTAAGTTTTTTTCTTTTCCTTTCTGTTGCTCTCTTTCCAACTCGAAAATACATGTAAGCTACCTTTTATTACATTCATTTCCATCTTTTTTGTCTCTTTTCTTTTCCATCCCATTCTTTTTTGTTAAAAAAATAATACTTGAGAATAAAATGTAAATAGATAGATATGAGTTTATTAATTTTACTCCCCTCAATTATTATTGTCTGAAATTTAAAAATCATTCACAATTATTATTATTTTATACAACTTATATTAATAATAATAACTTAAAATAATTATTTATATACTTATTAAATTAATACCTTAAAAGTTAGGGTGTTACAGCAAGTACTCTAATTATAGGAGTAAGGATTGAACACTTTCGATAAAAACTGAAAATAGCAAAAAAAAAATTCAACACAATTACCAATAATCCCTTTGTAAATATACGTAGAAAAAAAGTTAGCCAATCACCACCTCCATCGTGTTAATGTGGTTCCGATTTGGTAGTGGAAAGTGTATCCACGTCGAGTATCTAACATTATCTTGTAAAGCTAAAAATACACATAAAAAGTTTATGTGAGTCGTAATTTCAATCTGATGACAATTTGTAAAACTGAATTTCAATGTGAATACACTTACTATATATATATATATATATAGCCCTTTATCTTGGGGAAGGGGGAAGCATACCTACAGCCGTCGATCTGGTTCTATTTTAAAGTTCTAGCGCTGCATCTTTTCTGCAATTCACAATTAGTCATTTTACAAGTCGAGGGTACCATCGTCTTTTTACATTCTATTTTGAATATGATTATATAATATAATATTGTATTAACAGAGTAAAGACACCTATTATATTTGTTTCCTCCGATAGTTCGTAACCAAATCTCTGTTATCATTCAGTTGCAATTAATTGATTCATCCTACCAATTTCAATATCGTTCTCAATTCAAGGTCAGTTAGTTACAAATTGTTGTGTTTATGATTTTAATTTTTATTTCAATTGTTTCTAATTAAATTTTTTTTTCGATTTCAATTTTTTTTGTTTTTCTTCCCAATCCTTCTAAAAATTTTGATTATACTTATGTTTTTGATTCTTTTTATCGATTTGTATCGTTCGTATTTAGCTTTAAATCATCACATACTTTCAAATTTTCATCTTTTAGGTTTTATCTTCGTAGTTGTGTGTTTGTAGCTTTTACGATGTATTCTAGCTCTCGTGTTCCGTTTGAATGGAATTCAGAGGTTTCTAATTCTACTGGTAAGTTATTTTCGAAGTAACTTTTAATGTTTCAAGTTATTTGTGTATTGATGATTTTGAACCGTAGTTATGATAATATTTATTAGTGACGAATGTTACTTATTTTTAATTATCTGTTTATTTGTTTGCTGATGTACGTTAATTAGTTTTTAATATTACATGTGAAGAATTTCATATGTGTTTTAAGGACGTAGTTTGTTCTAAAGAGACACCTGAAGGTTCCAAATATTAGAATGAATCGAATTGGTTATGTTTTTAAGTCGTATGATGAGAGTTTTGATGATTTTGAGCAGTAATAATCATAATATTATGCGTGATGAATGTTACCTATTTTTTATTATCTGTATCTGAGACCCGTAAGTGATCAAATTTTAATTTCAATTCCCCTTAATCTAGTTCGCGACTATTCAATCCATTCTTGTAATTTTAATTCGTTATCAATTTGGGACGTTCTTAATTTCATTCATCACCGAGATTCTATTTTTCAGCCATTCTAATTCATCCTAGGTTCATAAAATTGCAGGTTTTGTATACCCAAACTCAAAATTTTCAATTAAATTTTTTTTAAGTTTCATCAAATTACAAGTTTCATATGTAAAATCCCTGCTAAGCGCATACTAAATTGCATCTACAATTCGAACTTGTATCCTACTCGTCTACTACAAGTTGAATATCATGGTTTATATAAGTATTTTTACTTTCAAGTTCTATAGTTTTGGTGTGAAATTAAAATTTTTGGTGTTACCTACATGTTGATTCTGTTATTGTTTTTGTATTTTGCTTTTCTTTGTAAATTATTGGTTTTTATGTTTTTGATATAAGTGACATGTTACGATCATGCTAGATGCATTGTATTTATGTTAATATTCATTAAGATGAATACTTAGTTACATTCACCTTATCAGTCTACTAGTATTGAATATTACTAATTAATTACTTAATTACTTTGATATGTCTTCAAACCTTAATCGATATTTACACCTTCAAAAATCAAACTTATGTGTATTTTTTCTTTTGAACCTGTCCGGGTGACCTTCTACACAAAGGCACGTTCATGCTCCTCTATGTTTTGTTTTTTAAACACCCAAATTTCCTTTGCTATAATCATTTCGACTTGTGCGAGGTCATCAGCCCACAGTGTGCACAATTGTGAAATTTAATTCTAAATGCAGTACCGTGCAATAAGAAGAGAACCAACCCTTATCATCAGACTTTTATTTGCCGAGTTTGTGTTAGAGGTAGTAAAACGAGTGGGTTGGGTAACAAAGTTTTGATTGCTATTTTTAAATTAATAAGAAAAAACTGATGTGTCATATATTTCTTGGTTTCTAGCACTAGGGAATTCACTATACTATAATTTCTGAATTCTAATTAGTTTAATTTTAAATAACGATCCTAATTAACTAGGAAAAAAGTTTGCTGTTATTGATAAACTTTATACAGGTTTGCTTTGTTGTCTACTTATGCTATTATTTGCCCTCTTTGATATTGGATCCAGATTTTTCTTGTGCTCGTGTGTTTAGTATAGGAGCTTGCTTGTATACATAATGTAGTATGTTATACTCACACTATTTGATGAATGCTGAGGTTTATGACTCCATTTTAGTACTTGTTGTGATGTAAATATGCATCTCCTTTTTCTTCTATAATTCTTCTTCTCTCTACTAAGATGCTTATAAACACGAGTTGTCACCATCTTATTATGAGATCTACTAGTAATAATATTCATTACATGTTCTAGATGGTACAGAGACTACGTATCTGAGGTTTTTTGTATCAAACGTTGAGGCTGGTTCAATCAATGGAAGGAGTGGAACGACAATTTCCGATTTCCGGTCACGCTTTAATGGTCGAATTCAGTTGTCACACAATTATGAGTATTTTTCAAGAATATCTGATAGGGTTATTATGGTGTCTAATAGATGAAGTTCTTGAGGCCATTGAACTTATTCTAACTAAGTTGCTCGATGAGGTAATCCTATTAACACAACTTGCATTTTGGTAGCCTATGTGATTGTAACTTTCAGAATATTATTCATTGTTGATCAGCTTTATGCTGAAGAAGGTGACGAGGCTTAGCAAGATCAAAAGTTAGATTAATTGTATCTAATAGCTCTTGTGGTGGAATCAGTGGGAAAGGGGGATCCACGATAAGGTAACAATGTTGCTCACCATGTTTGATGTATTAATTTCATAAGCTGCATCTTTAATGACACTGCTTGTGGTGGAATCAGGGGGAAAGGGGGATCCACGATAAGGTAACAATGTTGCTCACCATGTTTGATGTATTACTTTCATAAGCTGCATCTTTACTGACACTACTTTTAACGACCCGACATAATTGAGAAATATTATTCATGATTCAATGATTACATTTTGGTATTTGGTGCCAATCACTTGGTTTGCTTATACTTTTTTTTTATAAGCGGTAGCCACGTGAAAAGTTTGGCAACATCGTTCAGTAACTTACAATCTTACATACCACTCTTTTTTGGTATCACTGACTTTTGAGAGTAGTATGTTTTGAAATGAAAGAGGTTGGTCCCTTAGTTCAGTTCAGTATATATTTGAACTTGTTTCATGTATTATATTTATATACTTCTTATGTACTTATTTATCGCTCTTGACGATTATGTGAATGCTAGTTATATCATATTTTTGGTTCGTTATTTAGTTCATTTTGTCTTTCATGCAATTTGTAAATATTGGCTTATACTTATGACTTATTACATAGAGTTCCATTGGTGTAGATCTCTAGGTTCTTACTACGTATTCTGAAAATGAGGAGATTGTCTAATGTTTAGCTTTAAGTTGATAGCATTACATATGGTGCTCATTTGATGTACTTGCTTTTGGTAAACCAAGATCATTCTTGTGAATTGAAATTAAACTGTAAAGAAAGTTAATGCGGAGTGTCTTTAGCAAAGAAAGGTGTATGTTACCCGACTGTAAAACTTGGTATTAGGACTTTGACGGTGACCATAACTGAAGGATGTACGTGTATAGATATGTTTCACAAAATTCACTTGATTTTGACACTACTATGTTTATTCTAAAATATTCATTTTGATGAATATTAAATAATACTATTCATTCGATGAATATAAGTGTTAACATTCCTTAATAAATGTTATAATCTAATTTTTGTTGTTCTGACTTCTCATTCATCTTGAATAATAGTGATAACATTAACTTATGAATGTTATAATTCAATTTCACATGTTAATAACTTAATAACTTAAAATTCATTTTGATGAATAGTAAGTGATTACATCAATTGAAAAACTTTATAATTCAATTTCAGTTGTTAGAATTATCATTCATTTTGATGAATATTAATTGATAAACTTCATAATTTAAATTCGGTTGTTATAACTTGACATCTATTTATATGAATATTAAGTGATAACATTCATTCTTATAAATATTAAGTGCTAACATTCATTATGATGAATATTAAGTGATAACATTCCTTGATGAATGTTATAATCTCATTTTAGTTGTTTTTCAGTAATGTTCATTTTAATAAATATTGTGTGATAACTTTAATTAGTAAATATTATAATTTCATTTCAGTTGTTATAACTTAGAGTTCGTTTTGATGAATATCAAGTGATAATATTCATTCAGATGAATATTAAGTGATAACATTTGTTCTGGTGGATATTAAAGGATAACATTCCTTGATAAATGTTATAGTTTGATTGTTAGTTGTTCTAACTTAATATTCATTTTGATAAATATTACGTGATAGTATGATTTAGTAAAAAATTATCATTTAATTCCAGTTGTTATAACTTAAATTTAATTTTGATGAATCTTAAGTGATAACATTTGTTCTGCTGAACATTAAGTGATAGCATTCCTTTAGTTGTTATAACTCAATGCTCATTTAATGAATGCTACGTGATACCATTTACTACGGGACTTCAAATGTCTCTATGCCAATGACTCCTTTAAGCACTTTTAGTGCCCTACGACTCAATTTACAGGTGGTCCATAAAAAATTTTAAACACTTAAGCTGTATTTAAGTTGAGAAGCTTCTAAAGATGATAAAGAGCATACACAAGAATTATTCCATTTTATTAGATTTTACGTTTATAATTTTAATTAGCTATACTACTTTGGTGGGTATAAATGAATTACCCTGTTTTGTACTCTGAAATGATTCTTAAAAATTATATGAGTTCTACTATCCTATCATTTTAAGCTAATTCTTACATATGATATCCGATAATATGAGTTCCCATGGCATATTCGGTTTAATGCTCATGCAAGTAACGATTGACAAATTTACAAGTCAAAGATGTTATGTTGCTTGATAACTTATTTGTTATTTTGGTAGTTTAGTGATTCATTTCAAGAGCTTTTGTATAATTGGGCATGATAGTTTGTGAGTTTGTGGTATTTTTTGAGTTAGGGATTATTGATTCTCAAAAAAAAGAAGATATGATTGAACCCGCTCGAAACCATATTCATTGATAAATGTTTTAGTATGATTTCAATTGTCGTAACTTAAGATTCATTTTGATGAATATTAAGTAATAACATTCACTAATAAATTGTAACATCCTCTCCGGTGGTCAAGTAAAAATCCTATTTAAATTGATTATATAATTGTTTTAAAAATTATGAAACTTAGATAAATAAATCACAAGACTTATTGTGAATTGTGAAAATATTACTTGTTTTAAATTATTATAGTTGACGGTATTATAAAGTAATATTTTTCGCGAAAGATTTCTAAGTTCCAGACAATAGATTAAGAAGAAGACTAATTAAATAGGTCGGGTTTGAGCTAGCCGACTATATGCTTTTAACCTTTCCAAAATTGGGAAGTATTTCCCTCTCTTTAGAAATAAAAGAAACCAAAAACCTAGAAACTAAAGATCACAAACAAATAGAGCTATGATTTTGGAGCAAGAATCAACTACATCATCATTCTGATTTTCATCATCTTGTTCTTCAATTTTCAATTGGTAAGTTGATTCTTGAAAACCTATGTTTATAAGTTTGATGTGGGTAAGTTTGATTGAGATATGAGTTGAAAGATATTGAAGTTGAAATTGAAATTGATGTTACTAGTTGTTATTATTGCTAATTGGGGTAGTATAGATGTATTAGAAACTGAATTTATGATGGTAAATATAAGATTTTCGAAGTTAGAATTATGCAGAAACGAAATGAAGTTCACTAGGTTTCTGGGTCTGGACTAGGTAGCCAATCGGCTAACTACCTCAGCCGATCGGGTATGAGTTTGTTAACCGAACAGCTAAATTTAGTCAATCGGGTATTTTAGTGTGAAAACGTCACAGCAACTGGCCTTCGAGTTTTAAAGTAGAAAATTATAAGGGTAGCCGATCGGGTGAACCAGGTGAGCCAATCGGGTATAGTGTTCCAACCGATCGGGTAGATTAAGCCGTTTGGCTGATTTAGAATAAAATCATTACAGAACTTTGAGTTGAAACGAAAATTCTTGAAAATTAACCTTTAGCCAATCGGGTTAGTGGTGAGTCGATCGAGTATATAGGGCTAGCCGATCGGCTATGATGATAAATCCAATCGGGTAAGGTTAAAGACAGGAACTAATTAGTTTTTGTTTGTGTTGTTATGTATATCTAAGGTTGATATTTAAGTATTGGTACCATTTAATTGTACTTGTGAATTGCTAATGACATGATTACTTGTGTAAGGTGTTTATTTACATAAGTATGATTAATTGATACAAGTACTAACTTGTGAAATCTGTGGTGTTTCAGATACTCCAAAGACTCAGTGATATAAGACAGCTGAGTGTGACAGAGGTATCGGTGAGTGGATTTGGAACTCACCTTTTGATTTAGTTGTAACAGTTTGGTTGCAACAAGTGAACGTAGATATGTTGTTAGACTATTTAGTTTGGATCATTAATTGTTAATCTACGTGCTATGTGGCCTTCGGACATCAGTTGTTATTGAGGTCAACACGTTGGTTGGGCTAGTAGGTTATTGTATGAATTACACATGGTCTTGATTCATTCGTTGTGTGTAGAACCTTTGTTTTAGTATAATAACCATTAGCTATCGGTCTATTCTGTATTGACCATACAGATTGTTGGGCAAGTGTTCTTGAGAGCCACCGCGGCAGTAGGGTTTCTCAAGGGCCACCGATCCCCATTGTTGAATTGCTGTGTTGTGTAAAGTGTATTTATGTTTAGTTGGTGTAAACAAGTGGTTAGGCTAAATTGAATGGGGTTTAACCTATTCATTCACTTAGCTTTGTGTTAATCCCTTATTTTACTACATGCAAGTTATATTTTGAATATGTGGGTTGCAGGAAGGGATGCTTATCAAGGAATGTTTGATGCCATGCAACTTTGATCTAGTTTTTGTAACAAACTAAAGTTTTAAAATTTTATAATACCCCATACCATGTAATACATATGTTATAGTTTGAATAGTTTTAACTATCGTGTATTAAAGTTGTAAACCTTTTATGTATAATTTTAAGTAAGGTATATTAAAGAAATATCTTTTGACATACGCTTCCGAATTAAATAAATACTATATTGATATATGGAGTGAGGGGTGTTTTATAAATGTTATAGTTTAACTTCAGGTTATGAATGTTATAGATCAATGGAACCTTTACGTAATCATTAAGGTAACTTTCATCAATAAATATTAACTTTACATTTATCAATATATTTTAGTCTATGAATGTTTCTATGAGATATTTGGTACATTCACGCTTTTATTATCGACCCATGTTAAATATACAACATTGATAGTTGTTGAGCTTTCTTAAAGTATTCTAGTACTAAATCTTTTTTTTGCATTTGTAGGTTCCAATTTCGAATTTAGCAAGGAGTTTGTTTGTGGTCAAGCTACATTGTGGGAGAGCTTAGTATTGTTTACAAAGCAAAAATGAAGGATTTGAAGAATGTGAATTTCTTTGTAAATGATTTTCTTAAGTTAATGAGTTAGTTTAGATTATGTTGGACTTCGAATGTATTAGCCAATGACTCCTTAAGCACTTCTAGCTATGACTCAATTTATATGTAGTTCGTATAAAAACTTTAAGCGCTCGAGAAATAACATTCAGTGATAAATGTTACATTCTTAATTTATGTTAAAATAACTTAAAATTTATTTTGATGAATTTAAGTGATAACATTCATATAAATGAATATCAAGTGATAACATTTTTCTCTTCATATAAACTAACATTTATTTAGATTAATATTAAATGACAAATGTTGTAATTTAGTTTCAGTTGATATATGTTGACATTTATTTACATGAATATTATATTCTAACATTCACTGATAAATACTATATTTTCATTTTAGTTGCTATAACTTTCCATTCATTTTTGAAAATTAATGATAACATTCATCTAGATGAATATTAAGTGATAACTCACTCATAAATTTTACTATTTATTTCAGTTCCTATTAATTGATAACATTCATCTCGGTGAGTATTAAATGATAATATTCATTGATAAATGTTACTATTTATTTTCAGTTCCTATGAAGTGATAACATTCATCTAGATAAATATTAAGTGATAACATCACTAACAAATGATATAATTAAATTTTAGTTGCTATAATTTAAAGATCATTTTGATGAATACTAAGTGATAACATTCATTTACGTGTATATTATATTAAGTAATGATATCCATTGATAAATATTGTTTTAATATAATTTCGGTTGCCGTAACTTAAGATTCATTTAGATGAATATTAAGTGATAACATTTATTAAAAAATGTAATAGTTTAACTTCAACTCATGAATGTTATAGATCAATGGAATTTTACATAATCATTAGCATAACATTCATCAATGAATAACTTAACATTGATCAATAAAAGTTTAAGTTCATCTCATGAATGTTATACACATCCGTTTTCAGCAAACCTTAAATCATTTCAAAGATATTTGACCATACTTTAACTGTATACTTTCAGTTTATTTCCCGAACACAATATACAAATATGTACAGCCCAAATTACCAAACCACCCATTTTTGCAACCTATTTAAACCACACAGTAACAATCTGTATTTTCACTTCAAATGATCAACATGTTTGACACCACAACTTACTTACATAATTACAACATTTACAACCAAAAGCCATAACCACAATGCATCCGAAATGAATATTAACTTAACATAACATAACAATCTGTATTTTCACTTCAAATGACCAACATGTTTGACACCACAACTTACTTACATAATTACAACATTTACAACCAAAAGCCACAACCACAATGCATCCAAAATGAATGTTATAGATCAATGGAATTTTACGTAATCATTAACATAACATTCATCAATGAATATTAACTTAACATTGATCAATAAAAGTTTAAGTTCAACTCATGAATGTTATACACATCCGTTTTCAGCAAATCTTAAATCATTTCAAAGACATTTGACCATACTTTAACTGTATACTTTCAGTTTATTTCCCGAACACAATATACAAATATGTACAGCCCAAATTACCAAACCACCCATTTTTGCAACCTATTTAAACCACACAGTAACAATCTGTATTTTCACTTCAAATGACCAACATGTTTGACACTACAACTTACTTACATAATTACAACATTTACAACCAAAAGCCATAACCACAATGCATCCGAAATGTAATTTGCAACATAACGACAAAAAGTGAGCGTAATGTAACAAGTCAAGTAACCACAACCATGATTAAAAGATAACACTTACATAACGTGTTACAAGTGCTCATCCACGTCCCGCCTTCATTATGCCCTTCCCTTTCGAATGCTCATCCGACTTACCCGGCCCGCTTGCACCTACAACCATAACATCGCTACGGAGTAAGCTTACATGCTTAGTGAATATATAGGCAATTAAACACATGAGTTCATAGCCATAATGTACATATATTCAGCACAATAAAATCAGCTCCCAATAGATCCATTCCGCCCTATGAAATTTATTGCTTTTTTATACTATATACAATATAAGCGAGTATAACGTTTATATACAACCAGCAAATCAAACAACAAATTAACAACCTATAATCAGATAATTCAGCCCTGATCACACAATCAAGCTATGTTACTAAGTTAGTCCACTTAGTGGAATCTAAAAGCGTCAAAACAATAGAATGAATTTAATATCATCAACTTTCTAAAATGATTGTGGTCAAATGGGTCATAAAATTGACACATCTTGAGATGGTGAGCCTTCCAATCACCAAACCCAAAATCCTTCTAAAATATGTGATTTTTAAGTTAACATTCATCAGGAAACACATATATTCATTGTTTTATAATCATTTTATCAACAAAAATGTATGATATACAATACTACGATAATCTTTCATAAGCTATTTTCAGAAGCACATATGACAGACTTAGAATACATTCATCTAAGAGTAGCATCATCAAAATTGTATACACTCATATTGGCCGAAAAAAGGCTTTCTTAAAAGATATTGAAAATTCTTATGATTGTAGAAAAGTTTTCTGGACATATGGTATATTGTTTATTAAATGCATTTATATCATTTTTATTTATAAAATAAAGAAATATTATAGATATGCTATGAGTTGGTTAACATTCAAACAATACAAGATATCGTTATATTAATACAATATACAAATACAAGATATTGATTTGTGGAAGGTGAGGTATATCAATACAAGATAATATTCATCACAAACAGTTATAACTTTTAACATCAAATTCATCAGTTATCAGATTTAGAAGACATCAAAAATCAAAAGATAATATTCATCACGAACAATTATAACATTTAACATCAAATTCATCAGTTATCGGATTTAGAAGACAACGAAAATCAATGATTCACGCAACAAGTTACAAAAATTCAATACAAAATTGAGAGCAAATATATACCTGAATGTTGCTTCTGAATAATCATCAATTCATCCCTTTTTTTGTTTATAATGTATATGATTTCTTCATCTAGGTCTAGTTTTTCCTCTAATTTTTCTTTTGTTCTCTTCAATTTATCCGTAGTCATCAATTCTTCAGCAATTTTGAATTCAATTGAATGTCGCAGGACCAATCATGTCGTAATTGTTTGGACCGCTCTAATTTTCGTTGATGATTTCCTCTCAATCTGATTTCATGTCCTAATTTAGGTTATGTATTTGATCAGATTCAAGCCCTATTCTCTCACTAAATCTCGCTGGACTTCATTGGGCTTATCATATTCAGTATTTCGTTTGAATTTTATAGTAGTAATTAATATCAATATTTGTAAAATGATAATACTACCCTTCCACCCTTTTTTTAATTGAGTAGATCCAATGGTCCAGATTTGCTTCCCTCTTCCCTTTAGATCTTGCTTCCCCATTGAACCACTCCATATATATATATATTGATTTTAGAAAAAAGTTGTTTAATAAAATAAACTCATGTTACTTAAGTAACCAATTAAAGGTTTTATTCTTATAATTTACTAGATAAAAGACCCGCGGCAGCGTGGACGAAATTTAAGTGGTTTGGTTATTTAAGTTTTCACTTATACTCCTTTCGTCTCATTTAAGATGTTCACATTACTATTTTGGGATGTATCATTATAAGTGTCCACTTTGATATTTAACCAATCTAAAAAGACTTTAGTGGTCAGATTTAATATTTGATTGGTGAAAAGTGTAGTTAGTGAAAAATCCTAAAATTACGTGCAAAATCAAAATAGACATTTTAAATGGGACGGATGGAGTATATATTTAAAACGAATGCATTGAATTAGATTTTATTTGTTGTTTTAAATTTATGGTGTGACACCCCACAAATTTAAACGTGATTACGTACACTAAACATTTGCATTTTAGGCTAATTCCCTAACTTTGAGTGAATTCACAACGCTTTTAGAGGTAAGTATAGCAAAGCCCAACTAGTTAATACGCGTAGTATTACATATTTCGTGATTAGTATAATTACGTATAAAACCTTTGGAACAACGCGACAAAAATACTACGACTGTTGGTGAACAAAATTATTTAATAATATGAGATTATTAAATAACACTGTTAATTATTAAATATTATGTTAATAATATTTACAAAGTATTTCGAAATCATACAACACTTATTTGGTACGCTGTAACAACTCGAAACATATCCGTAAAAACTAAAATAAAATAAAGTTATAATTTTATAACTCAACTAAATTATCTTCAAAGAAAATTTGAACTAAAAATATATTTGATAACATATTTAAAAATTTATCATTTTAAAACATTTTAATATTTAACGATCGGGTACACGAACACGGGTAAAATACCACGAAACGGGACAAAACCCCCTCCCTTCCTCTTTGTTTGACCGACCAAACCCAACCCCCCACCCATTTCCCCTCATTCTCATTTCCTTCTCATTTTACCAAACACACACACCCACACACCTCTCTATTTTCTCTCATCTTCAACAACAACAAATCAACAACATCATCAACAAAAACATAAACAACATTAACACGAGCATCATCATCATCTTCATCTTCCTCATCATCTAAACACCTTCATTATTTCGGACCACACATCGATTCGTAAGATTTCGCCACTTTTTCCTTGATATTTCGTGTTTAAATTACATATATTATCATGCTTTAGTGTTTTGCCAACTTATTGTGTCCAAAAAACAGCTTAAAATGCGTTTTTGAAGTCAAAATACGAGCAGTTCGTCCTGCGAACTGAGATCTCAGTTCGCAGTTCGTCCTGCAAATCGAAACTCACCTACCAAAAATTGAACTCGAGAAGCCAAAACTGACCTGCGAACTGACCTGACCTGCGAATTGAACCGACCTTCGAATTGAACCGACCTGCGAACTGACCTACCCTGCGAGTCGAGACCTGCGAGTTGAGACTTGGGAACCCACTTGTTTTGCGAACCCAATCTCAGTTCGCATCGCGAACTCGGTTCGCACAACAATTTCAGTCCGCGGTCAACCTTAGTCAATGTTTATGAATTTAAATTCCAGATGCGATTTTTGATAAAGCAATGTAGTAGAAATAAAAATTTTCCAAGCTGACCTAGCAGCTCGACCCCAGTCAGGGGCTCTGCCCCTTGGACCCCGCTACCAGGGGCGCTGCCCCCGGACCTCCGTACACAATTTCATACTTTATGAACCACAATGAAGCGAATATAAAAATGTTTTCAGATTACTATTACGAACAATTACCAACAAGTCGTATAAATATCTAAAACTACAAACTCAAACGATAAACAAACACTTTGGACATAATCTAGTTGCATGGACACTAGCATGGATGGTCAAACTAAGACATCCACGTATTTATACTTATAACCTCATATGTTCAGGATGTTAAGGACTTTATCCGGGCTTAGGTTTTGCTAGCACTCGAACATACTGAGCTCACCAGGTGAGTTCACAACCCCACTTTTAACTGTTTTACTGCTTCCAACTTGGGGTGAGAAACATAGTCAACTATTTTACTGATTGCAATAACTGCTTTTGCTTACATAATTGTTTAACTTGCTTGTTTACTCGAACGATTAGAGTACTTTAGAACTGTTAAACTTTTGTACAAACTAGTGTTTATGAAATAACGTGATCATACTACAACCTAATACAAACGTGTTAAACTATACTTGCGAAAAACACATTTCGTGCCATTAAGATAGTGCCTCCAAAGTTTCAAGGCGAAAAACACCGCCGCGAGTTCTAAGTCATGGGTAGGATAATTTATCTCATGAGGTTTCAACTGACGTGAAACATAGGCAATAACACGGTCTCGTTGCATCAAAACACAACCCAAAACTGCAGATGAAACATCACAATAAACAATGAAATCCTCGGAACCGTCAGGTAATGCTAAAACCAAAGCCTGACACAACAACTGTTTCAAAATCTGGAAGGTTGACTCTTGTTGTGCAGTCCACTGAAATTTCACATCTTTTCGGGTTAACTTAGTTAAAGGACCCGCGATCTTTAAGAAATTCTTAATGAATTTACGATAGTATCCCGCTAATCCCATAAAACGTTTAATCTCAGAAGGAGACTTAGGTGTGTGCCAATTCATAATGGCCTCAATCTTTGATGGATCCACTTTAACCCCATCCTCACAAATGATGTGCCCTAAAAACTGTACCTCACGTAACCAAAATTCGCATTTGGAAAATTTAGTGTACAATTGTTCTCTTTTTAATGTCTCAAGAACCAAACGCAAATGCATCTCATGATCCGACACAGACTTGGAATAAACCAATATATCATCAATGAATACAATAACAAACTTATCAAGGAAAGGTCGACAAACTATATTCATTAAATCCATGAAAATCCCCGGAGCATTAGTCAAGCCAAATGGCATAACCAAGAACTCATAATGACCATATCTAGTGCGGAAAGCTGTCTTTGGAATATCCTCCTCACAAACCCGCACTTGGTGATAACCCGACCTCAAATCAATTTTAGAGAAATAGGAAGACCCTTGCAATTGATCAAACAACTCATCTATTCGGGGCAAAGGGTACTTATTCTTTATGGTTCTCTTATTTAACTCCCTATAATCTATACACATACGAAAGGTGCCATCCTTTTTTTAACAAACAATACAGGTGCACCCAAGGAGAAGAACTGGGTCTAACAAAACCTTTATCTAACAACTCCTGAATCTGACCTATCATTTCTCGAATTTCGGAGGGAGATATTCTATAAGGAGCCTTAGCTACTAGGGTAGAACCAGGAATCAAGTCGATTTTATACTCTACTTCTCTAATGGGGGTAAGCCAGACAACTCTTCAGGAAAAACTTCCGAGTATTCAAAAACCACTCGGACATCAGAAACAGTTTTCATTTCTAACTTAGCATCAATAACATATGCCAGATACGATTCACACCCTTTAGCTAAAGATTTTCTAGCTTTCAACAATGAAATCAAAGGAATACTACCATTCTCCTATTCCCCTCAAGCCACGACATATGACTCATCCGAGATTGGGATTTTTATTATCTTCTTATGGCAATCTGTGTTTGCTCTATTATGACTTAACCAGTCTATGCCTAAAACCACATCAAATCCAGGAATAGGCATCAAGAGAAAAGAAACAGGGAAACTATGCCTATCAATCAAAATACAAGCTCCAGTCACCGATGTGGTAACCGGAACCATTTTTCCATTCGCTACCTCAACTTCAATAGGATTTGTAATAACAGTGGGGGTCAATTTCAATTTATCACAGAAATACATAGATACAAAGGAACAATTTGCTCCTGAATCGAATAATACACATGCTGGTACAGAATTGATAAGAATAGTACCGGTTATGACATCCTCTGTTCTGAAAGCTTCATCAGCTGTCATCTGAAATGCTCTGCCAGATGCTGATGGTGGATTCTTCCTTTTCTGGCCAGACGATGAAGACCCTCCGACCGTACCCGTTCTCTGTCTACCAGCCTCAGTACATTGCCCCGCTCGGTGACCCTCTTTATGAAAGTTCCAACACACATTATTAGAAAAAGTACAATCTTTAAAATCGTGTCCAAACTGTCCACATTTGACACATCTATGAGTCTGAGGAGTACAAGGTCCGGTGTGCTTGGATTTACAAATTTGACACCAATTAGCTTTATCCACGTTACCTCCACCACTAGAACTTTGTTTCTTACCTTGAGGGGATCCATGCCACTTTTTCTTCCCTTGATTCACCGAGGAATCGCCTTTAGATTTCAATGAAGATTTTTCCTTAATTTTCAAATCTCGTGCCCGAATATCACCATTTACAGAACGGGCCAATTCAAAAGCTTGGGTAAGAGAACCCGTTAGTCTCACTGTCGTCCGATAAGTATGGGTCAACATTCCTACAAAGTGATCAATCTTAGTCTGTTCATCCGGTACCCATTGATGCACAAATCTTAACTTCTCAGAAAACTGGGAAATGAGATCATCCATCGTCATACTATCCGTTAAATGCATATCGAAAAACTCCCGTCGGATGCGAGTCATGTCAAATCCAGAACAATATTTCTTGCAAACTTCATTGTAGAAATCAGGCCATCTAATAGACGCCCTCTGTTGTGGGTTCAAGTGTGATGTAATAGAGGCCCACCAACCCATAGCCGGACCCTTGAGGAGTTGCACTGCATAAGGAACTTTAACCTCATCTTCGCATTGACAAACCTCGAATTTTCTCTCAACATCCCTCAACCAATCTAACGTAACGGAGGGATTTGTACTACCAGAATAATCGAATGGTCCACTAGATTTGAAAGTCTTAAATAAACACAACTTATGTTGATACTGATGCGGAAATACTGGTACCTGATAACCTGAAGGCCCGGAAGAAGAGAATAGAGCCGATGTTTGTTAATTACCATCATGTTGTTGATGATGATAATGAGGCAGAGATGTAGGAATCTATGATGTCACCAAAGTAGGTGGTACTGTGCTAATGATAGGTGGTAAAGTCTGTTAAGTCTGCTGAGATGATCGGGCTTGTTGATCTGGTAAAAAATGTTGTTCAACAGCCTTAAGCCTAACCACTTCCCCTTCTAAATGCAACATATAATCCTCTTGACTTAAATCCCCTGCTGAAAAAGAGGTACCAGTCTGACCCTGACTAACATTCTGATTTTCGGGCGGAGTGACATTCGTTCCTAAGGCGTTGTTGGGAGTATCGGTCGGGTTTTCATTATCTGCCATATCCTGCACTACAACACATGTCACAACTCGTTAATTCTTAGTACATACATACTAACCAATTATCCTATCATAACTAAATTTCATACCCTGGAATGTTTGACTAACACAAATAGATATGGGATTGAACACTTAACCCATGCTCAATTCACCCAAACCTATGCTCTGATACCAATTTATAACACACTCCAAATTCACAAGGCTATTTTTTTTAACATATCGGAAGCGTTAATTTAATATTCACAACTTAGATTGCATAAATATATAAACAAAAAGTGCAATCTACGAATATGATCCAAACATTTAGTTTATCACAAACTTTACAATCATTAGGCCTTAAGTGTATTTAAAATTAAATCCTGCTAATAGACCATTAACACGTTTGTCCAAAACAGAGTAAGCATCGTCAAACGTTCCACAAATCAACTTCTTGCCCACCCACAAACAAAAGATAACCTGCAAGAAGTAATGAGGAGGGATTAGCACAAAGCTAAGTGACTAGATCGATATCTATCAACCGAACTCAGATTAACCATTGTTTACAGCTAAGCATCATAAACAACTAGCGTCAAGAGGATCGGTGGTCTATGAGGTACCCTACTGCCGCGGTGGCCCCCCAAGCAACACTTACAACCACTGAAGGCCACTTCAGTGATCTAACTGATAGTTGGGTACTATTACTACTTACAACATTATTTTGGTAAACAACACATGTACAAAGCACTAATGTTGTCCAAGTAATAGTATCCCAATCCAATCGCAATTGACCTTTGCAAGAAATCACATAATTCATAATCATCATGACAATATGCAAATACAAACGATGAAACCACATTTACCCGTTGTAACCAGATTGTTACAACTAACTTAGATTGTAAGTCATTGATCCACTGACCCTTGTCGATCACAATCTCCACTCAAAGATCTTATTTTATTGAGTCTTCGCTTTATCTGAGAACACAATCAAAACCCGAGTTAGATTCTCGTATCAAGTTTATCACAATCTAATCATGTATATAATGTCAAATAAGAGCACCTAATATACTTCTAATAATATGTAATTAACATGAGTGCACAAGTCATAAGTTGTCAAATTTTCCAAGTTAAAACATGCAAACGCGATCCGGGGAGGAGTGAGCTGGATCGCGTTTCTCAGTTCAAAACATTCTATTACCGATTTACACTGTGGAACGCGATCCGGGTGATGGATCTGGATCGCGTTCACATGACCAAAACCTTCTGTAACCATTTTACACTTACTAACGCGATCCGGGTGAGGGGTCATGATCGCGTTTCAAAGAACAAAATCGAAGTAAAGAAGAATTACACTGACTAACGCGATCCGGGTTATAGAGGGATGGATCGCGTTCGAACGAACCAAATCATTCTGTAACCCAATTTCACTATGGAACGCGATCCGGGTGATGGAGCTGGATCGCGTTCGCATGTTTTAAAACAGAGGTTCAAACCTGCAACTTTTCAGCTCGAACCTAAAACCCCATTTTCACTCAATTCAGTTGCAATACACGATTTTATTTATCAAACGACTTCAAAAATCAACCATAAATATAATACAACAACAATCAACCTCATCTAAACACAAATTCTACACATGCATCAATTGTCAACCTATTCCAACCAAATTCAAACATATATGTGTAAATGGGTAAAATCAACTTACAATTAAGATAGTAACCAGATGATGATAATGATTAAACAAACTCAGTAACAATCAATCATTCAAGCATAATTATTCATACATGCATCAAGTTTCTACCTAATTTGATCAAATGAGTTCATGTAGGTTAAACAAGCAACTTACAAGCAAATGGGGAAGAAATAAACAAGATGATGAAGAAGGAATCAGATGTAGAATCAAAATCACAGCCACAAATGATTGATAGATGTTTTTCCTTGGATTTTCAAGTGTAAAAGTGTGTGTGTTCTTGAGAGGTTTTTGAGTTTAGAACAAATCAGTGATATTTGGGAAAAATGGTCGACACTTCCATTTAGCCTAAGTATATTGCAGTGTAGTTTTAGTCCCCTTCTAAACCTATTATTTGGAACCTAAAAATCATTTTGTGAGACTAAATATTTTATTTTGCCGACAATTAAAATAATTTAAAACAAGTAATGATTTATTAAGCACAATAAGTTATTTAACCATTTGACCTATTTATTTAGATTATTTAAATAATATCAACAATTTCTAAACACAATTAAATAACCAAATAAAATAAGGAAATTACCGTATTTCTCCTTGGGCCAAAACGATGATGTTACACTTGAAGCCATGGAAGAGGAGTTTGCGACTTTAGTAGAAGCTATTGGAAGGTGTTGCGTTTTTGTTTCGTGCGTTTTTGTTTCGTGAAAAGTGAACGAAGGGTTAAACCCATAGGAACAATATATATGTTAGGAGGTGATGTTATTGTAAGGAAACTTGGATTGCTTAGGGATTTTGTCTATATATATTTTTAATGGTGGAATATTTTATTTGAATTATATATTTGAAAGATATTGATCAACTTAATTTATTTATTTCATAATTAATGGTTTAATAAAAGAGAAGCATGGATTAATTAAGGGAGACCAAATATTTTTTACCAAATTCGTTTTATTTACTAAATAAATTTATATTTATTGTTTTTTAATAAGTTTTAAATAGTTATTATTAATTTAAATATAAAAGGGTGTAAAGTGTAACAATCATTAAATTAATCTTAAGTATTGGATCTAGAAGAGAAAAAGTAATTAAGGGTTGAGATTGCCCCAAGCTATTTTGCTTTAAGTATATTATATATTATATATATATATATATATATATGTATATAAATTATAAGAATAAAACCTTTAATTGGTTACTTAAGTAACACGAGTTTAACAAAGTTTTAATTATGTGTTATTATTTTAATCATTATATTATAACATGTCTAAAATATAGTTACTCCTAAATTATTCTTTGAATTTTAGGGATGCCACATGACTTTACATATTTATTATTACTCTAAATCATTTTAAATAAGGGTTACTAATAGTTTAATCCCCACACTTTTATTTTTTTCCGTTTTAACCCTCTAACTTTTTTTAAAAAAAGTTTAAACAACTTAACTTATAGGTTGACCGGTCATTTAAGTTTGTTTTGATTAGGTATGTTTTGCATTGATTAACGTAAGAGTCAACTACACCTGTTCTCCCATTGTCGTTGTCGCATTGAGTTTATTTCATTATCAATTGATTTTCACTTATGATCAACTATATGTAAATATTTCACGAGTTAAACACATTGGTGGATTGAAATGTTGAGTTGAGATAAACAATGTTAGAAACTATTACATATGTTGCTTATATTAAAGTTATATAACATTTGTAATTGTAATATTTTACGTTAGCATTTGTGAACTGTATTTGTTTCTCATGTTGTTACTCACATTAAATTTGAAGTGTTGTTCGCATATGTTTTGGTTGTTATATACTATTTTTCTATTTACAATGATAAATTTATACTTTTCAATTACAATATTGACACTGTTAAAAATTTTCATAATATATAATAGTTTTGCATACATTACCGTGCATCGCATGGGTTCAAAGACCTATATTTTTTTACGGATATATGTAATACTTATTATTTATCTTTCTACAGTTTATTTTGTTTTATTTGGCTCCGTATATTAATTCCTACAACTTATTATAATTGTTATTACTTTATTATATATATTTTTAATTCTCAATAATAATTGTATCTTTTAATTAACAACACTAATTCATTTAACTACATATATATATATAAAACCAATATAGGATATAAGATATCCTATGTGAGGTCTTCCTTATTTTTTGCATATATAAAATTTCAATGTGTCATCTTCCTATTTTCTCAACAATATTTGTTGCCACGTCATACGTAACTTAAATTTAGTTTTGAATGAATGTCTCATATATATTCGATGGGGAACGGGGCACATGAGTTACAGAGTTATGGAGATTACCAAATCTCAACCATTTATTTTGAACATCAATGGTTAGATTTGACCACAGTATATGTCATCAATATTTTTCCTTTGGGGACTAAAATTTTAAAATATAAATACGATGTTTAACCTTCAACCCCTCCCGATTTTCTATCTTTTAATTTTAACTCATTCACTTTCTCCCTCCCCATTTTCTTTCTTTCTCCCCCACGACCACCACCCACCCCCACCACCACCGGACAGCCGCCGATCGTCATCAGCCGTCGCCGGATTCCAACCAATTTCTTTATTTAAATTCGATGATTTTTTTTTTCAATTTTCTCTCATTTTTATATAAAATGCAGTAAGTTTTTATATAAAAAGTAGTAACAAAAATATGCACCACAACACATGATGCATTACAAGATGTTGTACAAAACAAAGCTTATGTAGAAAAATGTATACAAGAGGCGGTAAAAAAACATGCCATAAGTTTTTATAAAAAAATACAGCTAAAAAAGGAAGATATGTAACAAAAAATATGATACATTATAAGATGCGGTAAAATCAGCAAGATGCAGTAGAGTTCTTACAAAATGCTATAAAAAACAAGATGCAATAAACTTTTTATACCAAACGCTTATTAAAATAAGGAAAATATGCAAGATGCGGTATATTCCTTTACAAAATGCAGTAAAATTTTAATACACAATGCAATTAAAAAAGTAATATCGTAACAAATGCATGATACATTATAAGATGTAGTAATATACAACGAGATGTAGTAGTTTTTTACAAGATGCAACAAAACATATGTAGTAAAGTTTTTATACAGCATACAGTTAAAAAAATGAGAAAACATAAAAAGATGTTAAATGATGCAGTAAATTTTTTTACAACATGCAGTAAAGTTTTTATAAAAATGCAGTTAAAAAAGAAAGATACGTAACAAAAACATGATATAGTATAAGATGTAGTAGATTTTTTTACAAAAATGCATTAAGAAAATACATAGTAAAGTTTTTTTTAATACAAAATGCAGTTTAAAAAAGAAAAATACGTTACAAAAAATATGGTACATTATAAGATGTAGTACAAAACAAATAAAATGTATACAAAATGCATTAAAGCCGCAAGATGAAATATATTTTTTATACAAATCACAGTAAAAAAGATGAGGAGGTAAAAAAAATAGCCAATTTTTTTTTCATTTTTTTTTTTGAAATATTACATATTTAGACGGGTAACGGTTGGTGGCCGCTAGTGGCGGCTGGTGGTGGCGGGAGGTGGGGGCAGGTGGTGGGTGGGGTGGAGGTGGGGAAGTAGTATAAATAAATGGAAGCGAAGGATATATTAAAAATGTAACTTAGAGGTTAAAAATAACGTATCATGGGGATACATGTCATTATGTGATTGGCATGTAAGGAGCTCTCGGGTGCTCTTCTATCCCAGTGTGCTCTCCCGATTTGTACTCCACTATATCTCCATTCTCCAAGTCGAATAAACTCTCTCAGCTTAGTCTCAAAAGTTCAGAAAACGAAAAGAGGCAAGAAATATGCGACAACTTTAGTTGTTTCACTTTCACATACGAATGGAAAAGCCAAGTATTTGAGACCTCAAACTACAACAACATTTGTCACTTTGTTGTTTACATGTCATTACTTGTCTTTCTTGTTTTTAAATATTCATGTTGAGCGCAAGGAAAGTAATGCAGTTATTTAAATGTATTACCGAACTCAAAACAAGTGGGGGATCCATACATTAAAGTGACATGTAGCATGATTTTTATACAATATCAATTAAATTTTTACGTGAATATGTAAACTTTTATGTATATAAAAATAACTAATTAGTATAAATAATTGTTTGATAATAATAATAATAATAATAATAATAATAATAATAATAATAATAATAATAATAATAATAATAATAATAATAATAATAATACATTAATGTAATCTAATTACAACCTTAACTCATTTTGTATGTCTACTTGGTTTTTTGCTACTTACCATGGACATTTTAGTTTGATAAAGAACGCATAAGGCTAGAAGACCAATGTGTATTCTAAAAGCCAAGCAACAAAACAGATTGTGACTCTCACTCTATCTCCATTCTCCAAGGCCAACAAGCTCTCTCAACTTAGTCCTACGTTTAGAAAACGGAAAAAAGGCAAGAAACATGCAACTATTTTAGTTGTTTCACTTTCACAGACGAATAAACGAGGCAAGTATTTGTGACCTCAAACTACGAAAAAGTTTGTCACTTTATTTTCTAGGGGTAAGTACATAAAAATGCAATTAACTATGACCTAACATACATTGTGTGTACTCAACTATTCGGGCTTCTATTGTGTGCAAGAAACTAGTTATTTCTTTCCATTGTATGTATTTTGATGACGTGTTAACTTGTAAGGATGACACGTGACACTTTATATAGATGACATGTGGAAAAAATACCGAAAAATGCATACCATGGAAAGAAATAACTAGTTTCTTACACACAATGAAAAGCACGAATAGTTGAATACACACTATGAATATAAAGTCATAGTTAATTGCATTTTTATGTAATTAACCCTATTTTCTACATGTACATGTCTCATTACTTGTCTTTCTTGTTTTTAATGTTTATGTTGAATACATGGGAAGTAATACACTTATTTAAATACCGAACTCAACGCAAGTGGAGGATATGTACATTAAAGTGACACGTAGTATGATTTTCTATAGTATATAATAAATTTTGTGTGAACATATACACTTTTATGTATATAAAACTAATTTAATTAGTATTTTTTCAATTGATAATCTACGTTGGAGATGTGCTAAATAAATTGAGTTAGATAAAAGGAATAAGTAGAAGGCTAATTTGTATTTTAAATCACTAGCAACAAACAATATTGTGTATCTCACTTTATCTCTTTTTATCGTTTCACTTTCACGGACAAATGTTGGACCACTTTATCTCTTTTTATAGTTTCACTTTCACAGACAAATGAACGAAGAAGCTCGTTATTTATGATGTCAAGCTTCAATATGTATCATTTAGTTGTCTTTCGTGTGTTGTTTATGTTGATCACCTAGCAATATAATTTGGTTATGTGACCAAATTAACCAAATCAACTAAACTTAAAACCAGTGGGTTCAAGATATTAAAGTGATATGTAATATGATTTTTTACAATATTAAATTTATAATCTTTCCGTCCAAGCCTAAGGCCATGTTTGATTCACATATTTGTAGGAATCTGAAGGAATTAAATTGGTATCTGAATATCATTTCATATTCTGTTTGGTTGACACAATGAAATTCATATTCTAGTGCACTGCGTTTGTTTAATTTCCTTCAAACAAAGGAACTCATATTCCTTAGCATATCGGATGGAATACTTAACGACATCTTTATTTCGCGGAATTCGTTGGAAATTCTCATAATTGGAATTTGACTTCCTACCAAATCTTGTTTTGTTGGGTAAATGAAGGGAATTGGAATTCTTAACATTCTACCAAATTCCTTTAGGTAATGAAATTTAACATTCCTTTGGTATATGGAAGGAAAGTTAAACATTCCTTGGAATGTTTGACATCATTACAAAAACATCCCCAATCAAAAATTTTAGAATCATCTCTCTCAGTTACAAAACCCCTTCTCTTACACAACTAAGGATGACATAAATATTCAAACTCGATGAGGATCTCCGAACCCTGCAATTTTTGAATCGGGTTGGGAATAACATAGCGGGGATGAGGTAGGGTATGGGGCAATACATGGGGATATCTATTGGGTTAGGGTTGGGTAGTATCATCCATGCCCCGTTCCGATATATATATATATATATATATATATATATATATATATATGTGTGTGTGTGTGTGTGTGTGAGAGAGAGAGAGAGAGAGAGTACAATATATGTATATATAATAATTATTCTATATCTTTGAATAACTAATATCAACAATAAATATATTTATTTATAACTTTTTGAATTACAATAATATTTACTATGTGGTAATTGGCCTCGTTCACACAACAATTTATTTATTATTTATTTGTAGCGTACATGTGTAATCCTTCTATTGTTTTTGGTATACTTGTGTCATCAACGAGACCAATTACTATATGTTGTCTTGATCATGTTACTATTTATTTCTGAAACGAGAATGACAATTAGAGTATGTCTAGATAATGCTTTAAGAAGAATCAACAAGTCGCCTGAATTTAGGATATTATTAATAGAGAACGAGTACTACATTGGGATTTGAAGAGCTCATGTTCTCAACGAGGTATCCGATAAGACCCGTTGGGATTTGGGGTAAGCCATTTCCCCAATGGGACGCCCCGATCAGACCCCGTTGGGGTTTGGGGTGGGGTTAGGGATTGCTTAGAATAATGGGGTTGGGGTTGGGGCTGACATCCTCGCACCGAACCCGCCCCGTTGCCATTCCTATACACAACCACTGACAACAACACACCTCCACCACCATTTTCGTCACATAACCACCACCACACCACTGGCGCACTACCAGTGTCTTCACACCACCACCATCTACGAACAGTCACCGTTATCTTCGTAGCCCACCTCCGGCGTACCATTACCATAACTAAAAAGCACCATTAACATGTGATTTTGGTTATTTGTCATCCTGGATTTGGGTTTCTAGGGATTTTGATTTCAAGATCTTTCTTTTGATATATTGTGATTTGGTTGTGATTCAAGATGATATGTTTTCTTTTTATGAAAGTGGGTGGTTTATAAAGTGGTTTACGATACGAATCGCTAACGTACTTTACTTTTTGTCCTAATAGCGCCAATGGACCGATTATATTGCCAATGTCGGCAATAAATTTTTTACTTTTGTCCCAATGTCACCAACAAACTAATATTATTATGAATGTTGACAATGAACTTTTTATGTATGTATTATGGATATGACTTTTTGTGAGTAATTGTTTAAAAGTGTATGAATTTTGTTATGTATTTGTGTACATGTATATGATTCTTTAAAAGCTTTTAGATTCTTTATAATGTATAGCTTGTTTGAACGATTTTTTAAAAATGTATGTATATGTATATTCTTTAAATGCTTGATATTTCGTTTGTAGATTAAGAATGTTGTATACTTGTTTGGTTTGGAACATGTGTGCATGTTAGATTGTATGATTTTGTTGTTGGATTGTTTAAGCATGGAACATTTGTGGAGTTATTGGATTGTAAAGCTTTATTGTTAGATTTTGTATGTCTTTACTTCATGTTTATATATTAGGTTTTCAAGGTTTTCAACAATTCCGATCCGACCCTTCGGCCCAACCGATTCGACCTGACATTGGCACTAATCTGATTCGATTAAAAAACCAGGTTTTTAAACATTGCATTTTGCATCACATTGACTTCCATGCGGCTCAACCCTTTCTAGTTTCTACAACCACAACAGCACGTATAATCGAACCGAACCGAATCGAACCAAACCAAACCAACCCTGACTAATCGGATTTAAACTTCACAACCGAAAATTCAATTTTGGATCGTAACCGACCCGAACCCAATACTTAGAGCAGTGTTGACCAGGGGAATGAAGTCAAAATTAAAACTTCCCCCAAATCAGAATCCTGCGTCGCTTAGGTATGTCTCACCTTACGACATTAGTGTATAGATCAAGTCGTAGATGTAAAAATTGGAGTTCAATTAGCTCCAAATAGGAGATAATGTTGTACCGTGATTCCGATTCTTATTCTAATTTGTGAAACTTAATCAAAATGTTGCAATCCACCTATGATGACACTAATTGAACCTGTTTCTTTGCTGTGTGTATGTGTAAAATCTCGCTGTTGTTATTTTAATTTTTAACTAGTTTCACAGGTGAAAAGGAAGCTTTATTATAACTGGATTTGAAGCAAAGTATCAATGGAGTGTGTTGTTCAAGGAATAATAGAAACACAGGTAATTTTTATTTGTATAAATAAATATCTTTGAGCATATTATTGTTTATTTATGCTAATAACATGTAAGTGTATGTTTTTGTGTGTGTTTAGTTGTCTGCACATTATGGCAATTGTACTTATTCACCTAAATTAAATATTAGCAAAGCTGTAGAATTGTATAATTGCACCCTCTTTTTTGTTTCTTTTTTTTTACGTCGCTTAAAAGATCACCACAAAATACTGGATCGTGGATTTTAATAAGGACTGTCATTTGAAAATTGAAACCCCAAGGGGGTGGCCTATCGACAAGCCGTAATGAGGTCTCAAGTTTAGTTTCTACATAATCTTAAAGAGGTTACTTATAGCACAATGAATGTTATCGTGAAATGTTGTGAATTTGCGTATTTGACTTATGAAAGTATCAAAGTATGAAACCTAAGAGAGACGATAAGACAGTGGATCTCTCAGTACTAGTCTTCTTTGACACTTGTAATCGATAGATAAAAGTAAAAATAAGATTAGTTAAAGAACAACTTTCCAGTGGTGGAACATATTTCATATCTGTAATTGTGACCGTTCTCTTAAAATTTGATTCAATCATGGTTATTGTTGTGCAGCATGTTGAAGCCCTTGAGATTCTTCTTCAAGGTCTATGTGGTGTTGAAAAAGAAAATATAAAGGTTCATGAGTTATGCCTAAAAAGTGGTCCCAATCTAGGTCAGTTGTACTCTAATTTTTTGTAAACACAATATGCCAACAGTGTAGAATCTTGAATATCAACTGTTATAGAGTCACCCCTACAATATGCTTTCTTGTATTATTGAATTCTTGATCGTATGAAAGTACCCTAGATCACAATTGTTCTTCTCCACTTACTTCATCATGATTAATGAGAAAATTTTGATTAATACAGGTTCCGAAGCATCAGAGGTTCGAATTTTATGCAATCTTGAGCAACCTGAGCCCACTTGGTAATCACAACAGATCTAACCACAACAATTGACTTGTATCCATTCCCTCTTGTTTACAGAAATTACTTTACACTGTACAGGACTGTCCGACATGTGGGAGGTTCAATGAGGGGTGCTGGTGCGGATCAGATTTCAGTTTTGGTGAGGACTATGGTGGAAAGCAAAGTTAGCAAAAATGTGTTACGATTGTTCTACTTGCTTGGCTACAAGTTAGACCATGAGTTACTGAGAGCCGGATTTGCTTTCCATTTCCAAAGGGGTGCTCAGATAACCATTACAGTGGTTTCAGTTGGTAAGATGCTAAAGTTGCATGCCACTGATGACAGTGTTCCCGTAACACCAGGTATACAAGTGGTTGAAGTGACTGCACCTGCATCAGCTGAAAACTACAATGAAGTTGCAGCAGCAGTCTCATCCTTTTGTGAATATCTAGCACCGTAAGTTTTCATCATCTTGAAATCTTTGCATGCCTTTATCCTAGCACTTGACACTGATTTCATTTAATTAAATTTGTATCTGTGTTTGACTTATTATATATAATCTATAGGTGGAACATTATGACCCAATTACTTATGAAGGGTCGACTTCGGTTATGTTTTTAACTTTTTATCTCAAGTGGGTCAATGATAAAATTAAAATTAAAATATAGCTATTAATGGAATAGGTAAAATGGGTCAAAAGGGTTCCCACGATGTATTGGATACAACCTTCTAAATGTTTATAGAGTTAAATTATATATGTTGAAATTTAACGATTGTAGTTATAATATGTGCATTGATTATTACTTAAGTAATGGACAGAAAAGTGTTTGTGGGTCAACCTGACATGACCCTGCCTGTTTTGACATACACTGAAGATGACTGGTGGTTTCAATTGTTACCCGTTGCGACTAATAACACTATCTATTTTAAGCATGGTTTATTGTCACTTATATTTATTTTCTCATCAATTTAAGAATTCTTTTACTATCATTTGTATGATTGAATTCCATAAACGTTACCAAGTTTTGAATTATTTATCGTTTTGAACATTGAAAAGTTTAGTACACTTTTTATGTCCTGTTGAACCTTGTGGAGTATATATATTTGATCAGTTTGAGCCTCGTGCTCTTGAAAATTATGGGAGATGTCATATACTTGGGATCATCAATTTATACAAGTTATAAAGGCATTGTATTCATCATAAGTTGTTTGTTCTGTGATGATTTTTCAGGCTGCTGCATTTGTCAAAACCTGGTGTTACAACAGGAGTTGTTCCGACTGCAGCCGCGGCCGCTGCGTCTCTCATGTCATTTAGTAGTGGAAATGCAAATATGTAGTCACCGCCACCCACAACCCAAAATGTGTTTTCAGGCCTTATTCTTTCGGATGTTTTGTTTATGGAGCCAGCATAATTCTGTCTGATTTTGTAGAGATTTTGATACGTTTTATAGAGATTTAGAATGCCTTTTAGATCAAGAAATCGGTAGTTGCACCTTTTAACATATTGAACCAAATTCCTTGGAAGGTATGGCTATCACTTGTTTCTATATTGACTGGATGTAAAAACTGAAAATGACACTCGAGAAGTGTTTGTATCAATACACATTGCTTCAAAATCCAATTAGTGATGGAAATTAGAGATTCAATTTAACCATCGTAGTTTAAATTGTGACTTTTAATAGCTCAATTCGACACTAAGCCAATTTAGGTCATGTTCTTATGATTTATAGTTTGAAGGAGTAAAGCGTAATTAGAATACCTTAAGTCATTGATTATAGTTTTTCTAATCCTACTTGATAAACGTGTGCCTAAAATATCTACCATTTTGACATGTTACTATGAGTCATACAAGTCTATTGTGCTGGTTGATAAGATTACTAATTATGTTGATAGAATGGGTCAAGAAAAATAACAAAGCGAATACGAAAATTAGGAGCATCTCCATTATTTCGGTTGAGTCATAATAGGCACATTAAATGAGTAAGGAAAAGGAATTCTGATTAAATGGGAAAGGCGAATTCAAGATTCCAAATTCAGCCCACATCGTGTTTGAGTTTGGATTATCTCTTTGATCAAGGAGATTAAAGTTTCTTAAGTAGGAAAACTGAAAACACATACAGCTTTCGATTGTCATTGTATGCACAATCTATGACCTTTATCGGTCACCTTTGAACAAGCCATGTTTTGGTCAAATCTTCAGACTTTCAGGGCCTCATGAAGCGTCTTTCTTGGAGATGCCGTGTGTTCAGGTTCTACCCCACCAAATGTGCTAATTAACCAATGTCTCAAGATCCTTATCGGATGTCTACATTCAAGATTGTAAACAGCTTTCTCGACCTTCTGCAGATCCAAACTACAAAAAAGAAAAAAAAAATACACACCGAAAGGTATAACTCTCTCTCTCTCTCTCTCTCATTTTTGTTAAAACGACCTATACACTTGTATCAGTTACCTTTTCAAGTATAATGAGTTCAGTTTATGTTCTTTGGAGGGCTAGAAATAGGCAATATGATCATGATTGGCATAAATAACCTTTTAATGTATTTAATCACCAATAGATACTATTACCAAAATGTTTTTGATCTAGCGAGACGTAAGTAACTTCTTAATCAAGAGGTAGTAAGTTCAAATCTCATTAGAGACAAATGTATATATATAAAGTGGGTTAACATGTTTGCTGTTAAAAAAAATACTATTAATTGTGATTACCACATTTCAAAAGAAAATCACCGACAAAATAATGAACAAAAACAGGAAAGATGAAATCCACGGTACTTTACGCAAGTACTCTTCTCATATTCTCATATATAATTCAAATCAATAAATTACAGACACAAACTTTGAACTGAATTATGAACCTCAATTGATGGCACTTTTGTATATAGCATACAATTAAACTTAACTACAAAAGGGAAGACCAAATCAACCGCTTATCACATACTAACACAAATTTACACCCAAAATCGAATATCTTAAGAACGTCTAGTATAACTATAACTCTACATCGCTGCTAAAATATCTCTGATTTCTGTTACCGACGGAATCGTCTCACTAGGGTAGATCTTGGCAACAAGTTGAGCAAAACTTTCATACTTGTCAAGAAATTCTTTCTGCAAATCAACATAGTGTCATGTTACAACTTTTATATCACAAAGTGTAAATTGCATGAAAGTGTAGATTGCATGAAAATGTAACCAGCTTGGTCTGATTCTCACTTTGGGAGACCAAATTAACTTGTGCCACAAAAAAACCAACAGGGTCCCATTATATAGAACGTAACCAGATTTCAAAACTTTTGATGAGGTGATTTAACCCAGTAAACAGTCAAAAGACGATGTGGCAGCTGACATGTGATGCCTGAAAACCACTTATCTTAGAAAATTACCTTAATCATAAAAACTACGGAGCTTTGACGAGTTTTTCTAATCTAGAACAAGTGGTGTTACCCAAAACAGAATTCACATAAATGTTGGTTACGTACTACTACTTACGTTTGTATGCAATTAGCCTTTACAAGATGGACTTTTTATGCAGTGGTGGAAACAAAATATCTTTGTCAGTGTTTATTATAAGGAGCTGTATTAAGCAGACAAAGCTAGACATACCTTGCATTTATCCCATAGGGAAGGTAATAATTCCTCGGAGGTCAAATTTTTCTGCAGCTTCTTATACATAGCACCAATGTGCTTATCAACCTGTGTATATGAATGGTCTGCATTAGTATTCGTAAAATGATACTCCGTAGGAGGTTTTAAATGAGTTATTATATAACTTACTCCTGATAAACTTGATTTGACCACCTTCCTAAGATCCATTTTTGACAATCCAAGTTGGAAAGGAATCTGTAATTATCAAAGACAACACAAAATAATTGGATCATTATGTCTGAAGGAAAAAATAGAAATAAAAAAGTTCAGTTTGATCATCTATTTTTTAGGTTTTCCTTTATTTATTTTGGATATAAGTATTTCCTTATTTAAACTTAATTCAAAAGTATATCTAGATATGAAAACTATATATAAGGTTCTTTAAGAATTAGATCTCAAGATGTAAGCAACATATTCCATTCACATTACCAAATAAAAGAATACTACTGCTCTACCTGTTGTTACATGATATATCAAATATCCAACAAAATATGATACTCTCTTGATCTATATATTATAAATGGAGAATGCTTACCATAGTTAAATGTAACCTTTTACATCATGGAAAACAAGACAGCTTGATACTAATAGATAAAAAGTACGTTGGTGATTTTATTTTATTGATACAAGACAACACTAATTTCTAATAATATGAATATCTACTCACTAATTCTCCAAATAATGACTGTTTATCAATTGTCTTTGCAATTTTAGTGTTGCTTAACATATTAACTATATACGATATGAGATACTATATATCTGTTAAGCACTAACCTCTTCAGGCGTGATAGTATACATCAGGTCTTCAATTCTTCGAGCAAACTGAAAAAGTCGCTCAAATTGCTGCAAAAATATTGACAACCCATATTAAATAATTTTCAGTATAAATGATGAGTAGATGTAATATATTTAACTTCAAATATATACTAATAAAGTGAGTCATTTAACTTACATAGTATATAATCATACTAATATGACGTGTGCAAGCTTGTTCATAAGATTCACTTGCTTGATGATAAAACTTAGCTAAAGTCGGCACAACATTTGCGAGGTCATACAGACTGCACAAAACAGCTTCTGATCAGCATGTAATTCCAGATTAAAACAAAGTTGTAGAGTAATATAGTTATCATCTAACAAAATGTACACTATTGCACCTCTCCTCTAAAATCACAATTTACTAAAGTTGGCCACATTAACCCTATGAATGGGTCAACTTGGGTTATGACTCGCCCCTAAACACTCGCGCTAAATAGATTTTCATAAGGAAAGCGGATTATATGGCTCGAACATCTTAAGAGACGCTAAAGTTGTGTTCTTTTTAATTATTAAATTTACAGCTTTGATATTGAGGTACCAATAGAAGAGAAAAAAATTATTCAAGTAACATAGTTTCTGTAATTATTATCAACACATTAGAGAAATATGAACAAAAAAAAATTAGTTGTTCAACCCATCGCGACCCGTCCATTTTGCAACTCCCCATAATACTATTACCTATTTTGAAATGCAGCATAGTTCTCCAGAAGTATAATATCGGCATATTTTGGTTCCGTTTGAGCAATCTTGTCTAGAGTTGCAAACATCACGCCAATCTGACAAATAACATTTCACCAACTGAAATTAAATAGTCTATTAACAAAAACGAAATTAGTGATCCCTTAAAGACTTAGCTACAGTTGAGTTCTGGATCAATAGAAAATAGTACTTACAAACTTAATGTATGCTTGATCAACCAAATCTCTAGACTGTCCCTGGATATACTGCTCCATACGTGTAGCAAGAGTCGCAAACCTACACAAAAAAACAAGTCACTAAATCGAACATAATGTATAACCATATTTTAGTACACATCGAAAACAAATGTAGCAAAAATGACCATTTTACCTAGGAATGTATGACAAGACACCCATCTGTCGAACATTTCGTTCATTTCTTTCTATCTGGTGACAAGCTTCATCTACAAACTACACATTCCAAAAGAAAACTTAGAAGTGGATCTTAACTTTAAGGGATAGAAAGAAAAGAAGAATCGAAGAGGTAACTCTTCAATTTACACTGATCAGCATAAAAGTTGTAGCATACACGGGTAAATTGTGCAGTGATTCTTTCTTCCAATGCATCAAGCAAGAGGCGCACATATCCGGCGGCATCTGCTTTCTGACCTGAAATATACCGTTCTGTTATGCCATGCATTGATATGCACCGTAAAGGATCGATCTTGTATGCCCAATCAACGACTGCATAGAAGTCCTCCTGAAATCCACAGTCACATAAGGACAAACTTAAAATTATATAGAATATATTGAAAATTTTACATAAAATGATTTCCCAGTACTTGGATCCCATCAAGCAAATCACGAAGTGACTCATTTAGTGCTCCAAGCTCCGATATACCTACAAGATTTCAAATATAGAGCTCAACAGCAGTATAAGTTGAGATGGCAATGTTGATCCCTCACTAATGAATAGGTCGATTACTCGATTTGGGTCGTATTCTATCTCTAATTGCGCATATATAAGATTGAGCTGAAAGGGGAGCTGGTCAAGCAGGTGGCATACAACTTTCCAGATCATTGTATTCCAAGATTTATAATACCATTGGTGTTGTAATTTTGATTAACGTATATATTATTTATAAACAAGTTTTGAGAAGATGAAAAATGAAATCCACGGAGCAATTAAACCAAACTTGTCTGTTTTGATCTGTACCAAAAGATAGCCATTTCAGCCTGAACCTGTTTGTCCCATGCCCCAACCTGCCCATCTTGCCAACTCTCAGTATAGGTTACATAATTACTTTTGTTGTTGTTGTCATTATCGTCAATGTCCATAATACCCAGATCATCATCATCATCATTATCATTGGATTTGTCACCATTGGCAGAACTTCCTGGTGGAGCAAGTGCAGAAACTCCAAAGCACATAAAGTGTGAAAAGAAAGAACTCTGCAATAATAGTGCTGATAATTATGAGTTATTTTTTACTGCAAATAACAATAGTATTGACAACGATTCCGGAATGAATTTAAATCTTAACCTCATCAACAAGAAGTGGGATAAATATAGTGAGCATCTTGGCATAAGCTTCTGAGACTGTGGAAGTATCTGCATTGTTTACATTCTGATTCGAACCAGTGGAACCTTCAAGCCAGACAGTGGGATTTCTTGATGCTTTAGTACTAGCTCGAAGCTCATTAGCAAATTCACGAGCCTGAAAAAGACCGAGAGCTTTTAAAAATCTTCTCAGTTTCATGTTTTAGCATAGTCAGAAATGCTAGATTTATAAAGAGCAAACTTTTAACAGGTTAATTATCCATACCTCGCGACGTAAAAGCAGATTAAGGGAACTACAATAAGCTTTCCTCAAAGGAACCAAACAATTTTTATCAAGACTCTGCATATAAACAAGGAGTAGATGTGATGCTGACACACTGTATACATAAATCGAAATAACAATTTTCCCCTTTTGTTAATGATTATATAACATATGTATCAACAGACCTTCAAATGTTGTAACAAGCGAGCGTAAGTCCGGCATTTAAAGCGAAGATCAGCATGATCAGGCCTCTTTAGTTGCCCCCGCTGCCCAATTCAAAACACCAACAAACATTTATGTACCCATTTTATATCAATCAATATATACATCAAATATGATTACAAATACAACATTAGAACTACAATACAAAATAGAATTTAGTTAAATGCATCAAACTTTTAACGACTTTAACCGTCACCAATTCTCCGTTTACCTAAATGATTTGACAAGTTCGAGATAAAGGAAAACGCAGATCGACCCATTCATAACTAAATGGATCGGCATTGCCATCCCCAAACAAGTAATTAATCAAGATTGTGGAACAAACCTGGGAGAAGTAACTTTTATCACTTATCATGAAATCCACCAAACTAGCAAAATAGTTTCTCAAAAACTCAGAGGCTCTCCGAACAAAAGTAGTTTTTAATTTGTCAAATTCTGCCCGTTTCTCCCTGACCTGCAAAAATTAACGAACCTCTAGATTGTTGAATATGATAAACAAAGAGCCGCAAGAGATAAAAAAAAACAAAGAAAATTGTATACCGCTCTAATTTTTGCAAAACTTGGATCCAAACCAGGTGCTTCAAGGCCACGTAAAGCACCTGTTAACCATTCACACGCTTCAATATTCTGAAGCATGCGAGCCTCATCAAAGGAGCCTCCTGTTAGACATGCTGCATACTGGAACAGATAGAGACTTACTAGAATGATGGCTGAATAATATCTAAAAGTGACAATTTCAACCCATTTATTATAATTGGGTCGATTTGAGTTATGATTCACATCTAACTGGTTAAATCAAAATCATTGCTAAAAATGAAACGAGTCAGGGTTGTGAGTCTCCCCAAAAATGTGATTTTTATGCATAAACATTGTAGGTCATACTACTGAAAATAAAAAGCTTATGATTTATCTAGAATCAAAAAGATTGGACAAAATGTGCTTCGGGTCAACCTGATCCGTACAAAAAACTACCCGTCTAGATCCGAACCCAATTTGACTCGTCACCTTACCCACGAACCTGCCAATTTTGCTACCTCCAAATTGAATTTGAGAAGTTATTGTTGATTGATAAGGTGTACCTCTGAAGGTATACGCAGTCTCTCAAGAAGCTTATCCAGCTCCTCAATTAAAGCTTTATTATTTACAGACTGCATTTCCAGCTGGTTATTGCGTGTTTCTATCTGTGATTAAAGATTTAACATTATGTATACTTTGTAAATATGTTAAGTAGGGAATCAACTGAAGATACATAGAATCACGTACCGACTCAATGTCCTCTCTCATATGTCTAAGTTTTACATTAAATATCCCTAACCATTCATCCATGTCATCAACACAACTTGCGGCTGCCTCAAGCCCCTGCAAAACCTGCATGATATAAAGCATACAGATTAGAAATTACCTTGCGTTGACCATGTTGGGGAAAGTATAAACAAAATTGGAGGAATTAGATTAAAATTGTAAGTTTTACCTCATCCACTAAAGGTTCGCTTTCAAGAATGGCATGCACATTTGCTGCTTCCAAAGCATGAAGTTCACGTTTCAACCGTTCAGAGAAGGCTTCTGCTTCCCCAATATCCATCACATATCTGAATGAAATGCAATTACCAAAAGTGTTATACTATTCAGTGCAAGTCGAATGTATGACTGAACTTTTGCATCATTTCATGGAGCATATTTTAAGGAATTTGCTCACACCAGAAAGGTTTCATCTCCATAATATGTACCAAACTTTTACTCCGAATATTTTTTTGGGTTTTGTTAACGGAAGCCCTTAGGGATTTTGTTAAGGCGTTCAGACATGCATAAAGGATTTGTACCTTTATCAGAATTCAGGGGGTTAAAATATATTTCAAGAGGAGACAAAAAGGTAGTTATGGTTACAGTACAATATTTAATGCATGTCTGAAGGTCTTAACAAAAGCTCTTAGGGCTTTCATCATCAATACTCATATTTTTATCAACTTTGTTTCACTCAAATTATTTACACTAGATGTATATTAGCTAATAATTCAAAAATTCATTTTTATAATCAATAAACTAACATTTTATACCAATTATAAACAAATATAAAGCATATTCAATATGTTACAACTTACAAATGATGAAGTTCAATTAGCTCAATAAAATACCTTTTTTGAAAGAAATTTTTAGCTTTATGTTTGTTATTTAAAAAACTAAGTACATTGTAAATATAAGTGTGGTGAATAGTGTTACACCAAATGTGGTGTAAAATGAGGTGATGAATAGTGTTACACCATTTTAGTGTCTTGGTTGCCAATGGTTAGTAAAGGATGTTAATTCAATTTTACAACATTTTGATGTTTGGTCACTTGGTGCATACAATGGAGATAGTCTAATATATCAGTAATATCACACAATCATAAATCATTTCTTCAGAGTAAATGTAGACAGAAACATACACTCCTAAAAGAGCCTCCATGTCCTCTTCTTCTGCTTGAGAAACAAGTTCTTTTTCAACTGTAACCTTCATATCACTTTCTGCAATGGCCTCCGTGACAGGCCCATCTCTAACATTTTGTTTCTTAGGAACTGCAGGTGTATTTTCCTATACAATTAAAAGCACTGTAAGTTATAATTTGTAGCAAATAACTTATGTAAAGTTTAGCGCCAAATAAATGAAGATCAAGTGAATAAGAATTGTATACACACCTTGGCCCAAAGAGCCATCTCGACTACATCGATGCCCACAACTTTAGGTAGACGGCCCAATACGTCTTTACACATGTTCATTATACAGAATAAAAGACGGTTCCTAAGACATCAAAAGTAAAATATAATAAATTTAGACTACCTATTCATTAATAATTAAAGTATAAATGCGTAAGTGCACCTGTCATCAATATTCCGCATGGTCCACTGAGGAGGAGCAACACTCTGGCTTCTAAGATTATCAAATCCCTTCAGAAGAAAGAAATGAACAATTAAGTAAGAGCAGCATATCTAATAAGATCAAAAACGTGCTATATTAATGAGAAAAAAGCATTACCAGCATAAATGTGCATCCACTAGGGTCATTAGTTAAAACCTCCACCTTTGAAAGATGCTTCAGCTTGTATAGTTTTGCAGGCTACACATATTTCAGAACTAGTATTTGTTAGATATTCTCTCAATCAAAATGTTTTGCATTATGCAGGTAATACAAGATTGAGGGGAAGAAGAAGAAGAAGACGATGACAATTATGGACCTCAAGAACTCCTCCATTCGAGTACTTCAAGACATGGAGAAATGCTTTCGTTTGTTGAGCCTTTTCTTTTGCTGCATAAACCACAGATTGTTATCAACCAAACTACAAATATAGTTGATTATCTTCAACCCCCAAACAAGAAAACTAAAAGTTGCATTAGATATAGCTCACAGAAGTAAACATGCAAGGGAGATCTAAATAACGATATCATTATCATATATCTGAAGAGACCAATATGTTTATATTCCCTAAGCATGACCATTATCATAAGTTCATTGCGTTGGTAAGCCAATTCAAGCCATTCAAATAACCCATTGTTAGTTGCATTTAATAACCTAAGTATGTCACTAAGGTGGTGTTTATTTGAGACTTAAAGGGCTGAATGATGAGGGTCTTATTGGGTCGGACATATATGATTGTGTGTTTGGGACTTACTTGATCAGATACGCTCTTTATATACTGCTATTGCTAATTACATCATGATCAGACATGACATTTTGCTTATTGCATCACTAACGACCTCCTTTTGTGCCTTTCGCAGTCACATACTCACATGCCTGTTTTCTTTTTCAAATTGTGTTAGTAAGTGAACTTTTAACCGTACTTTTTTCTTCAAAAAAAAAGTGCATCCAAAGCATTAACGAAAATTCAACATATCTTGTTTTATGATTAATACATTTTGTTATCAATAATGTGGTGATAATATAATTGAATTCATATCATATGTTACATATCATATGTTACATCAAACACTCTTTATTAAAATATTCTTATGTTTGACTTATTACTATTACTATTTGGTCATTTACAATATTCTTATAGAACCACTTGTCAAACCAGTTGTGTTTCAATCACACTTATTCCAGACAAAGGGGTGAAATGGTACTTTTCTGTCATCCAGGCTATTGCTTCACTACCTTTCTAAAACAATATAATACCATTTTACATAAAATAGACATGATTAACATAAACCTCTTAATCCATTTATCAAGCTTTTTGTTCTGCTTGAAAGCTTAGTTATTTCATCAATTATTACCAACTGGAGCACACTTTACTGGTTACTTACAAAAAATCATATTTGTGGTATTTCCTTAGCCAATATGACATCTCTCTAATTATCCAATAACTTTTATTGGGTCTTAAACTTCATATGTACCATACTGCATTTCTTACATACTTAATATTCATGCTAAGCTAGTTTCCGAAACCTTCTACCATATTTTAACCAGAATCAAGTTAGAAGGCCAATTTGACAACTAATAAAAGATAATAAATTTTGTATGCATCAACACCTCACTCTCACGGGCTAGTTTTCCCTTCTCTCCTTCCTCTTCCCACTTGGGTTTTCAATAAAAAAGACCAAAATTCGTCACCTAAAGATCAATTAGGATAGCAAATGGGAGCCTCCTTTGAACTCTATTAGATGGGTGCTCTACATCTAAATTTTAAAGCCTACTCACACTAGGTTGTCAACATAAAACTCTCCATATTGCAAGTAAAATTTCGGCGAGTGTATTCAACAATATGTCCTATTTCGGTGGATAACCAAGGCCACAAATTCAAAATGAAGTTCAGAAAAATATAATTGATAGCATAAATTGCAGATAGTAGTTACACAACAGGTAATAGAATGAGTAGTTACTCAGGTATAATATCACATAAAAGCTTTTTCTAATGCAATGGTGGCAATGGGGTTATAGAACTCTGTTTTACAGTATCATCATTCCTATTCCTAATACATTTATATCATCCATCTTGCATATTAATCCTCTCTTCTTCAGTAAACTAATGGTAAGCACTAATCAGCTTTCTGCCCTAATCTTTTGCATCTTCTTGAACTCAAAATCTACTATAACCACTTTAAAACGCTTCAATAACCTACGGAATCAGCAACCTTATAACAGCACTGAATTGCTCAAAGTTCAACTGAAGATCTACAAGTTCTCAGAAGCATAATCTACATCAATCGCAACATAGTTCAATTGTTCTAGTATATCTAATTACAATATTGACCACAAATTACCGGTGTCTGAGTCAACCTGAAATCTCTCGGATTATCCAAGAAAAAAGCTTGCTAAACTCAGAAGGCCAAGTATACACTTCAAACAAAACAAAATATTGTAAGAATCAACGCTTGGTGTTTTCAATCAAATTGATCTGAGCAATCATTTATCATCTAACGACCATCAATCGGCTAATAAACGAAATAGCCTCCTTTAAATTCAATTAGCAAGGTGTTCTTCAACTAAAGACTTCTCATACTAAACATGTCCACACAAAAATCTCCTATCCTACTAATACTACTTCATCATACTCCAAGTCAAACTCTACTCAAACGACGAAAATCACACTAACGTAGTTTTCAATGCTACGAAGACAATAAGGTTATATATACTGTTAAACAACCCTAATTTACATTCATTTCATCATTAAGCAGATTTCCACATAAATGCCTGATATATTTACAGTGTATCTATGTATTTACAATAACACTTCATTAAATTCAATTGATCAAGCAAATCCCAAAGTGAACTTATATACAAATCAAATACCAAAAAAAAAAAAAAAAAAAAAAAACAATACAGATGAATGAAATAATAGAACTTTACAAACACTTACTAGAGATAGCAAGAACCCTAGGTTTAGCCATTTGACCTTTACCAATCTTGCCTGATTTACCCCAAATACCACGGCTTTTGGCAACACGGATCGATAATTCAACTTTCTGGCTACTTCCTTCCATTGCTGTTTCACATGCTCTCCGGAGTTCCAGATCGTCGGCGCTCGATTTCGCCATTATTCCGGCTCAACTATCTGCTACTTACACCACCACAATTTGTATCTATAAAGTATATCCGATTATGATAATGAAGTACAGATCTGAGAGCAAAGCAACAATGAATGAATGAATTTTCGTTGCCGATTTTTTATTTCGTGCGCGTAACGATTGTTGTTAATTCAGTTTTTTTTACTGATCTGTACCTGTAGATGTATATATAGTTGTGTATCACAGAGCAATAAATTCTCTTTTTGGTCAAATTTTGTATTTTAGATAGATTTTTAGGCGTCTGGTTTTTTGGTCCTGATAGAGTCAAAAAAATGGAAAATGGTTTTAATTTTTGGAATAACTTTTGGTTATTAATTCATATAAATATAAATAAATAAATAACTTTGGTTTTATTTAAGGGTTTTTCTAATATTACTAGCAGAAAAATGATTGGTAGACTTAATGCATAACACCTAACGATATGATTAGTGGATTTGAAAAATTGATTGAATGAGATTAAAAGAGGAAAAATGTCCAATCAATCAGATAATTAGGCTTATTTGTAGGTCTACCTAAATAAGCCTAGTTAGCATTACTCCAAACTTACCGTTCTATTCTATACTAAATTCAAACAAATGAATGGTACACATTCTGATGACAGAAATTTAAATATGATGGGCCTTTTATGTATTATTTTAATTTCAATTTTACTTTTATTAAAAATATCTAACAATGATGAAAGTTTAGACTTTAGGGTGTAAAGCAATTTCCATCTAAATAAACGGTAAACAAAAGTAATAATTTCACATAATACATACTACTACGAATTAGCTAGCTCAACACAAAAATAATACGTTACGTACTAGTTCTCTACCTGCTTTAGTATTAAAATGAGTTCGTTACCTAACCAGAAAAGCTACAACTGGGCTATTATGAACTTTTCATAACATTTAATGGGTAATAATGGACCTTGTTTATAATCTGATTGGGCTATTATGGACTTTTTAAAAAAGAAAAGCGAGTCGGAGACTCGGAGTGGGTAACGTGAAGAGGACTCCATGTTCAAACAAGTCTACAAAGAGGATATATTTGTAACTTATTTTAGTTATATTAAATTATCCATATACTGTTATTATACAAATAATTTTTCAATAAGTATTCCGTGTGTAACTAAATGTCTAAGCGTCCCATTATTCAATTATATTTGTAAAATATATTTTAGTCTCTTTACTGCTACGTGATAAAGTAACAGAACTCAAACATTAAAACTAATGGTCAAACATCAACAAATTAACGCATTTTTCGTATTATTATTATTATTATTATTATTATTATTATTATTATTATTATTAAGAAATGGATCGGAGGAGTAGCTCCTCTAATAGGAGCAGGTAAGGCAGGGTTTTATCCAGTAGCAGACATCCACATGGCATCCTTGCCCCCTACAGAAAACTAGCAGGGACTATTTCTGCACATCTTCTAAAGTTTTGGAGCTGACCGCAAAGTCTTCAAAATATGAAAAATTATACAGATTTTTCACAATTAAGGAAAGGAGTTCATGAAGAGTTTTAGATCCATACGATTGATAAGCTAAATCTTCGATTAAAACGTTCGATCAACACGATTCTTTCTCAAAATCGTTTATATATATTTATATACGATCATCTTATACGGTTCTTTCTCAGAGATTTAAGGTCTCTGCATATCTCCATCTTCTGTCACAATTACTTACGATCATAATCATCTTACGATAATCATCATATCCGTATACAATGTCGCAATTAATTACACATTCATCTTATGTCAATCGATTGGATGAAGAACACACACCCGTTGTTGAAGTTATTAACAAAAGTAAGTATTATATGTGTTTGTATATGTTTATATATGCGTGATTTAGTTTGTTGTATCCATCTATAGGTAGATATATGTATTTACGTTTGTGCTCATATATGTGTATTTGCTTGTTTCATTAGTACTTTCTATTGATTGATAAGTATATATACAACAGCTTGATATATGACTGTATGTAGTTTTCTTTTAATTTAGTTTTTTTCCTCTGATCTTACTTGATTATAATATGTTGCATATTTTGTGTTAAAGTGCAGCATGAGATTTATAAAATGCAGTTTTTAGGGTTTTATTTATGTATTGTGATGTATTTAAGATTAAAAGTACGAAAATGTCAAATTCTATTAAAATGCATTAGTGTATATCAAAATGCAGTACTATCTAATTTAATATGTATGTTGCAGCTGTTTCAGACAAAGCTGATAGACTATTCTATAGTCCTTGTGGGACAAGAATTTGGTATCCAGCTGTGGATGAAAAACCATTAATTAGAACAGTATACAATACGATAGAAGAAGCATTCATTTGTTATCAGAAGTATGCAAAGAAGACAGGTTTTGTTGCTAAGAAAAGTTCATCTTGGAGGCCAAGCAAGTCGGTAAATCCTAAAAGCAAGTTATTCAGATGTAATAAAGAAGGGTCAAAGTATGTGAAAAAAGCAAAGCCAGATCCTAGTGCACAAGCTGTCGGTATTTTAGAACAATCTATCGTGAAAAAGAAACCACATCCAGGAAAACAAGTACTTTTAGGGTTGGTTGCAATGCAAGATTTTCACTAAGTAAGATTTCAGATGGTAAATACAAACTGGTTAAATTTTTTGAGGGTCACAACCATCAGCTTCTTGAAAAAGATGAAATGAAGTTTGCGAAGAGAACAAGCAGTTTAGGATACATGAAAGAACAATTGTTGTTTCAAGTGTCTACCCTTAATATTGGACCTGTGAAGGGATTTAGACTTCTAAAAGAACTTTATGGTGGTTTCGAAGAAATGGGAGTTACTAAGGTTGATTGTAAGAATTTTAGAAGAGATGTGAATGTTTTTGTGGGGATGGAAGATGCACAAATGGCTGTTGAGAAACTCCTTGGAAGAAAGCAGTTTATCAAAGATTTCTATGTCGACTATTTTCTAGATGATAAGGGGAGATTGGCTAAAGTTTTTTGGGCAGATCCAGAAGCTCATCGAAATTACAAAATATATGAAGATGTTGTATCATTTGACTCTACATTCAAGTCTAATAGGTTACATACTTTTTATTGAATTTTTCACATATTTTAGAGCTTATTTAAATTATAATGTTTATATATGCAATGATACATGTATGTTTTTAAGGTTTTTATTAGTTGAAGTTATCAGATGAGGAAAATGAATGACATTTTTAAAATCAATGCATTTTACTGCATTTTAATAGAACCATTACATTTTACTGCATTTTTAATAGAACCATTGCATTTTACTGCATTTTACTACATTTTAATAGAACCATTGCATTTTACTGCCTTTTACTAATTTTTGTTCTTAAAATGCAGTGAATACTGATGTCCATTGCTTATCCTCATTTTTGATGTATTTATTCATTTAATGCAGCATAAAATTTAAAATGCAGTAGGTTAACATATAATGCAGTACAACTTATTTGAAATGTTTTTTTTCTTTTTGATATAGTTGTTTTTATTTTTTTATTTCAGGTTTGGAATGTTATCTATACCTTTTACTGACATTGATAATTATAACCGTTGTGTTACATTTGGTTCGGGACATTTTACTAGAGAAACTGAAGTATATTACAAGTGGCTTCTTGAAACATTTCAAACATGTTTTAAAGTAGACCCGAAAATAGTTGTAACTGATCAAAACAGTGCAATGCGTGTCGCAATTATAAGTACATAAAAAAAAAAGACATGGATTGTGCATGTGGCATATTATGAGAAAGATGACAACAAAGGTATGTTTTGTGTTCTTTTTTTTTATATAGCTGCACACATGTTAATTTAAAATATAGTTACTTATATCTAATGTTATATTTCATATTTATTTTTATTTTTAGGCTGGTCCTGTATTATGTTCAAACACAAATTCCAAAGAATTAGTATGTGTAATTGTTTGGACAGACAAGATCACACCTGCACGTTTTGAAAGAAAATGGAATTTGATAGTTAATAGTTTGGACTTATAGCACCCCTCATTCATTATATCAATATAATATATATTTAAGTCGGAAGCGTTTATCAAAAGATAAAATGTACATAATCTATTTAAAACTTCGATACACAATAGTTTAAAACTATTAAAGCCATAATATGTTTACTACACAAAACGGAGTGTTATAGGATTCCAAAACTTTAGTTTATAACAAACTTTATCAGAGTAGCAGAGTAGTCAAACATTCTATAACATCTTCTTCATGCCACCCCCACATTCAAAATATAACTTACAGGAAGTAAAATGAGGAATTAGCACGAAGCTAAGTGAAATAACTAGTAACACACAATTCAACTTAGCATAACGATATATTTACATCAAATAATCGTAAACACACATATTTCAATGAGGATCGGTGGCTCTTGGGATATCATAATTGTAACATCCTTTATTTTATCTGGTAAATCTTCTATTTTAAATTGATTATTTAATTATATTAGAAATTTATTTGATAATAATTGTTTATTGAAATTATAATAATAATAAATGAATTAATATCCTTGTAAATGTATAAATTTTAATCATTAGGATGGGAATGGAAGGGACTAGAATTTTAATTAATAAAAAAAAGGGGTAAGTCGGTTTAAAGGAGAGCCGACCTCCTTTTATCATGTTTTTCCCAATTCTTAATTTATTACTAGAAGAACTATATTTTTCACCTACGGTAACCTCAAACTCAAATAAACAGAAAAGTCTCAACAGGAATTAGAAGAATTAAGGATTATACTTGTGTGAGTATAAATTATCATCTTATACTTGTCCTACAAGTTCCTGTCGAAAGGTAAATAATGAATTTATGTTTTTTTTTAGGTTAAATATAAAATTGATGAATTTGTTGATTTCTTGAATATATATATGGTTTGGATGTAACAGTGAAATAAGCTTCCGACCTAAATGGGTTATGGAAATTTTAGCATGATAATTGAATTAAAGGATGTTATAGGAGGTACATAGTATTTATAGGTGATGTTTAAATCTATTGTTGTTTCATATAAATCGAATTAGGAACCTGGATACTGGAAAATTAGTTAAATCCTTTTGTACAGTAAAGCTTAGAAGTTGCAGGTTTCTAGAATGGGCCAAAATAGACTAACAGTGGCAATAGACTAACAGTGGCAAGAGACTAACAGTGGCAAGAAACTAACAGTGGCAATAGACTAACAGTGGCAATAGACTAACAGTGGCAAGAGACTAACAGTGGCAATAGACTAACAGTGGCAAGAGACTAACAGTGGCAATAGACTAACAGTGGCAATGAACTAACAGTGGTAACTCATGAACTAACAGTGGCAATGAACTAACAGTGGTAACCTATGAACTAACAGGGATAATAAATATAATTAACAGTGGTAAGGAGTTAGCAGTGGAAGTGAACTAACAGTGGTTAGGCTAACAGTGGTAGGGAATTAGCAGTGGAAGTGAACTAACAGTGGTTAGGCTAACAGTGGTAAGGAGTTAGCCATGGTAATAAGTTAACAGTTGTAATGAGTAACAGTGTTAATAATGAACAGTAGTAATTAATATAATTAACAGTGATAATTAATATAGTAACAGTGGTAATGAGAAATAGCAGTGGTGACAAGTATAATAAACAGTGTTAATGAGCTAGTAAACAGTAAGAACCATGGAAATCAGTGTGAGTCTTGTGTTTATATATATATATATATATGTGTGCATAAATATACATCAATTGGTAATATGTGAGTTGAATAAATTGAATTGAGTTACTAACTTCATTACTTTGTGGTGTTTGCAGATACACCAAAGACTCAGTGAATAGAAGCTGAGTGAGGAGACAGCAGAGGTATTGGTGAGTGGATTTAGAACTCATCATTCGATTTAGTTGTAACTGTTTGGTTACAACAAGTATACGTAGATTGATTATGCAATTGTAAATCGGTGTATTGATTACAAACCTATGTGATATGTGAATCTATGTGTATCAGATTATTGAGGTCAACGTGTAGTTGGACTTTTTGGTTATTATGTGAATTACACAGGTTTTGATTCATTTGTTGTGTTTGAGACCTGTGTATGAGTTTAATAACCAATAGTTATCGGTCTATTCTGTAATGGCCATACAGATTGATGTTAAGTGTTCTTGGGGAATCCCCGGGTATTATGATACCCCAAGAGCCACCGATCCTCATTGAAAAAGAATATGTTTACTATTATTTGCTGTAAACTGATGGTTAAGCTAAGTTGAATTGTGTGTGATAAATTCATTCACTTAGCTTTGTGCTAATCCCTCATCCTACTTCCTGCAGGTTTTATATATATATATGTGGGTGTCAGGAACGGATGCTTTTACAGGGAATGTCTGACAAATTTTGACTCTGATATGGTTTTATTATAAACCTGGTTTTGTAATAGATAATACCCCAACATATGTAGTTTTTAAACAGTTTTATGTTGGTTTATTTTGAATATATAACTGTGTAGGTACATTATCTTAATGTACAGTATATAAATATGTTTTAAATTCATACGCTTCCGAGTAAAATAATATATTATTGTGGTAGTAAAAGAGGGGCGTTACAAGCTTGGTATCAGAGCATAGGTTTGGGTGAATTGAGCATTGTAAAGTGTTCAATCCCAAATCTAGAGTTTGTTATGTCAAACATTCCTGGCTATGGGATTTAGCATTGTGTATGAATTTGTTAGTAGATAAGTGCTAACGATTAACAAATTTCAAGTTGTTGTGTGGAATACAGATATGGCAGATAACGAGCAACCGACCGCCAACCCTAATAATGCCTCACGGATCGATGTTCCCCCTTCTGATATTCATACTGAAAGACATGATCATGAGGGTACTTCTTTTCCTACTCATGAAGAATCTAATCGAGATGATTATCTTTTCCAGTTAGAAGACGAGGTGATTAATCTCAGAGAATTTAAAAGACAGGCTGAAACTGCATCATCTCAGCAACGTTTTCAGCAACAGATACCTGTGTTTGGTAATATTCCTCTTATTCAGCCAAATAAACAATGTTCATTTAAGACGTTTATGGCAAGTAAACCACCCGAGTTTAGAGGGAGTACCAATCCATCAGTAACTTTAAATTGGTTAAGAGATATGGAACGAAAATTTGATGTTACTCAATGTGAAGAAGAATTTAAAGTGTTTTATGCTATTCAATGTTTAAAAGACGAAGCCATGGTTTGGTGGGACTCGATTACTGGTCATTTGACTCAACAGCAGAAAGAAGCTATTCGATGGCCTGAATTTCATCAAGCTATTTGTAACCAATACTGTTCAGACTTTGAGATGGCACGTATTAGAAGAGAGTTTATGAATCTTCAATTAACCGATAAGATGACTATCGATGAGTTAATCACACAGTTTTCAGAGAAGTTACGGTTTGTACAACATTGGGTTCCAGATGAGAAAACCAAAATTGAGCAATTTGTGGAAACATTACCTCATAATTATCGTACCACAGTAAGATTAGCTAGTAATTTATCTCAAGCATTTACTCTTGCTCGTTCAGTCGATAGTGACATTAGAGGCTTTCAAGAATCTCAAGCTAGAAATACTTCTTCTTCGTTTCCAAGAACTAGAACAGAGTCTTCGGGTAAAGGAAAGTCCAGGTGGCAGAGTAATCGTCAGGGTCAAAGATTTAGTAATAAAAGTGGTTCCTCTGGAAGTTCTAATTGGTGTACTTCTTGTCGATCTAAACATAATGGTCCATGTACAATTCAGACGAACAAATGTGTTAAATGTGGTGAATTGGGTCACGAGTTTAAGAATTGTAAGTTTCCTAATTTTGTGTGCTGGAACTGTAAGAAAGAAGGGCATCGAGTTGGTCAGTGTCCTGAGGCAGGAAGACAGAGTTCTGGTTCGGTCGGGAGTTCGTTTTCTTCCGGTCAAAAGCGAAAGAATCCTCCACCAGCGACGAGTAGGGCTTTTCAGATGACAGTCGATGAGGCTGTCCACACAGATGATGTGATTACTGGTACTTTTCTTATAAACTCTGTACCGGCTTGTGTATTATTTGATTCTGGAGCAAATTGTTCTTTTATAGCTGTGTGTTTCTGTGATAAGTTGAAACTGATCCCTACTGTGATAACTAAGCCCTTAGAAGTAGAGATTGTAAGTGGCAAATTAGTTCCTGTTACCACCTCGGTGACTGGAGCTAATATTGTGATAGATGGTCAGACTTTTCCAATTTCATTTCTGTTAATGCCGATTCCAAGTTTTGATGTGATTATTGGCATGGATTGGTTAAGTCAGTTTAAAGCAAGCATAGATTGCCATCATAAACTGATTAGAATCCCAATTTCTGAAGAGTCATATGTTGTGGCTCGAGGAGAACGGGATAATGGGAGTATTCCTTTGATTTCCATGATGAAAGCTAGGAAGTCGTTGTCTAAAGGTTGTGAGTTTTATCTAGCTTACGTCATTAATGCCAAATTAGAAAAGAAATCTGTTTCTGATGTTCCGGTTGTATCTGAATATCCGGAAGTGTTCCCCGATGAATTGCCTGGTTTACCACCGGTTAGGGAAGTTGAATATCAGATTGATCTTATTCCTGGCTCCTCTCCCGTAGCTAAAGCTCCCTATAGATTAGCTCCGTCTGAGATGCGAGAAATGATGAATCAGATTCAGGAGTTGTTGGATAGAGGTTTTATTAGACCTAGTTCTTCTCCTTGGGGTGCACCGGTTTTGTTTGTTAAAAAGAAAGATGGGTCATTCAGAATGTGTATTGATTATAGAGAATTGAACAAAAGAACAGTAAAGAATAAATATCCTCTGCCTCGAATAGATGATTTGTTTGATCAGTTGCAGGGATCTTCTGTATATTCTAAAATCGATCTGAGATCGGGTTACCATCAGGTTCGTGTTCGTGAACAGGATATTCCAAAGACTGCTTTTCGTACCAGGTATGGTCATTATGAATTCCTGGTGATGCCTTTTGGTTTGACTAATGCTCCAGCAGTTTTTATGGATCTGATGAACCGGGTATGTCGACCATTTCTCGATAAGTTTGTAATTGTTTTCATTGACGATATTCTTGTATATTCCAAGTCTGAATCAGAACATGCTATGCATTTGAGGTTAGTTCTTGAAACCTTGAAAAGAGAACAGTTATATGCAAAATTTTCTAAATGTGAGTTCTGGATTCGAGAGGTACAATTTCTGGGTCATATTATTTGTAATGATGGGGTTAAAGTTGATCCTTCTAAAGTTGAAGCTGTAATGAACTGGAAAACTCCAAAGAATGCTTCTGAAATTAAAAGTTTTCTGGGTTTGGCTGGTTATTATCGGAAATTTATTAAAGACTTTTCTAAAATTGCTAGTCCATTGACTAAATTAACCCGCAAGAATGAAAAGTTTGAATGGGATAATCAACAGGAACAGGCCTTTCAGACTCTGAGACAGTTATTATGTCAAGCCCCAGTGTTAGCATTGCCTAATGGGTCTGATGATTTTGTCGTTTATTGTGATGCATCTTATGCTGGGTTGGGTTGTGTTCTGATGCAGCGGGATAGAGTCATTGCTTATGCTTCTCGTCAATTGAAACCTCATGAAAAGAATTATCCCACACATGATATAGAATTGGCAGCTGTAGTGTTTGCTTTGAAAATATGGAGACACTATTTATATGGTACTAAATGCACTGTTTGTACTGATCATAAAAGTCTGCAGTATGTATTTTCACAGAAAGAACTGAACATGCGTCAAAGGCGATGGTTAGAATTAATTAAAGACTATGATTGTGAAATACGTTATCATCCAGGAAAAGCAAATGTAGTTGCAGATGCATTGAGCAGAAAAGGTACTTCCAAAAGAGTCTATTTTCTGAAAGTTAATATTTCTTCTGACTTAGTGGATCAAATTAAAGCTGCCCAGCTAGAAGCTTTATTGGAACATAATCTTAAGTCAGAAATAATGTTGAAAAGAAAAGACTTCTTGGTTGACGATTCTAGAGGACTAAAGACTTTCCAGTCTCGTGTTTGGATTCCTCTGATCGGTAATATTCGAGATATGCTTTTGACTGACACTCACAAGTCACGGTTGACTGTCCACCCTGGTAGCACTCGAATGTATAATGATTTGAAACCTCTGTACTGGTGGCCTACAATGAAAACTGATATTGCAAAGTTTGTTGGTAATTGTCATATATGTGCTCAAGTGAAAGCTGAACATCAAAAGCCATATGGGTCATTGAAACAGCTAGAAATTCCAGAATGGAAATGGGAACATTTGACTATGGATTTTGTGACTAAGCTACCACGTACACCTCGAGGGTATGACATGATTTGGGTCATTGTTGACAGATTGACCAAGAGTGCACATTTTCTGGCTACTAGTGAGACTACTTCTCTCAATAAGCTCGCACAGTTGTATGTTAATGAAATTGTCTCAAGACATGGTATTCCATTGTCAATTGTATCAGATAGAGATTCTCGATTTATTTCTCATTTCTGGCAGAGTTTACAACAAGAATTGGGTACACGTGTTAATCTCAGTACGGCTTATCATCCTCAGACAGATGGTCAGTCAGAACGTACGATTCAGACGTTAGAGGATATGCTCAGAGCTTGTGTCTTAGAGTATGGAGGTTCATGGGATTCTCACCTTCCTTTGGTGGAATTTGCTTATAATAATTCCTATCATTCCAGTATTGGTATGCCTCCTTATGAAATGCTATATGGTCGTCGTTGTCGTACCCCCACTTGTTGGTTAGAAGTGGGAGAAAAGCAATTTGCAGGCCCAGACATTGTACAAATTACTGCCGACAAAGTGGCTATCGCCCGAGAAAAGCTAAAAGCTGCACGTGATAGACAGAAACAGTATGCAGACCCGCGTAGACGACTGGTTACTTTTACCGAAGGTGAGTTGGTGTATTTGAAAGTCTCCCCGTGGAAAGGTGTTATTCGATTTGGAAAACGAGGAAAGTTAGCACCTAGATATATTGGTCCCTTCAGAATTCGTCAGGTGGTTAATGATCAATCAGTTTCATTAGATCTTCCTCCAGAGCTTGCTGGTATTCATGATACATTTAATATCTGTTATTTGAAAAAGTGTAATGTTGAGGATCAATCCCAGATACTTCCGTTACAAGATTTACAGGTGGATCAGAATCAGAAATTAGTAGAAGAACCGGTTGAAATTCTCGATAGAAAGATTACTAAACTTAGGAAGAAACACATTCCTATGGTGTTAGTGAAATGGAGACACAGTCTAGGTTCAAATTTGACCTGGGAAACCGAGGAGTCTATGAAATCCAGATATCCTGGATTGTTTGATCGAGTTTAGATTTCGAGGACGAAATCTCCTAAAGGAGGGGAGATTTGTAACATCCTTTATTTTATCTGGTAAATCTTCTATTTTAAATTGATTATTTAATTATATTAGAAATTTATTTGATAATAATTGTTTATTGAAATTATAATAATAATAAATGAATTAATATCCTTGTAAATGTATAAATTTTAATCATTAGGATGGGAATGGAAGGGACTAGAATTTTAATTAATAAAAAAAAGGGGTAAGTCGGTTTAAAGGAGAGCCGACCTCCTTTTATCATGTTTTTCCCAATTCTTAATTTATTACTAGAAGAACTATATTTTTCACCTACGGTAACCTCAAACTCAAATAAACAGAAAAGTCTCAACAGGAATTAGAAGAATTAAGGATTATACTTGTGTGAGTATAAATTATCATCTTATACTTGTCCTACAAGTTCCTGTCGAAAGGTAAATAATGAATTTATGTTTTTTTTTAGGTTAAATATAAAATTGATGAATTTGTTGATTTCTTGAATATATATATGGTTTGGATGTAACAGTGAAATAAGCTTCCGACCTAAATGGGTTATGGAAATTTTAGCATGATAATTGAATTAAAGGATGTTATAGGAGGTACATAGTATTTATAGGTGATGTTTAAATCTATTGTTGTTTCATATAAATCGAATTAGGAACCTGGATACTGGAAAATTAGTTAAATCCTTTTGTACAGTAAAGCTTAGAAGTTGCAGGTTTCTAGAATGGGCCAAAATAGACTAACAGTGGCAATAGACTAACAGTGGCAAGAGACTAACAGTGGCAAGAAACTAACAGTGGCAATAGACTAACAGTGGCAATAGACTAACAGTGGCAAGAGACTAACAGTGGCAAGAGACTAACAGTGGCAATAGACTAACAGTGGCAATGAACTAACAGTGGTAACTCATGAACTAACAGTGGCAATGAACTAACAGTGGTAACCTATGAACTAACAGGGATAATAAATATAATTAACAGTGGTAAGGAGTTAGCAGTGGAAGTGAACTAACAGTGGTTAGGCTAACAGTGGTAGGGAATTAGCAGTGGAAGTGAACTAACAGTGGTTAGGCTAACAGTGGTAAGGAGTTAGCCATGGTAATAAGTTAACAGTTGTAATGAGTAACAGTGTTAATAATGAACAGTAGTAATTAATATAATTAACAGTGATAATTAATATAGTAACAGTGGTAATGAGAAATAGCAGTGGTGACAAGTATAATAAACAGTGTTAATGAGCTAGTAAACAGTAAGAACCATGGAAATCAGTGTGAGTCTTGTGTTTATATATATATATATATATGTGTGCATAAATATACATCAATTGGTAATATGTGAGTTGAATAAATTGAATTGAGTTACTAACTTCATTACTTTGTGGTGTTTGCAGATACACCAAAGACTCAGTGAATAGAAGCTGAGTGAGGAGACAGCAGAGGTATTGGTGAGTGGATTTAGAACTCATCATTCGATTTAGTTGTAACTGTTTGGTTACAACAAGTATACGTAGATTGATTATGCAATTGTAAATCGGTGTATTGATTACAAACCTATGTGATATGTGAATCTATGTGTATCAGATTATTGAGGTCAACGTGTAGTTGGACTTTTTGGTTATTATGTGAATTACACAGGTTTTGATTCATTTGTTGTGTTTGAGACCTGTGTATGAGTTTAATAACCAATAGTTATCGGTCTATTCTGTAATGGCCATACAGATTGATGTTAAGTGTTCTTGGGGAATCCCCGGGTATTATGATACCCCAAGAGCCACCGATCCTCATTGAAAAAGAATATGTTTACTATTATTTGCTGTAAACTGATGGTTAAGCTAAGTTGAATTGTGTGTGATAAATTCATTCACTTAGCTTTGTGCTAATCCCTCATCCTACTTCCTGCAGGTTTTATATATATATATGTGGGTGTCAGGAACGGATGCTTTTACAGGGAATGTCTGACAAATTTTGACTCTGATATGGTTTTATTATAAACCTGGTTTTGTAATAGATAATACCCCGACATATGTAGTTTTTAAACAGTTTTATGTTGGTTTATTTTGAATATATAACTGTGTAGGTACATTATCTTAATGTACAGTATATAAATATGTTTTAAATTCATACGCTTCCGAGTAAAATAATATATTATTGTGGTAGTAAAAGAGGGGCGTTACAATAATACCCAAGGATTCCCCAAGAACACTTATCGTATGATCGCGCCCCGAACGGTCGGTCATGAAATCGCTTCCCTGTCGTTGCGGACCTCACGCTAGAGGCCGGCGATCGGTGGGTGGTTTTAAATTTATATTTTGTCGGGGGCCTAAACCTTTCCGAACTACCTACTATTACTGGGTACGAATACCCGATATTAGTATGCGGTAAGGATGATCCAGGGTCGTTCCTCTCGACGGTAGAATTGAAATGGAACTCGTTCGGATAACTTAGTACTTAAGCCGAGGTTTTGGATAGTTGGATATGTATTTGTTTTTGGTATTTTCTAAATTAACTACGGTACAGAAAAGTAAATACTAAACTACGGATAGGGTAAGTAGATAGATAGAGATTGTGATTGCTGAAGTTTCAATATTCCGGTTTCGGGATGATGTTCATTATAAAAGATAATTGGAGACTTTCCTTTAATAAAATTAACAGAGGTTTGGTGTCAACACTAGCATCCTACGATTTAGGTGGAAACCTTAAGTCGCATGTCACTGAATACTAGGTTATCATGAGTCTGATCAGATCAGGCTGCTCAGTCCCCCAACACTGTCCGATGAGGACTAGTGACCCGTCTTGGAGTTAACTCATGGGCGCATGAATAAGGCAACAAAACGATATTTAATTTCTGACATTTCTTAACACCTAATTCTAATTGATTTTATTAAGGGTCGTACTATTGCTTGCTAATGTATGTTAAAATGTCAGTTATGTTGGATAAGGGGTTTAAGCATCCTACACTACAGTTGAATGTTTGCTTTCTTTTCAAGATCCCTTATATTTAATCGAGGAGCACAAATACTTATGTCAAGGTGTAGACCCTCCTTTGCGATCAAACGTTCATCCCTAGGTTCGTTTCACGGTGTATACTACGTTTTTCAGCAGTTCCACAGCTTTTATATATACCTAGACCATGTTCAGGAAGGGTGACTTCCAGGTATCCACGGTGTCATATGCCTACGACCGGTCCGTAGCTTCCACGCATTTGTACTCTACCAGCGGTGTTTCCAGCGCTATACTAAAAACTGGGCCGTTTTACAGCATGTCCACAGCTTCATACAAAAACACAGATAACTATCTACCGATACTAGGGTTAGCTAAGTCCTAATACTAAAGTAATAGTCACGTGAAAGCTTGGAAAGGGTGGATTGGGTGGTTTAGATCTACCGCTTGAAAACTTTAACCCGATACATAACATAATAATTTCCAATCACATATTTAATTAAAAATTAATTTAACATCATCCCTACTCCTAAATATCTACATTTCAACAATCACAATATTACACTACTCAATAAATATGGCAATAAGTAAAGCACATACCATAATATTACGATGGATAAATCAGACATAATAACAGTACGAGGGAATAGATATCACCGGATAATAGAGCAGCGTAACAAGAGAATAAAACTTGCAATCCTTGAATACAAGCTTGAACACCAATACTCCTTGATTACAAAAGCTAATCTCTACTCTAATCTACTAGCTACCCACTAATTACTCTCTAACTTCTCTAGAGAGAGAAGTTAGAGAGAGAAACTAACTAAGAAAGAAAATTACAAGTGAATTGTGTTGTGTGTAGAATGGATTGATTTGTTTGAATGGTTGCTTGATGGATTGGTGAGAAATGAGGAGGTTTAAGCCTCTATTTATAGGCTTCCAAGATACGATTTTACACTTAACACCCTCGCTCCAATTTAACACTGAAATACACCCCCAAGCTATGAAATTTGACACCAACAGAGGCGTATTTGACACCAAATAGGGCATATTCGGTAGCAAATAGGGCATATTCGGTAGCAAATAGGGCGTATTCGGTAGCAAATGGGGCGTATATGGCACCGTAGAGGGGGTATACCACCCCTACAGGGGGTATACGGTCCCAAAGAGGGGGTATACGGCCCCATAAGGAAGGTATACGGACCCTAAGTGGTGTATACGGCCCCTATGGGGTGGTATCCCCTTGGTCTGTGGTCTTGTGTGCTGGATCGTAAGTCTTGTGCACTGGTCGAACTTCGTTTGGCCATAACTTCTTCATTCTTGATCCGTTTTCAGCGTTCTTTATATCCACGTGATCGTAATTACCTGAAGATCATTATGAACTAATCAAAGAATAATTTCAAGGTAATATGCTAAGAAGTGCTCGTAGAACGTGACTGTATCGTTTATGCTTTGTTTTGTACGTTATTTAGTCATTTTATTTCATTTTTGAAGCAATGCCTTATTTTTAGCCTTAATAATGAATTATGGTGAAAAAGTATTGATATTGAATGATTTCATCCATTTTGAGGCTAAAAAGTTGGGAATTATGTACGCAAAAACGTGACTTTTTACTTCAAATCATCGTACATATCCGTATGGCCATAACGGACAAGACCGATAGCTAGTGGTTATTATAATCAAACACAAGTTCTATACACAACGAATGAACTAAGACCCTGTGTAATTCACATAATAACCAACTAACCCAACTAATGCATTGACCTCAATAACACTGATACACAGAGGTTCACATATCACGTAGATTAATTCAGTAATTAAGACTAAACATTCTAATAAACGCATCTACGTTTACTTGTTACAACCAAACAGCTACAACTAAATCAAAGGGTGAGTTATAAATCCACTCACCGATACCTCAGGAGTCACCACACTCAGCTTCTAATCACTGAGTCTTTGAAGTATCTGAAACACCACAGAACATACAAGTTAGTACTTGTATCAACTGATCATACTTATGTAAATATACATCTTACACAAGTAATCATGTTATTAACTATTCACAAATACTATTAAATTGTAGCAATACTTAAATACAAAAATGTAATACATTCCATTTAGCCTAACAAGCATTTGAGTTCATAAAAAAAACACAATTCTTACACTTTATGGTGGAGATGATGATGACAAGAAGAAGATAACAATAACTTGCAAGAATCACAGCATCTAATTCACTAAGCTTGTATGCTAATTTCAGTTTTAATTCTTAGTGTGTATGGTGTATTAAGGAGTAAGGGTTCACAATGAGTTCAAGAAATTGGGGAAGAAGATACAAAAGGGAGAGGTCGGCCCTTATTAAACCGACCCAATTATTTGGGTATTTTATACCCGTCTTAATTTTATTGTCTGGAACCTAGAATTCTTTATGAGAACTATTATTTTATTTTACCGTCAACAATAATAAATAAAAACAAACAACAATTTACTATTCACATTTAGTCCTGAGATTTATTTATCTAAGTTTCACAATTAAACAAATAATATCAAGTAATTTCTAACACAATTAAATAAATAAATTTAAAATTAGAATTTACCAGACCGGTAAGGAGGATGTTACAGGACTTGAGAATAATGATTGGTTGAAGAAGATGTTTGATATGAGAAGAAGATGGATACCAGTGTATTTTCTAGATGAACCTTTAGCTGGATTGATGCGGACTTCTTCAAGATTAGAGAGCGAGAATCATTTTTTTAGAAAGTTTACTAGCAGAAATTTAATGTTGGTGGAATTTCTGACACACTATGATACTAATTCATCACAAACAACGTTTGCACATATGAATGAATATACAATGTAAGAAAGCTACATACTCTTAAATGTTCATCTCCAATCTCAAAAACATAATCAAAAGGAGAGTCATCCATGTGTTCTAACTGTCTTCCATCGAATTCTGTGTAAAAAAAATTCAATTACCAAACCTTTTTTTTTCGTATGTTTAAAATGCAGTTGGCTATTTTTTTTTTCAAAATAGATAACAATGTTATATAAGTATGAAATAATTTACCTATTTCTTCACTTCTCTTTTTCTTTTTTCCAGAAGAATCACTCATCTCCTCTACAGATTTCACTAAATCTTCTTCATATAATTCAAGAATTCTCACATGCTGTAAACCAAAACCTCCACTCTCTATCTCTTCATTTTCACGAGTTGTTAAAGTAACAGAATTCCAATTCCTTAAGCCTGGATACATTTTAGCAGCTTCTTCATTTCCAATGCTTGTATAGTGCACGTAAATCAACTACAAATCTACAAATTCAGTAAACATGAATATCAGAAACCTGCCACTCAATGGGAACTTTATATTACATTATAAAAAACTTATACTTGCCACAAGGATCAACAAGGGCCCATCAAAATGGTTGGTCGGTTTAAAGGTCGTGGTCATCCAAACAATTGCATCCATAATGTAACCACACCAGTCGTAATGAAGTATGTCTATATTGTTGCAGTCAACCGGAGGTATAATCGATATATTTATAGATCCGCTTGGGCGACACTCGATTAGCAAAGTCGTTACCAATGCAAGGAAACTTAGCTTGTACCATCTATCACCATCTATGTAATCCACCATCCAGTCATGAAGTCGGTTGACAATGATTTTTTCATTGCTTTTAACTTCAAAATGTTCTCTGAATTCCTCAATCACCTCTGGACCTCCTCTTTGTGGATTGTATGTATGAATTGTGTAATTTGTAATTGGCAAGCCAACAACTTTATGGATCATCTCTTTTGTCACTTTGATTGCTCTGCCATCCTGGAAGTTCAAACAACATGTATCTGGGCAAAGCTTTGCACAACAAAAAGGCCTAACTTTAAAGGCACTGTGTCATAGTCAAAGTAATCAAGCAATGGTCCAAATCCTATGTCTCTTATAAGTTCCTTTTGCTTTCCAGTGGTGGACTTAGTACTGATTTTAACCAACGTGGCGAAGATCTACCCTTTATCTTACCCAAAACAACCTTCTTTGCAGGTCTTTTTCTTTTATTTGTTGATCTCTTCTTCTGTACTTCAACTTTTACACTTTTTAATTTGGTGGACTTTTTGTAAGCACTTTCTTTCACTGATTTATTTAAGAAGTGTACTACATCAATGATATCAGACAAAAATATTACTAACGGGACATAAAATGCAATAGCAATATTTAAAAATTAAGTAAAACAAGTGGTAGTAAAATAATGATGTTCACAACTTTTATAAAATGTAGTTGCAAATTATTCAAGTATGTAATAAAATATTTGTTTTATATCATTTTGTCATTTTGTAGTCAAACTACTAAGATGCAGTTAGTAGCACAAAAGATATAGTAAGACAACTTCATTATTTTAGTGTAATAGAGAGTTTTAAAAAACAAAGATAAAGTCTCCAAGAGTCATAAAATGCAATTATCCGTATTCAAAATGCAGTAAATATTTGAATATTATTAAGTATTACATTTTCAAGTATAATCTACAAAATCAACTGTCATAAACACGTTAAAATCATAAAAATAACAATGATCAGATGTAGCATCATACAGTTTAACCTTTGATTCTTAACATTTTTACAGATCTAAAAACACGCAGATATAAAAACATATATATATATATATATATATATATAAATTATATACCTCTGGATACCGATTCCGCTTCATTGCTACCTTCTGATGACAAGTTTACATGCATCATTTGCTCCTGTTTTTTCCCTTCTAACCTGTAGTGTGTTCTTCTTTGGCTCCTACGTGTAGCTGATAAATAAATCAAGTATTATAAGTAGAAAGAAAGAAGAAAATACTTACAAAATGAAGATTAAAATATTTTGATCGGAAACACTTACGAGTCACGTCATTTTTTGCTATTTCTAAACCATAATCTGATGTATCAGACAACGGTGTATGTCACACCCCCAAAATCGGTAATCCTGTTTATAAATGGTTTAGCGGAAGCTTTAGTTAATTAGCGGAAGCATTTTAAGTTACAGTTTAACAGCGGGGGTGCTGACGTTACAATAGTGCATTCATTGTATCAGAGCATATGATCATACAGAACATATTAATTTAAGATGCCATAAGTTTAAACGTTATTACAAAAAGGGTACGACTTATAAAGTCGTACAAGTAGTGGTGTTGTAGAACAACATAAGTTTACAAAACATGAGTTTATAAAAGAGGGATTTCGTAAGTATAACCAATGTAATTGGTAATACAAAGGAAATCCAAGTGTCCCAAAAGTGGCATCATAAATAGTCTAGGTTGCCTACGTCCTTTATGCATGCAGGAGTACCTGAGTCCTAATTCCCTGAAAAACATAGTAAACCGTCAACATTGAATGTTGAGTGAATTCACAGGTTTAGTATAAAAGTAGTTAAACCAAGTTTTGTATAAATCATTCATGTACTCAAACATAATGTTTATATGTATGGCCGGAAACACAAGTGTTCTTATTAAAGAAAACATTTCCTATTTTACTGTAAGAATGTCATTCCTACTACAAATCAGTCGGTTGTGTTAGGAAACACAAGTTTAATCATAAACATTTCCTAATAATAGTTGCAGGAAATATCGTTCAACAATCAAGTAAACAATTCCATATATACAGTTGTAGGAAACACAGGTTTAACAATCAAGTAAACATTTCCATATAAATGTTGTTTTGTCGGGAAACCAAGTTCATCCAATCAAGGTAAACGTTTCCTATAAAGAAATCATGCGTAGGAACACCTGTCCTATTAGTTATCGCAGGGAATACCCTTCCCAAATTAAGTTATAATTTTGTTGTTTAATTATATGGGAAACATAGACTATGATCCCTCTAAGGTGAGCTAAACCTTTAGAGTTAAAGTAACGATACCTAGTACTATAACCAAACCACGACTAGTTGTTGTTGTTGCCTCAGTAACACGGTAAGTATACACTCCTCGTTACGACTGCCGTCGTGTGGTTGGAATGACCAACGAGTTATATCAGTGGGAGGGTTGTCAAATTGATAGTACTATCTGTATACTCAGTGGCTAGAGTCACCTAGCTAATGGTTATAGGTTGCAAGCACTGGGACTTATGTGCACTACAACTACCTCGTGTAAACCTAGGATCGTACCAAGATTCGTTGTCTTATTCCCAAAATAGTTGTGAAAACGTTTCATATAGTTATCTGTTGATTTATAAAGCGATAAGCATTTTTACAAATCAATTCGATATAAAAGCATGTCAAGCAATTATATAAAACAAGTAGCATGTAATAGCACGTAGTTCTATGTTTTCCACCCCTGGTTTTAAAAGCATTTAAAACAAGTAAAAGGTAGGGGCTGTGAACTCACGTGTAGCGGTCTTCAGCTAGTACAGCTAGAAATACTGTAGTCCGAATGTGCCTCTCAAATACCTAAGCACAATTAAATATACTTTACATAAGTATATGGACCAATTGTTGAGTTGAGATGTTTATAATACTTTAGTTGTTGGTGATATTTACGTTGCGTATTTCATTATTGTAAGTGTAAACTTATATATATACTCATTCGTTGAATACGTATCATCTTATATATATATATATATATATTAATTGTCGTAGTCGTGTATATATATATATACATGACTCATTTGTTAATGTCGCGTATATATATATATATATATGTATATATATATATATATATATATTATTTATCATTGTTGTTTATGTTTTATAAACATAAGTACATTTGTTATAAAAATAACTTTGTTTAATGCGATTGTTGTAATCCATTTATATAACTATATATATATACATTATAATCGTCCACTATATGTATAATTTAGTTGTCGCGTTATAATTTCTATTTGTCCCATTTACTCATCATATATATATATATGTAACCCGTTTTAACGTTTGTATTTTGAAACTTCGTGGCCCATTGGGCTCGGCCCAATAGGTTTGGCCCGATAGATTTGGCCCAAATATGCGTGACCCAACATAGTTTGGCCCAAGTACGTTTAGCAAATTATTTCGGTCCGTTATCAAAATACCATTTTTGGTTCAATTTAGATTAGGCCCGTTTGGCCTAAAAAGTTATATTTATAAATTGTCCGTGTCAAAATAATGTCCCGCGGTCGTGTACAAATTTGTCCCAAACTTTGTATCCTAAAGTTTAATAATTTTTATAACTTTTTAGTATTTGTATTTCGTACGCGTTAATGTATTTGTACTACAAAATATATGTATCGACTGTGCATAAATCAAACGCATCGCAAAAGTCTGGACACAGCTTGCCTAACCGATCGGGTAAGGGCTTAACAAACCGTTCGGCTCGAAAACACCTTAGCCGATCGGCTAGGTGTGATGAGCCGATCGGCTCATTGGTTCCAGCCGATCGGCTGGTTAAAACCAACCGATCGGTTTGGTCCTTGGTCCGGTTTGTCCCCTGTTCTTGGCCTGTGTTCTTGGTCTGTGATGTTTCTACATATATGTATATGTTTGGGTGTTTGATTCTAAGCTTTGTACACTACTTAATCATCACTACATAACACATAATTCATACTACAATTTTGTTTACATACATACTAACATTATACATACCAAATTATATGATCAAAGTATGAAATATATATATATGTTCTTGAACCTTACAAAGATGATTGATGAAAATGACTATGAAGATGATGAATCTGATGTTGGTGATGATGATGACCGAGATGATGATGATGATCAAGAAACCATTTTGTTTGTAGTTTGTGTATGGATTGAAGGATTTCAAACTTGAGAATGGAGATGATGAAATGGAAATGGATTTTTGTTTCTGCTCTTTGTTCTTGCAGCTTGCTTGACACACACACGCACAGATGAATTTTTGGTGAATTATTGGAGATCAATTGTAGGTGTGGGAGTATGTATCTGGTAAGTTTTTCAAAGGAGAAGTATGGAGGGAGTTGGAAGTGTCGAGAGATATTTCCCAGTGTGTGTATGGTGTGGGTTTTTAACCCGTTAGTTTCTTGTACGGGTCCAATTATTTGTACCCCGTGTCCCACTCAATTTTTCGTTTGTTTAAATTTTATTTTAAACTTTGTAGTTGATAATTACAAAAATGAAATAATTTTTATTTAAGACTTTTAATAAAATTATTCACCGTAGTGGGACTGTACAGTTTATTTGAGTGCCAGATTTCGGTTGAATTTGGAATTTATATTTTAAGGTAATGTTCCAGATACTAAAACAGGAACGGGAAAATAAATACTTTTATTATTTTCGACCTTTAGGTACGTTTTATAATTGTTTCTGTTCGTGTATGACGCGTCCTATAAAGCAGTCTAACGGTTTCCGTTTTATTTTTGTTCTAATACTTTTCTAAAATAATTTCAACAAAAACTATTAAAAAGCATTTTGAAGTTCTTTTTGGGACTTTACGATTCGCGTTTGATACGTTTAATATAAAACGTATAAGTTATTATATTATTTCAATAATATAAATATCTAGTATTTGTAATTAATAATTTTCGAATTATTAATTATTTTATATCACCAACTTTGTTGTATTTACTTTGTTTTGTTGAGTTAGTACGTTTATTTCATATGTAATTACATATACACCTAACTACGAATTTAATATATCACGTATCGCATAGTAAGTTTCACAAACTTAACATATAGAAATTGTTTTGAATTCACTAATTCAGAGAATTACTCAAGGTAATGCATGAAATTAGTAAGGATTAATACCCTAAATGGAGGATTGTCACAGTGTAGGTGTAAGCAATTTCGACATGATTTTTTTTTCAAAAAAAAATATACTGAAACGATGATGATCGACGATGTTTGTTGGTCAGAATATTTTGATTATCGTTGACGATGATGATCGGCGATGTTAATAGATGATTTTGTTTTTGTTGAAGATGGTGTGATTTTGTTGAAGATTGTGTGTTTGTTTTCAGTAGAGAGAGAGAGAAGGAAAATTAGCACAATAATGGAGATGGCTGACCGATATGACCGAGTGTGACTGATGGTGTCAATCGTTTTTACACATTTGATCCCTAGACTATATTTTTTGCATGCGAGTCCTTGTTGACTGGAGTGATCTAGGCCGTTGAAATGGAATGGATGGTCATGATGGCCTCTGCTTTTTCTGCTCCTCTATACACCCCATCCCCCCTGAACCTTTCCCTTATTATTATTGTTATTGTTGTTGTTGTTGTTATTACCTTATAGTATTAAATTGTGTGTATACGATGCTATAAATTTCTTATTATTTCATAGTTAAAAAATTTATAACTACTTTGAGAAGATGTATGTATTTTTGTTTACTAGAACATTTTTTATTAAAAATTTAAATTGTCCGTTTAGACCCGAGCCCGTTTAGATCCAAACCCGTTTAAACCCAAGCCCGTTTGAACCCGAGTCTGTTTTGAACCGTACCCGTTAAGACCCGAAGCCCATACCCGCCCAACCAGTGGCGAATCTAGGATATAAACTTAGTGGGGTCCAATTTTATAAGTAGATGAAAAACAAATTGAAAAGGGTATCCTATTTTAATATGGGTCGAGTCGGGTCGGGTCGGATCGGATCGGATCATTACAAACACCACTTAACAAAAATATGTCATTAGTACTTGATACTACGCACAACAATATAACTTCAAACGTATCTCAGAATTATATATATGAAAATTTGAATATAATAACCTAAATTAAATTAACAGTCTAATATAAATTAACAATATGTACAATGTGAATAATATAGAGACAACAATGAATACGGTGATTAGTTATATAATAGAAAACCATATAACTTATCATAAAGAATTACCTGTGTGAATAAAAAATAGATTAGTTAACTTAGTGAACAACAAGAAATAGAAAATGAGTGGAAGCAAAGAGAAAAAAATTTAAAAAGAAGTCATGGTTGTCCTTTCTTAATTCTTTTCTAAGGTGTAACTAAATTTATGTCTTTATATTGTATTGGTAAATTCTAGTGGGTTAGATTTAGGAGTTTACATCGATAATATTTGGGCTTGGTGTATTAAGTGTTAGATAGCTTTTGTTTTGTAAAATTTAAATGGGGTCCAAATATATTTAAAGGGGTGTCCAACTTATTTTTATGTATATGTCTATGAACATCTGTCTATGAATATATGTCTATGATTTAAGTGGGTGCAATGGACCCCCCCTTCCAATACATAAGATTCGCCCCTGCGTCCAACCCACCCATTTTACCACCTATACTCGATATAAAAGTGTAAGTTAATACATAGCTTTAAACCCTTTAAAATAAGATGAACTAGTAACATATTTTTGTACATTGATTTTTATGGGTTACATACATATAGGGTAATTACATTAATCTTTCAAATGTTACGTTAACATTATCAAATCGTTTTTTCATTGGTAAAATTTGTTAATCACTAGGCTAACGAGTTGTACATCTAAATGTTAATGTAAGTAATTGCTTGAAGCTTTTTAAAATTTAGAAGGGTACTTTGGGTATAAAAAAGAAATTGATGCTAATTAATGTTTCATTATATATTCAAGGTAAATTATACTGGTATTAAATGCTTACTAACATCTGTCCTTATGACACATGTTAGAAAAATCCTTTATTTAATTTAAAGGACATCATCTTAGATTCTTAGGTGTAGTTTAAATGTATTTTTAGAATACCTACACGAAGTAGGGTACTTTGTTCCGTTTAGAGAAATGTTAAACTTACAAAATATTTACAAATAAAAGTTTACATAATGATATGACATTAAAGTTTGATCAATTAAATAACATGCTTTCTTTCTCTCTTAATTTTCTTTCGTCACATGATTGATATACCTCCATACAATTAATAAAGATACAACACATTTCTCAATTAACAATATGAAAGATATTTAACGATAATTTTGTATCAAATTTTGAAAATGATTATTACATGTTAAGTATACTATGTGAGAAATGACTATTACTTTTTATAAGATATCTAACATTGTTAATTTCCAAGATTATGAAGTGATGATGGAGACTCTGGAGAGTTGCATTAGAAGCTGGAGAACTATGGGTACCCAAACTATTTGACTGTACATCCAACCATTTTCAAGTTAACGGTATGCATGAAATCATTCATGTGTCTTTTCATCTTAATGTGTGACCTCTTATGTTTTTGATACATCAAACCTACATAGTTCTATATTTTATTTCATCTTCTTCTGACACTCTTGTTTGTTAATTAGTCGTATTAGACAACATAATATATACGAGGGTATGCATTAACACCCCCCCCACACACACACACACACACACATATATATATATATATATATATATATATATATAAGTAAAGTGGTTTAAGTTTTGGACCCCTACAAACGGTTGTTCAATTCTAGCTATTTTATTTCAATAACAATCCTGATATCATGAGAAAATTGCGGACTGGTTATAATTTTCATTTTTTTTTTTGTCATCATTATTAGAGACCTCAATAAAAGGGAGCTTAGTGAAGAGATGGCCATGTTACTAGAAGTTATGGTTAAAATCCAGAAGGGAGCTGGCTTTTAGGCAATAAATACACTATTAAAACAGCGATATGCTACAAAAAACAACTTAAAATTTAGCAGAATTAACTGGTTCGTTAAATCGTGAAAATGCTTTGAATGTTTATTTTTACGTCCAATATGCAATTTTGAAAACGGAAAAAAAGTGATGCTCAAAAATGTGCCGGTGTGAAGACATAATACGAGCAATCTCAAAATGTTGATGGGAAAAGCACAAGGCTTTCAGTGGATAGTGGTGATGACGTTGATGATGACAACGCGTATGATTGACACACCGTTCAAGGTTTTGGCCTTTTTGTGCTCCTTGTGGATCGGCTTTGGTCCTTAATTTAGAGTAAGTGAAATCTAAATTTCCAAACTTTACAGTCAAACTTGGCTTTGGTCTTTAATTTGGAGTAAGTGATTCTAGATTTCCACTTTATAGTCAAACTTACATCTCATATGATCTTACTTATAATCTTTAAAGTTGTAATAATACTGTTATAGGTGGTTGAATGACATGGATACCTCCAAATCGATATCAATTGTCTCCATGAACATCTAGCTAATTAAAGAGATTTTGGCTTGCATATTGGCAAATTTTATTATTTAAATTTAAAAGGATGCATGATATAGCAGTACATACAAGGTAATTTACTCTTTACCAATGAAATCGATTTCATTGTATTAATGGAGTTTTGTGTTATATTACGTTGCGGATATCGTCTCGCTATCTTTTTAAAGGCCTTTTATTTGTCGCACCCTCAAATTCGGATTGCGAAAGCGAATTGGGTCGGGGCGCGACTAAATCAATAATCACAAGCACAAAGATATAATAAACGACCACTATATGCGTCGTTTTACATTTGTATTGATAAAACCAAAAGTTTACATCAAAATATTGTTTACATTAGCTCCGTTCTTAAATTGAGAGATTTACATTACATAATTACTTTATACAAAATATAATAATGCAATTAAATCTCTGATTGATTGAATGAAGACACGAGCTAATGAATCCTGATTGGGCAGTCCAACCTACTGCTGAGTACCTGTGATACATGCTAAAATGGGTCAGCAAAACGCTGGTGAGCTCACAGGTTTGTATGTCAACACATATTTGTATGAACCACAAGATTTAATTGAATTTAAAATGCAATTAAGCAAAATAAAAGTTATACAGCCATGAGCACATAGTCTGAGCTTAACTTGAGTGTCAGGTCCAATTAAGGAAACCCAACTGAGGTGCCTCCTACGAGTGCCTAATCTACACTCGTCTTCCCAAATGCTAATACGTCCGTTTGACCAGTTAGTGCGTGCTAACCCGAACGAGGATTGTCAATCCTATATGATATCATATACTAACATTCACGCTACAGATGTATTACCAAACTATGCTTGTGGAGGGCTTTAATTGATTAGTTGAAAACAACTCATGTAGTATTTGATTTGTATTGTACTTGCGTTCATATTGTAAAACAAAACGAGCAATGTAATCACACCCCTAATGAAAATCGTAAAATAGGGGCTATGAGACTCACCTGAGCCTTGAGTGTTTATCGAAATAAACTTGAATTAATTAGCTGTAAATTGATGTTTGAAGACTTGTAACCTGAGGGTGTCCAAGACACGCGATAGTTATAAACATGAGTAGGTATCTCGAAAGACTACCTTTGTAGTTGTTCGTCCAACTAGAATATCCAAATTACTAAGATTTTGGTTGATTAAATTGTCCAAATTACTACGATTTGGTTGTTTAACTTGTCCAAGTTACTACGACTTGGTTGATTTGATTTGTCCAAGTTACTACGACTTGGTTGATTTGATTTGTCCAAGTTACTATGACTTGGTTGATTTGATTATATTTTGAAAACGTGTACGGCCTGTTGGTGAATTGGTTGTAATAATAATCTCATTATCATTATTATGATTTCAAAGTGTTCATGTTCAAAAACGTATCCCGATGTGTTTAAAAAGTTGTATCGTATAAGTGTTTGAAGTTACATAAGTTTGACACTTAGTAAAAATCCATATTTTCAAGGTTCTGATTTGTGCGACATAGGGTGAGACACTAAATGTAAAACCAAGTGCGACATAAGCTAATGTGTCACAGGGCAGGATTGCGACATAGGTCTTTGTGTCGCTATGTGCGACATCCGCAATTTAATGCGACATAAGGTATTGTGTCGCTATGTGTGACCGGAATGAGTTATGCGACATAGTGTTTTGTGTCGCTATATGCGACATCCGAAAGTATTGCGACAGAGAGGCTTGTGTCGCTATATGCGACATAGGACATGATTTTGCGACATAAGAGCTTGTGTCGCAGGTGGCCTGGAGCCTCTGCGACATAACGGGCTGTTGGCCGGAATTTGAGCCGAAAATGTGTTTTCCGGTTTCTATTTGACTTGAAACTTTTACCAAACTCATGTATGGACATTTTAAGCATGGAGAAACAACAAACAAGTGAAAACATATGAAATCGAAGGGTTTCGAGATTTGTCGGAAACTTACAAACTTAACGCCGGAGAAATCCGAAAAGATGGAAATGTAGATCGTGACGTCATGGTTCATTTTCTCCAAACGAGCAAAGTGATTCGAGTGAGTTTGGTGGTGTTATTTGATGATTTAAGGTGGTGGTGGTGTGGTTTGTTTTAGAGGGAAAAGAGAGAAAGAAGATGGAAGAGAGAGAGAGAGTGAGTGGATGAAAATGAGGATGGGGAGGGGGGAAATGGCAGATTTTGGGGGGGAATAGGGGAGGGAATCTCCCAATTTTTAACCCCCGCGTTTGCGCTCCGTGCGGTGTTCGTTTCTCCGATCGTTTAATCGTTTAAATAATTATTTTAAAAATACGAATATTTATTTATGTTTTTGTTGAAGTATTTCATCAAATACTTTTACTTGAGTTATAAAATATAACTTATTCTCGTTTCGATTGTTCGAGCGTTTATTATTTTAATCGCGTAAATGTTGTTTGTACGATACGAAATTTGAGTTGAAATATTATCTAAATAATATTTTGGATAAAATAGAGTTATTAAATAATGTCATATTATTTAATAAAATTGTTCACCAACGTCCGTATTAATTGAATCGAATTGCATTCGATTTGAAACTTGTACGATTTAATCAAATCGCATACTTGTATATATTCATCAATATATTTTTTGATACATCAATTATCCTAACATAGAACTAATTACATGTATTAACAATTGATTAGTCACTAATTACTAGCCCTAATTTGGCGGGTATCACATTATTGCAGGATAATAATATTAGAATCTTTTATTTCATTGTTTTATTAGGATTTGAGTTATATTATAATTTTGTTTAATACAAGATTATGATTATTTTGTTATATATACTCAGATTTCATGTATACACATGAGTCATCATTGAATGTTTCTTTGATTTTTATTAGAATAATAAATAAATTATAGTTAGCGTGGTTCGTGAATTTCCTATTTAGAAATAAGAAAGTCATAAATCCAAATGAAAGTTTGATGTTTATTAAGTATTTATGTATTATTATGTAATTATTAAGCATTTCGCTACTTTTGTATTAATATTATTAATTTTTCTGACATTAAAAACGCTGTATATTCTTGTATTTTTGTAGAAAAGAGTAGTAAATACATTTGAAAATCGATTAATATACATACACATTTGAATACTTACTGAAATTGTTACTTCATAATTGTAATATCTAACTAGCTTTTATTTATGTTAGATTTTTGCTTTTATTATTTGATTTTTGGCATCTAATGACTACGCAGAGTTGCAAATTACATGTAGAAAAGTTATAATGCTACATGTGTCAGATGATGCAAAACTATGACGTATTGAATTTATATAGAAATTTAGCTATTAAATACATGTATTGGAAAACCATTATCATATTATATTTATTGTTAATAATACACATTTGAATACTTTCATAATGATCATTTTGATACTTATATTGGTATGTGAATCTATTCTTCTAGCTGTTATAGTTGTGATAAAAATAACGCCTATTGGTCATCTATTGTATAACTACAATACTTAATAATAGTGATATTGTTTGATGAGATTGCCCTGCCTAGCTTGTGGAAAACATATCATATATGTCTCTTTCTTTGGTAATATGAAAACAATTTTTTTGTAACACATGTTCTTATACACTTAGGAATATTAACTGGCTTCATCATAGTGTTATCTCTCGAAATATTACTAGGATAACGGATTTGCAAAACCTTTGAGTTTAATCATATATGTTTCTATTGCGGAGAATAGGATGGCTCTTTGAGGGTGGACGAGGTAATCGACTGCCTAGGGCCTCTAAATTTTGAGGCCTTCCAATTTTTTTCTAAAATAATGTGATACGTGTAATATATACGATGATTACATAAGAGATCTTTTGTTGGTAATTAGATTTAAACTAAATAAATATTTGAACAAACATATAGGTCGACTGAATAGTCCAAAATTGAAAACTTGTATTGACTTATTAGAATTGACTAAAAGAGTTAATAACTAACACCTGGAATTTGAGAGAATATGTATCGGAGAAATAAATATCATAGAAATAAATAAATTATTTGAAAATAGGTTTGTTAAGCACCAATTTCATCGAGGACAAGCATGTCGTCAGCAAAGAGCTACCGTAGCAAACGTATCGGGTGCAACATCAGGTAGTAGCAGTTCCAATACAACTTGTTCCGATACACCCCGACTAGCAGCCTCAACTTCCTTCGGGTTATTTGTTTTAACCATTGCAACCTTATCTATACCAATATGTCTCACTTTCTGCACCACTAGCTGGAGATACATTAACATATCTTAGAGGGATTAAACTCTATATGCTTGTTCAATTTATAAGACTATATATTCTTATAAACTATAAATACTATATTAACTAGTCCCGCTAATCCAATTTTCTGTCTTTGACTATACCGCAACAACACTACAACCAGGAATGGGGGTCACTCAACGACCACAAGGAGCAGCTTCACCACTTGGGACCAACATAATCGTGTCACCGTCACATCAATGGAGCAGGGCTCAAGATTTGGTAACAACCAATTCCCTGGAAAACTTTGAACACCCAATTGAATATGTCGCAAATTCACTCAATGCTAACCTTATTTATATACGTAATCATCTTAATACATAAACTAATGCATTTTTTTTTCCTTTTTCAGTTTTTATTATAGTTTCATTGGAAGAATTTATTATACGCGCCAAAGAACTAGGTTTCTATGAGTGGGAAGTATCACAAATGGAATGTGAGAGAATTAGAGTGGCAATGAAGGAAACAATTGTGGGTGTGGTGACAATGTGTTGCGGGTCCAAGTGCTTATGCATCGGGCTCTTGTGTTTCTGAAGGCCATGATCATGTAAGCTTCACGGAAAAGGCCATAATTTAGGCTATAATGCTCCATTTCAGGTCCATGAGCTGGTGAATCCAATGATTAACTGGATGAGACACTTAAGTTGAAAGCTTAAGTGAAACTAATACTAGCCACTTTTAAAATTCAAAATGGTTAACGTCTTCTCCTGACATATAGATCGCTCTTTCTTAGCTAACCAATTATTTAGTTAATATAAGCTCAATCTTTCCATATTTTATTAGCTCAAAATTGCTCCTTTTCTTTTAGATACAATCTTGATAGGACGGTATTATAAATCTCTAATCTGGTTTGAAAGACATTGGGTTGCTTTAAAGTTCTTGATGTTGTTTAGGTTGTTTTATCAAGTAAAAATGTATCTTACTCAGGCCGTTTTAAGTTGTTTGTCCTGTTTTAAAGCTATTTGTATGCTATTTCAGTGATGTTCTAAAATTGTACTGCTTTGGACTGAGTTGTTGTATATTAGCAATTTTCAAGATGTTATATGTTATTTTTTGGGATCTTTTACCTGAGAATAATATATAATGACTCTAAGAAACAGAAACGTACAACACTAAACCATGCATCCAACTGAAGTATGAATGATGATATAAACTTGACTTTAGACAAACCAGGCCTTAGGTACATAATCATAACATAGATACAAAAACAAAAATATTCTGGAAAAAAGAAATGGTTGCTAAGATAAAGATCTTTGTTCATTTTACAGTTTTATGGCTTTATCTTATTCGTAATTGGAGTGTTTTGAATTGAAGTTGGGTTTGATTATACGCATATTCTCATATTTGGTTGCAAAATCATTCAAATCTTCTATGTTTGACGTTGATCATCCATGTGTTGTTTGCTGAAGACAACTTTGCAGCTTAGTTTTCTAGCTCTGGGTAAATTTTGTTGTTTTGTCCAAGCCAAATTACTTGGTTTTGGGCCATTGAAGGCCTTTTTATGGCTTTTAGGTTGGTAGCAATGTGATAGCTTGCTTTATCAGTTACTTTCATCCTTAGCTGCGCATAATGTTCCTCCCATTGTACACTTCACACTTCAATATTTGCTGTCTATAAAGGGACACGAATTGGGAGGTATGTAACGGGTCTCGATCGGTTTCAACTAGAGCTGGTAGATTGGGCGGGTATGAGCTACGGGTCAAAACGGGCGCGGCTATAAACGGGCGCGGGTCTAATCGGGTGTGGGTTTAAACGGGCTCGGATCATAACGGGCTATTTGAAAATTTCATAAAAAATGTTCAAATTCACTAAAATATATATATATTTCAAAATAAGTTAACATTTTTAACTATATAATATAAAAATATAACATGATGGCCACCCATTTAGATCCATTCATGATTTGAGTTTTATCCAGTTAAGCCCATTCTCAAAATTTCTCCGGTCCATAAGAACCCAAATTTTATATCATTATACCCAAAATTACTCAGATGTGAAACAAATGAACAGAATTTGCCAGCATTAGTTTCAACTTAAACACGTCCACATTTAGTAAATTGTCAAAGCAAGCAAGGTCGGGTAAGGGCAGTTGACTCATAAACACTTTTCCAACCATTACTTGAAAATATTCAATGCACTTTTTGTGTTCAATATATATATATATATATATATATATATATATATAATATCTGGGTGCATTTGGTTTTGAAAAGTGACTTAGGTGGCCAGAACTTTGAAAGTCTTTATAAAATTCTCAAATAAGCCATAGAGTATCATAAATCTATAATTATGGTTTCTAACACGTTATCATTTTGTGTTTTAGTATCATTAGCGATACTTGTCGTCGTACTTCTAGCCACTCTCTCCCCCGTACCCCACAAGAAATCATCTTCAAAGCCGTGGTTAGCCTTATCGTTATACATCCAACAACCACAAACCGCCACAGTGCCGTATACGCCCGTTGTGTCCCCACAGGATGCTGGCGCCTTGATCTTCCACCGTGTTTTAACAGAAGGGCCCAAGAATACTTCACGCGTTATTGGGAAAGCTCAAGGCTTTATCGTCCCTGTTGACCAATTTGCCCGCTCGGGTTTCAACATTATATATCTTACTTTCGATACCCAAGAATACTCGGGTAGTGTTGGTATTCAGGCCAAAAACTTGGGTAGCGGCCAGAAAGCTGAACTAACTGTTGTTGGAGGTACAGGCTCGTTTGCGTTCGTACGTGGAACCGCTATTTTAACGCAGAAAGATGGTCGTGATAGTGACCTTGTTGTGCCACATCATATCAAACTGCATCTCAAGTATCCTACTCGATCTAATACGATACCAGAATGAATACGTTGCAAATCAACGGCATCTTAATGTTTTTTTTTTCTTAATAATATTAGGAAACTTTGTTGTCCTCTAATGATGAACGAATTTCACGTGTTCATAGAGCATGTGAAAGTCAAGGATTTTATACCATTTTCTTTTTGGTCATTTTAAAAGATTTTCTCACACAAGGTCATCTAGATAATTAGAACTTACAAGAAATGTATTATGACTAGTACAGAGGTGGTATAATATCAATCAATGTGCTTGTGAGGAAATATAGTGCAACGAGAATCATCACTTTGATTAAAATAAGTGAGAGGTTAATCAAAACGGAAAAGGAAAAATGAAATGAAAAACATGAGTTGCAGATGATTAATGGGTTTATGCATTTTTTTTGCAAAATTAAAACATAGGTTATTGTTGTCTTCGTACAAAGAATGGAATATTATTAGTTGAGAATTTATTAATCTGGATTAAATAAGTTATTGATGAAAAGAATCTTGTACCGTAATATTTTGGATGAAGATAAGTATAAAATGGTAGAAAAGAGGAAAATAAAGAAGGGAAAATTTTAAAAAAGTGAAAGGTACACAACAACAAGAAGTCAACAACAACACCATTAAATCGTAAGATCCAAACAGTTGTACATTTACCCTGCTTTTAAAAGACCTCCAACAAGTAAATGTGTTTATGTATTAATATTACTTTACATAGTTATATTTACTTAATTAATTGCTATGTTTTTTACTTAAAAGGTGAAAAGTGATTTATTAAGATGATCGGTAAAGAGGTCGTCAAATTATAAAATCATTTCATAAAAAGTTTTTTAAGTAGAATTAAATGAAAAGTTGCCTCAACAAAAACGGGCCAACATAAAAAAAAGTATCTTTTTATCTAATTTTACTTTTCAGACAAATTAAATCATTTTATGAACAGTTTTAAGATTAGAGTTTTTTTTCTCGGAAAAAAGAAAGTTATGTAGCATCCTACAACTATAAAAAATGGAATAGACTACCCAACAAACGTTCCAGAATTGTTATTAAAAAAGCCAACAATGAACACTCAAAGGGAATATTACTTTTGGAACTTTCTTTTAATTAATAACTATCGTCAACTTTTAATCTCAACACAACAATTCTTAATTCTAAAGCGTATGTTTAGTGCAGCGAATGTGACAGTACATGTAACTTTAACTTAATAGAGCTAGTTAGTGTTACTTATGAAATACTCATATTGTAACATTCAATAATTGTTAGTTGAGCTTAATAGAAATATCGGTATACACATTCCAACACACGATTCATCGATTCGTTCTTCGTTATTGATATTAGATCTTTACATGTTTCCAAAAGTATATAACTTTACTCGAAAATGAACCGCGTCGGTATCCATTTTAAAACTTTTTATTGTATATATATCGAACTTTTATCGTTGTTACATGTATTATGACTTGTAAATAGGTGATATGACATCGTGTGAGGATATATACTGCAACAAGAATCACGACTTTAATTTTTTTTACTTTTTTTAAAGTGGATGTTAATCAAGATGGAAAAGGAAAAATGAAATGAAAGACGTGAGTTGTAGATGATTAATGGACTTTGTTGAGACATAGTTTGTGACAACAGATGTAGTTTGAAATAGGACTGGTGTAATTGTTGTCATGTTTGTACATTGATTTAGATTTGTAAATAAATGTTTGTTTTGTTATTAATATTCGTTAAATATATTAGTATATTAAAGTGTTAGACGAATATCAGAAACGAAATAAATATGTATAGCGAGTCGAGATCTCAAGTCGCAAGGCATTGCGATGCGAGATGAAATCTGAACTCTACAATGTATAGCAAACCGAAGCCAAGCTGGGCTTGGGCTGCGAGTTGAGTTGGACTCGCAGGCCCATGATCTACGAGTTGATCAAAGTATATATGTTCGATTCGGTTCGAATTAAACGGAACTTTTGTCATTCGATTAACACACCTGCGAATTGAATAATCAAGAGAAAACGTTTTAAAGGTTAGGCTTTGACGTTTTATCGTTTAAAGCTAAGTATTAGTAAAAACAAAACGCAAACTTATTCGTTATAGTAAGATAACGATGTATTAAGAAATTCCGCATCTTAATACTACAGATAACGAAGTTATCGATCGTAGAACTAAGGACCTACATGCTTTACATATTGCAAAACTAAAATATGTACAAAGAATATTGGAATATTATTGGAAGATGCTAACTGTAGTTTTAAGGGAAATAGTTAAGCCTAGTTTAACTTTAGAGTGTAAATAAGTGGAAGCAATTACGAATTCATGACTACAAAATAAAGGGCAAATTAACAAAATGGAAAGTGATTTATCAAAATGTTCGGTAACAATATCGTGATTTATAAGATTGTTTCATAAAAATATTAATTATTTATTTTTTCTTCTAGGGTCAATTAAAGGAAAAGTTCATCAGCCTAAACCAGGCAATTGTTTTTTTTTTTTTTTTAAATGATAATTTTTCATTTAAGTAATATGTTTTTTTGACACATTAAATTCTTTTATGAAACGTATTAAAATTAAAGTTTTCTCTCAAAGTTCATAGTCACTTTATTCTCAAATATGACATATATATGATCTTTTCAAAATGTCTACAACAATCGAAAATGGAATAGACTTTCACCCAACAACGATCCAAAATTGTTATTAAAAAAGCCAACAATGAATTGAACTCAAAGGGAATATTATTTACTTTTGGAACTTTTTATCAAGTAATAACCATCGTCAATTTGTAATGTCAGCATGACAATTTTAAAGCGTTGTTTAGCGCAGCATGATTTAATTTGACAGTAACAATTATAACAGTTTAGATTCCTGATTCCTGCAGTCTCAAATGTCAACCGAATCATCAACCTAAACCGTTCATGCTTCCTATTTATTCATAGTTTCCCCTCCCATTCAACGCCATATATCGATCCGGTGTTCTCTGCACGTATTTAACTTCGGAGCGATTTGAAAATTCTGCTATTCTTTTGTAAGAAACTTTACTAGCTAGCGAGTACCTGATCATGATTATAAAGAGTTTTCGTATATATACCATGTTACAAATGATCCAAAAATGATGCTCTGCTCAATATGTTGTTTTTGTCATGATCGACCGATGAGTTAGATTGGTTGTTGCACGTTCATATATACAAAAGTATTGTTTTCGTACGTGTTTCAAAGTATTTTAAAAAAAAAATGTGATTCAAGTGAAAAAGGTTAAGGAAGATTTTCCGTGCTGTGTGACTGTGTCGATACAACTGTCTTTTTCCGTGCATCAAAGTGTAAAAATTGATGCATCAAGACACACGTCATCTACATAATTTCCATGCACTGTAACTTTTTATCTTAAGAACTCCGTTTATTTAGTCTCATCCCCAAGTTAATTTCTGACTTTCGTGGGTCATGAGTCATGACGATGGGCTATTTCGTAGGTAACGTTCTTGTATTGCACAGAACATTAGTAGCCGCGCAATGGATTGGCTTGGCAAAATTTTTGATGGCACCACCCATGACGTTTCAGGAAGGCAATATAGTTGGGTAAGAAGTTTTATATAATCTTTTTTGTTACCGATGCGTGTAATCACTTGGTGGGATTACAATATATCTGAAATTTTGCTTGGTGTTGTTTTTTATATTCGTAGCCAAAGTTGTCTTTCATATGTGTGATATTTGCAGGACTCACAACGAGAGGTTGAAGACGTTGAACGGGCAATTGCAATATCACTTGCAGAAGGAGGAAAAAGAAAACATGTGATTAGTAAGTGATATGATTATAATCATATATTTCCATTGAACATGTTTTTTTTTCCTTTCTGTAACTCTACTTTTGTGCTAATATGCCATGAAATGACATTAATCTGCTGGCTAGATGTTGATTCCCATTCGAAAGAAGACGAGCATCTTGCAAGGGTCTTACAAGAAAGTCTGATATTTGAGCCTAAATTGCGAAATAGAAATGTGAATCGATTTGGAAATCTTTTTCAACCTACACAAATCCCATATTCATCAGGATATAGGTAATTAACTATACATGTTTATCCATTTAACGTTAATTTAAAGATTAATAATTTTTAATAACTTTTCCTGACTTGGAAATATCTTTTTTTTTTCTTCCTGTAGTAGGATATGTGCTGGTTGCAAACGTTCGATTGCTCAAGGACGATTCTTAAGTACCATGGGTTCTGTTTGGCATCCTGAATGTCTCAAATGCCGTGTATGCAACCTACCAATTGCTGATAATGAGGTACTAAATGCTCTTATTTACTCTAATTGATGTTTTTCTGTGTAACTGTGTAAGGTTATGATGATATTTTGGATAATTTTTCGAATTCTCGTGTAGTTTTCATTGTCGGGAAATTATCCCTATCACAAGTCTTGCTATAAAGAAAACTATCATCCAAAATGTGATGTTTGCCACCAATTTGTAAGTATCGGCTTCCATATTTATAAACTTTTCTCTTACCTTTCGTATGCCTCCTAAAAAACCTTTGTGCATATTTCAGAATTATAATTTCCTACTAAAATATGATATGCAGATCAGAGCTAACGCGGCTGGTCGTATTGAATATAGGGTTCATCCTTTTTGGGCTCAGAAGTATTGCATGTTCCATGATCGTGATGGGACTCCTAGGTGTTGTAGCTGTGAACGAATTGAGGTGTGTTTAATAGAGTTCATTTAGTCCAAATATGTGTTCTTGGTACAATATTTAGATAACAAGCAAAATCTTGCCATATTTCAGTCAAGGGAAACGAGATATGTTCCTCTTAAAGATGGTCGAAAACTCTGCCTGGAGTGTCTTGATTCTGCAGTCATGGATACTGCAGAGTGTCAACCCCTTTATCTTGATATACAACGGTTTTATGAAGGATTAAATATGAAAGTAGAACAAAATATTCCCTTACTTTTGGTTGAGAGGCAAGCACTTAATGAGGCCATGGACGGAGAACGAAATGTAAGAAAAAATATACGTAGATATATTAATGAGAAAATAAATGGTTCAATCTTGAATTTTAGTTTTTTTTTTCTTTTTTTCAGGGTCATTACCATGTGCCGGAGACCAGAGGACTCTGCCTTTCTGAGGAACATATTATCAGTACAGTAAGCAGAAAAAATTGTTTTGCAAGATTTTAAGATTGATGTTATTTCTTACTTTAAATGTTATTATGTTGGCAGGTGGTAAGGCAACCAAATATTGTAGGAAATTGGGTCCCAAACATCACATTAGAGCCATATAAGGTGATCCGTCGCAGTGAGGTTACAGCAATTCTAATATTATATGGCCTTCCAAGGTATTATTTTTAGCTACTTGTGGGTTCTCATGTCTACATAGTTTACAGCTGAGGTCAAATAATGGGCGGGTCACGGGTTGGGTAACAACTTAAATTTTAGTATTTTTATTATATGGGCTGGGTTGACTCAAAGCAGTTTTTATCTAAGTTTTGGGAAGCTTTTCATAAATAATTTGCTTGATAAAATATCAATCATGGAATAATTTATTTAGAACAGAAAGTGTGTTAGTACCATATACCTGCTGAATTTGTGATTCCAGCAATTAATTGAATTTCTTTGAGTACAAAATAACATGCTTGCATATATACAGGTTGCTTACTGGATCAATTTTAGCTCATGAAATGATGCATGCATGGTTGCGGCTTAACGGTTTGGCCATTACTTATTGTTCATAGGCATTTCAATAACCAAAGAAGTTTTATCATTTAAATAGATAGAAAAATTAGTATATCTTATGTGGCCATCATTATTAATTGTTTTTTCCCTTCTCTTGAAGGCTACCGAAGTCTCCGTCAAGATGTTGAAGAAGGAATCTGTCAAGTGCTAGGTCACATGTGGTTAACATCCCAAATTGCATCTATATCGGGTCAAGCTACATCGTCAAGGCAACAGAAAAGGTCTCCATTCGAGAAGAAGCTTGCAGAGTTCTTCAAACACCAGATTGAATCTGATATGTCTAATGTGTATGGAAATGGTTTTAGAGCTGCCAATCGGGCTGTGCTTAAACATGGGCTTCAAAAGACCTTGTATCACATACATTCAACTGGGAATTTTCCCTATTAATCAATAATAAACATGTTTTGCCTCTAGCGTGTAGCCTAATTGGTTCCAGAGAAGTGGAAAGTTGGAAAGCATCCCATGTTCAATCCCCACCCGCATTAAGAAAGGAACCCAATACGTGAGACCAAAAAATTTTTGGTAAGTTGAATCAGTTGATTGTGACTCCGGCCATTTGAGCGGGTAGCTAGCTACCTAGGTGAGCGTGATTTACCTCTCTCTTGATGGATCTTGTGTGGATTGTTTGGGGTTGCTGGAAAGTTAACCTATTGGAATAATGAGTGTTATTTTTTTATTTTTATTTTTTTGTGTTTTAGTCTATTCATCATGATACATTCAGTGTTAAACAAGTTATACCATGATAGTATACATGGAAACTACATTTCTTTCACACTTGCAGAAGGTTGGTACTTATGTATTGTTACGTTTTTCGCACTAGGTACTCAATAATCTACCATTTCGTTTTCACTGAAATACGATCTTCGCAAAGAGTGTTTGTTCTTCTTTTTATGCTTACACTTAATGGAGAATCCTACTTTATAAACGATCAAAGGTGGTTATGGTTTCATACATAGGAGAGAATACTATTAGTTGATAATTAGTTTAATAGAAATGAAAAGATTCTTAGGTGAAATTACTGGAAAGAAATAAGTGGTAAAGAACAGGAACAGAGTTGTAAAATAAAGGGAATGGCCACTTTCATTTGTACCATTTGAACCAATAACTACTTTCTTCTGTTAGATCATTAAATGAAAAAGAAAAAGAAAAAAAGTTTAAATAAATATATATATAGACTTCACCCAACAACGATCAAAAACGGTTTTTAGAGAGCGAAAATGGACACTCAAAGGAGCATTAGTGTTTGAACTTTTGTAATGTATAACTATACAAACCTATGTTTAGTTTAGCAGTTATGACAATAACAATGATAACAGTTGTACTCTAATTGGTTCCTGATTCCTTTCATATTTATAAACATTTTCCCCTCGCATTCAACGACATCCATTCATGTTTTTTGCACTTGATATTGGAGAGATTTGAAGATTCTGCTATTGTATTGTAAGAAACTTTATTTAATTACTTGTACCTGATTTCAATAGTTTTTGTAGTAGTTAGGAATAGTCCATATATATGATGATCTCTTAAATGTTTTGCTCATACTAATAACTAGTTATTTTGGATCTTGTGTATGTTTTCATGTATCATAGTATATATGTATATGTTTGTTTTATAAGTTGAGTTCAAAGTAAAAAGATTCTTGTGCTCTCTTGATACCACTATTTCTTTCCGTGCCATATATAATGTTGATTCTTAAAGGCCGAAAATTAATCAACATATGTCATATGTCTATAGTGTTAATAACACAACGAACCTACACAATCACATAACAACAAGCATATAAATACCTATTATGTACTTAAATATCATTCAAATATGATCAATCGCAATATGTACTGATAACATTATTATCCGGGTGAAACAATAATCTTATATCAACATATATGTATGTATATATGTATATGTATATGTATGCATACAATCAAGTTATGTGACAAATTAGAATAAATATACATTGTGTAGATCAAGTAAAGGAGCCCTAGTTATAAGTCAACCTACAAACATCAGACTTCAAGGAAAGTGATGGGTAAAGATATGGACATGAGAGGGGAGGCCGGCCTTCTTTTGTTGTTTCGGTTGTTGGTTACTTTAAGAAAGTGTTCTATACAATTTGGATACCAATTAAGTAGTATCAATTCTTGTGTTCTATATGATGAAAACATGCAATACAAATAGAAATTACTAGTATATTTCAAGGGTGATAGAATTGTCAAGCAATACATATGAGATAGCATACGACAGATGCACGTTAAAGAACAGGAGTTTCTCAAAGGATCGAGAAGAACTAGCGTTCAGTTGGTGTTGGAATGTTATTGACGTATGAATTACCACTAGAGGGACGTTTATTTGGTTCTTACATACTTAGCATCCATTACGTCAATTCTCAAGTTTAGGATTCGCAGGTTGTAGTCCTGAACCTCGCTTTTTATATTTTGTTTCTAAATTTTTAGTTTCATGCCATTGGATCCGTGGTGGACTGGGAATACATAAAAGGCTGGTTTTAAATTGTTGTACATGCTTCTATTGCTAATTGTGAGGTCCCACAATAACACTTGTAATTACAAATGTTTTAACTTAAGCTTATGAATTCTTAACAAGTAGTTTGCGGAATAACACTTGTCAAGTAGGAAGATGTATTGTAATCTGTAATATGTATGAAAACAGAATTGTAAACAATGCAAGAACACTTAATTTTTACTAGTCAAAAGCTTCAATATTATTGATAAATAATACGGATACACAAATGTATCAGGGTTACAAGAAACCTTGAAGCTATATAAGATCAACTAACTCTCTTTCAAACATACATTTATCTATCTATATATATCCAAGTGCTTTACTACAAGTACATGCTATTAACTAAAAACTTGCATAAAATCTGCATACAATCTACTTTCTTGAAACCAAGTTTTTCACAACCCACGCTTGCATTAAATGCATTTGACTTTTCTTGTCTGCAGCGTGCACTGTTCTTCAAAAGCATGTCTGTAGTAGGTGTACTATGTTGCAGAGTTGTTGTGCAGAGATCCCACTAAGCAGAACTAACAGATAGTCGAGCAGAACTATCTGTTTACACCAGCAGAACTAATCTTTGCATTCTTCATATCTTGGCAGAATTAACTCTTGAATTGCCCAGCAGAACTAATTGTGAATGTGCTAGCAGAACTAACTCTGGAAGACTATGTCTTCAATAAATGAACAGAGCTAACTCCACCAGCAGAACTAAGTTTTGAAAGCCTAGCAGCATTAACTTCCAGCAGACTAAACACTTAGAATAATTTGACATTAAATGATCTGAAGAATTTAGCCCAACAATCTCCCCCTAAACTTGATCTTTCCCTGAATAGATCCAAGTTTCTCACTTCATGATGTCTGCAAATTTTCTCTTAAGCTCAGCAATCCTTTTCTGTGTTCTCTCCTCACTTTGAGCAACATGTTTTTGTTGTGCCTTTTTATAATATTGCTGCACTTCATGAACTAATGAAGCAGCAGTGTCTAGATCATCACATTTCATTGTGAGAGAGAGCATTGAGCTTAGCTGACCAAGTGTCCATGGATATTCTGTCCCTATGAAGAAGTAAGCAAACACCCCACTATCTAACTGCACCACATGTACTCCATTATGAGAATAGCAGTACCATCCTTTTGCTCTTGAGGTGTCTTTGTAGAATTCATTCTCAGGATCCATCTCATACAAAATAGAGAGACTATTGTAGACAGTGTGCTCATCACTGTGCTTCTGAGCATTTTGATATTTCCTCATTGCAACAGTCCACATATCGTCTAAGTCATCTCTAGATGAGGTCTTTATGCATCTCCAGAATGACATAAATTTTTCTACTGTACCCCCTGCCCTTATGATTTTCAATTGCTTCCTCATTTCCTCATTAAATTCCCATACCCAATCAATAATAGGAAAATGGACAGCAATGGGTACCTTTGGAGCTTCAACCTCAACCATTGATTTGATTTGTGTCCAATCAACCTCTTCTTCTGCAGTTGGCTCAGATGTAGAAGATGCCACAGCAGGCATTTCTGTTTCACTGTCATCCTTGTCATTTCTGATTGCCATTCTTTTTCTCCTTTTGAGAGGAAGGGTTTCTTTTGGAATTTTTATCTTAAGAGCATCTAGATCCTCTTTTTCTTTCCTTTCCAGTTCTGCTTTGGCCCTAGCCACTTCTGCTTTCCTTCTAAGCAGTTCTTGTTCTGCTGCAGTTGGAGTTTTTGCCTTTTGAGCAACTGCACTCTTTGACTTCTCTTCACGAGCCTTTTGTGTGCTCAAATCAATATCCCTTTGAATTTTGAGATATATCTTCTCCAGCTCATAGAAGTCCATTCCCATCAACTCTTTTAGAGTTTTCCCAGTAGTGTTCTTGACAACCCTGGCATACTGATCTTTTAATTGCCTTTGAGTGGGTGCCCTTTTCCTTTTCTCCTCTGCTCTCTTCTGGGCCTCATGCTTCCTCCTCTGCTCAAGCATGTCCAGATACCACATTAACCTTTGATCAGCAGTGAACTCCTCCATTTGAGCATTGTGAGTTCCATCTGCTAGAAGATGATCAAAGTAAACCTGCTCCTCAGGTGTCATCATAATTTTCACATCATCACCCACATCCACCTCAACAAATTGAGTTCTGCTCTCTCTGTCAAACTGGGCTTGCAAGTGTCTAGCAACCCTTTCACTTACCTCCTCCATCTCCTTTCTTTTCAATGGTTTCACAGGCTCAACCATTTTTTCTTTTCCTTTGCCCAATTCCATTGTAGGTTTAACCTGTGATGAGGTAATCTCAGAGATAGATATACCTTTTGAGCTTTTCTTTGGTGCTGTGCTCTCTGCCACCTTTAGAAGTGCATCTGCAGCACTCTTTTCAATCTCTGCTATAGCAGCAGCACCATCCTTTTCTTCAGGAATAGCAGATTTAACCATTTCTGGTTCATTTGGCTTAGCAGAACTAACTGGTGCACTAGCAGAGCTAATTTTTGCACCAGCAGAACTAACTTCTGCATCTGCTACCCTAGCAGCACTATCATCTAAACTAGCAGCACTAACCCCAGCAACACTATCTAACATATCCTTAGCACTTTCCTTTGCAGCCTCAGATACATCTTCATCTAGTACCTCTAGAATCACACTACTAACCACATTCCCCAGCTGCTCAGCATTGACATCATCATGTATGCTGTCATCAACCTCTATTACATCATCAAAGGGTTTCTCTGCTTCCCCTGCACCAGTAAACATAAATTGATCTACATTCTCTTCCTCACTGGTGGTTTCATCAACAAGCATCCTTTTCAGTCCTATTGACTTACTTTTAGCCATGCTTTTGGATTCATCCCTCTCTTTCATTAGCAGCTCAACCATTTCCCTTAGCCTGGCAATCTCTGCCTTCTGTTCCTCTACTTCCTTAGTCAACCTGGTACAAGTATCCATCAATTCCTTTAAACTAATGCTATCCTCACCATTGCCAGAAGTGTTACCCTCTTTTAATGGATCATTGGAAGATTTAGCCAATGTCTCAGACCTGGTCTGAGCATCATCAACCCCCAATGTGGTTTCTTGGCACCTGGGACCACTAGATATATTGATATCCAATGGGTCCTCAGCAATAGAGGAATCCAAAGGAATCTCTATATCTTGTGTTGCCATGGATTGGGTCTTAGTTCCTGTACCACTGTCCTGTTCTCCTGCTGAGGTAGCAACAGTAGTGGTAGCCCTTTCCACATGGTCTCTCTGCTCCTGATTGACCACCTCATTTGTATTTTTGGGCTGAGACAATTGAGGAAGAGGAGCCTCAACTGCCTGTTTCTTAGCCTTTTTGGCTTTAGCTGTGGTAGGCTTAGGGTCCCTTGTTTTCTTTGGTTTTGAAACTATACCACTTGGTTGAGAAGCAGTGGGTGTTTCTGCTTCCTGTGGCATAGTGGAAGGCCTGTTCAGCATATGTTCTGTTAAATTGGTCACCTTCCCAGAAAATTCTTTTCCTTTGACCATCCCATTTCTCTTCATGTTTGAAAATGTTTTCTTTGAAAGGTTGGAGAGAATGATTCTACCCCCTGTTTTGGGTAGATCTGGGATTTCCTGGTCAATGATGTGTTGTAAAAATCTTGGATACATTAGAAATTTATCTTTTGGCTTTTCAAGATTGTTTACCATCCCATTAAAGATTAATTTAGAAAAGTTAAATTTTTCATTGTTGGCAAGATAGATTAAAGCAGAAGCTATGTTACTGCTAAACTGCTCCCATGAAGTTTTCTTTTGGGAAATACAGTGTTGTAGGGTATGGATTAAAAATTTCCATTGTGGGGAGAAGAGTTGTTTGTAATATGTTAATCTTTCTGTTCTCTCCCCCTCATACCCGTACAACACTAACTGATCATGTATCTGAGATGTAGCATAGCATTCCATACCATCTGCATCATCTAAGAGAAGATGAGCACGTATGGAAGCTTCAGTAAGAATAATGCTTTTCTCATTTATCTTGGCCGTGATAGATTTAACCCCATCTACTTCTGACACCACGGCAGATGTCCAGAAGTCATGAATATGTGAAAGAAAGATAGAGGGGTTAACAGTAAGTGCAAACCTTAAAGTTGTACACTTTATGAAGTCGATGATCTCATGGTAACCATCGGATTCTTGTGGCTTGAGGAGAAAACCACAGACGTTATGCTGGTCACCGTAAGTAAGAGATTTGGTTGAAGAAGATGACGAAGTTGCCATTTTTGTGAAAAGTTAGGTTTGGAAAGCTTGGAGAGGTTTTTGGAAAGATATTTTCAATTTTCGATGAAAAGTGCAGGTGAATTGAAAAAGTGTAGTGTTTGGTAGATTTAAATACCTTTTTAAAGTGAACAGTACGTTCAAGCCCTAAAATAACACTAGCAGAATTAAAGTTGGAAAAAGTTACTGGCAGAATTAACTTTGGCAGACTTAATTCTGGCAGAAGTGATTCTTAGCAGAATTAATGCTGGCAGGATTAATTCTAGCAGAATTAAGGCTAACAGAACTAAGTCTAACAGAATTAATACTGGCAGAATTAATTCTAGCAGAATTAACTCTAGCAGAAGTAACTCTAACATTTCTGCACACTTAGACAAGTCCACGTCACCCATTGATTAATAGTGCTGGCAGAACTAAGTTATGCTAGCAGAATTAATATTGTTGAAAGTTGAGTTAGCAGAACTAACAACCTTTGAGTGTTTAATCCTGCACTGTTAGCTTAAAAATACAATATAACCAGCAGAATTAAATTGTACAAGCAGAACTAAATAAGATAATCACTATTTATACTAGCAGAACTAAGTCTAACAGTACTAAATATTGAGAATCTTATAGTTTCTGCTGTAACAAGCTAAAGTATCAAATAGAACCTCATGTGTAAAACATTTTAAAATCAAATAATAATCATAATGAGTTGTTCATCATGCCAATACCAGTAACCAAAAATGTAAATCTGCCAACATCAAATGCTTTTGTGAACAGATCTGCAAGTTGGTTATCTGTGTGGATTTTAAAAATTTGAATTAATCTTTTCTCATTACAATCCCTTATGAAGTGATATCTAATTTCAATATGTTTTGTTTTAGAGTGTTTCACAGGGTTATTAATGATACTTATAGCGGCAGTATTATCAATATACATGGGAGTATTTAGGAAAGTCAAACCATAGTCTAGCATTTGATTCTGAATCCATAGAATCTGAGCACAGCAGCTTGATGCAGCAACATACTCTGCTTCTGCTGTTGAAGTAGACACAGTGGTTTGCTTTTTGCATTGCCAAGATACTAATCTATCTCCCAAGAATTGACAGCCTCCAGAAGTTGACTTTCTGTCCAAATTATTACCCCCATAATCACTGTCAGAATATGCTACCAAATTGAAGGAAGAATTCTTTGGATACCATAGGCCTAATTTTGGTTGACCTTTAAGGTATTTAAAAATTCTCTTCACAGCATGAAGATGAGACAATTTAGGATTTGTTTGAAATCTTGCACACACACATACTGCAAACATGATATCTGGTCTACTAGATGTGAGATACATCAGTGAACCTATCATGGATCTATAGAGATGTTCATCAACATTCTCCCCCTCAAGATCTGCAAGTAATGGCTTGTGTGTTTCCATAGGAGTGCTTGCAATCTTTGCATCACTGAGCTTAAACTTATCTAAAATGTCCTTAACATATTTATCCTGACTTATGAAGATACCATCTTCTTTCTGCTTCACTTGTAGACCAAGAAAGAAAGTCAATTCCCCCATTGAACTCATCTGAAATTTCTGATGCATAAGAGATTCAAATTCTTTGCACAGACTGTCATTTGTTGAACCAAAAATAATATCATCCACATAGATTTGCACTAGTAAGATATCATTCTCAATTCTTTTGATGAACAAAGTCTTATCTATTGCACCTCTTTTGAATCCATTATCCAGCAGATACACAGATAAAGTATCATACCAAGCTCTAGGAGCTTGATGCAGTCCATAAAGTGCTTTATCCAATCTGAGCACTTTATCTGGATGCTTGGGATCCTCAAACCCTGGTGGTTGGCACACATATACTTCTTCATCTATTTTCCCATTTAAAAATGCACTCTTAACATCCATTTGGTATACTTTAAAGTTCTTGAAGGAAGCATAAGCTAAGAACAGTCTAATAGCCTCAATTCTTGCCACAGGTGCAAATACCTCATCATAATCAATTCCCTCTTCTTGGGTGTATCCCTGTGCAACCAATCTAGCTTTGTTCTTAATCACTATACCCCTTTCATCCCTTTTGTTCCTGTATACCCATCTGGTACCAATAGCCCTTTTACCTTTGGGTAGATCCATTAAAGTCCACACATTTTGAATCTTGAATTGAAGTAGCTCCTCTTGCATAGCTTCAACCCAGCTTGGATCTTTCAAAGCTTCAACAGCTTTCTTGGGCTCTATCTGTGACAGAAAACAAGCAAACAAAGAAAAATTTGCATTTTCATCAAGAGTTTTAGATGACCTTCTTGTTTGCATAGGAGCATCAATTGCTCCAATGACATTGTCCAATGGCATGTAGCTTTTATGAGCTTGATACTGTGGACCAGCTGCCATTTCTATCCCAGATTCCAGATTGGTCAGATTGTGAACCAGATCTGTGTCTTCTTGAATCATTTGACCACATGATTCTGACACTTCCAACCTTGCAGGTTGTTGCTCTTCTTGTGCATCTTCATGTGATGCTTCTTCTTGTTGAGAGCATTCTGGATTTGATGATGCATTTCCATCATCATCTGCACCATTATCATCCAAGTTTGATGAAATGGGAACTGAACTCTGTTGTTGATCAGGGGTGGAAGATTCAAGTACTGCAGGTGGGTCTGGTAGCCATGTTGGAAATAAAACAAACTGTGGAGGTTTGCTTGGTTGTTGATCAGTAGATGTACCTGCATCCACATTTGTACTTGTACCTGCAATTGATGACTCATGCATATATCTAAAAGATTTGGTTAATGCATCAATGTCAAATAGATGTGCTGGACCTTTACCTAAAGAATTTGGTGTGTGTTCATTAAAGGTCACATCTAAGGTTTCTTCCACAATTCTTGTTCTACTGTTGAACACTCTGTATGCTTTTCTTTGAAAAGAGTATCCAACAAAGAATCCCTCATCAACTTTGCTTTGAAACTTGCCTAAGTGATCTTTGGTATTCAAGATAGTAACAGGACAACCAAATGGTTTAAGAAAACTAACCAAAGGTTTGTTATTTAAAAATAACTCATAAGGTGTCTTGTTGTGAGGCTTAACAACTAATACCCTGTTCTGGACATAACAAGCAGTGCTAATTGCTTCTGCCCAGAAGGTCATTGGTAGCTTAGCATCTGCTAACATGGTTCTAGCAGCCTCAATAAGTGTCCTATTTTTCCTTTCTGCAACTCCATTCTGTTGGGGAGTTCTAGGAACACTATATTGTCTATCTATACCTTTAGATTCACAGAATTTGTCCATCTCTTGATTTCTAAATTCTGTTCCATTGTCACTTCTAATGATTTTGAGCTTTCTGTTAGTTTGATTTTCAATCTTAATGATGAATGATCTTAGAATTTCTCCAGTTTCATCCTTGGTTCTAAGAAAGAATACCCAACTAAATCTGCTGTAATCATCAGTGATCACAAGGCAATATGACTTTTTACCTATACTACTCACATTTGTTGGTCCAAATAAGTCCATATGCAGTAAATGTAAAGGTGAGTCAATAGAGTTCAGTGACTTGGCCTTATAAGAGGATTTGTGTTGCTTGCCTTTTTGACATGCAACACAGTGGTCATCACATGAATATGTTTTCTCAGGTAAACCTCTCACAAGTTTTCCTTTAACAAGTTTGTTTATTGTTTTGAAATTCATGTGACACATCCTTCTATGCCAAAGGTCAGATTCATTGACAGTTGCCTTTGAAATAAGGCAACTCAGTTCAGGTTTTGGTACAAATTTAGTCAATTCACAGCTATACATGTTGTTCTTTCTGGGAATTTTCATTAAGATCATTTTGGGGTCAAGAACAAACTTCTCAGAAAGAATACAACATTCTGTATCATTAAAGAAGACTGGGTTCTTTTTCTCTGTGATTTGACTAACACTCAACAGATTGTACCTCAATTGTTCAACAAAGTATACATCATTGAAGCTCATGTTGTCACTGTTGACATTTCCCATTCCTGTAATCCTTCCTCCTCTAGGATTACCTCCAAATGCAACAGGACCTCCATCTATAACTTTGAAGTCTTCTAATCTGCTTCTATCTCCTGTCATGTGCCTAGAGCATCCACTGTCAATGTGCCATAAGCTTTTCTTCTTGCTCTGCACATACAAATGATAGAAGGTCAGTTTCTCTTGGGAACCCAAACCAATTTGGTTGTGGGTGTCCCTTTCTTGTCAACAGCATCAACTCTTTTGAATGTAATTGATGCTGGTGACTGTGCAGTTGGTTTCCAGACCCAACTAATGTTTGACCTAGCAGCATTAAGTGGTTTGGCAGAATTAACTTCTGAACCACTTAAATTTTGCCTGGCAGAACTAAATTTGGTCAACTTTTGCCTAGCAGAGTTAACCATGTAGTTTTGCTTGGCAGAATTAAAGTTTGCATTGGTCACTTTAGTTCTGTTGGCTTTATTTTTAGTCAACACTCCTGCACTTCCTTTTGATGCAGCAGAGTTAACTCTTGCCTTTGATTTTTTGACAACACTAGCAGAATTAACTTTGGTTCTGAAATTTTGATGGTTAATTCTGTCAGTGTAAGTCCATGATGATTGTTTAACTTGTTGGAGCTTTGGGTTAAAGTAACAATCTTTTTGAAGATGATTGAATCTTCCACAGATGAAACAAGCTTTTTTATCCACTCTTTTAAAATTTGGTCCAAGTTTTTGTGAAACCATATGATTCCAGCTTCTTTGGTTTCCTCTTGGAGTTTTGTTTGGTTTTAAAAGAGGTGATGTGTTAGCAGAGCAATTGCATTTAGTACACTTAACAACAACAATTTTATCACCTTTAGGTGTGTTGACAGATGTACTAGCATTCTTTTGCAGGTTCATTTTAGCCTTTTCTTGAAATAATTTCTTACCTTCTGCTAGTTTCTTAGTGTTTAACTTAGACACTAGCTTAGTGACAGAAATTGGTTTTGAATGAACTTTTTCATCTGTCTCAGATTCAACTTCATCATCTGATGTCCACTCAGAAATTTCCACCTTTTCCAGATCCATTTTATTTTCACTTACTTCAATGATTGGATCTGTCTGCTTGACTTCATCTATCATTTTCTCCTTAAGCTTACTTATGTCTAAGTCGGTTTTAGGAGGCATGTAGATGTGATTGTAGGGTGGAGGTACACTATGAAGATTATAACCTAAGCCAGTTTTAATCTTATCATGAATTTGGCTTCTAATCAGGTTTTGAACACTTTCAGAAGCATTCTCTAGTTCAGTTACAGTAAGTTTGATGCTTTCTTTTTCAGCAGTAACTTCAGCTAGTTTCTTAAGTAGCTCATCAACCCTATTTTGCAACATTTCTTTTTCAAAGTTGGCATATTTGAGGTCATAATCATATTGTTCCTCCTTTTTCTCATATACCTTTATTTGTCTCTCTAAATCTTCTATTGCTAGGGTTGTATGTTGGCTTCTAATGTCCCAATCCCTAAGTTCTTTACAGATACTAGCATTATGGTCCCTATAATGTTTGACAGTTTTCTTGCATATATTGGAACATAATTTAGCTTGTACCTCATATGGAACGTCATCTGAGGTGCTCTCTTCTCCAATAGCCATGAGTGCATGATTTTGTGGCTCTAATTCTGCTTGATCACTCCAGTCATACCCCATACCATCTTGAGAAACCAGTGCATTTGGAGTATACTCTTGAACAGCTACATTTCTCTTCTGAGGTCCATTATAAGTAGCATTGTAGCCTCCAGATCTCTGTCCACTCATCTCCTGTCTAGGAGATCTGCATTCCCTGGCAAAGTGACCCAATTTGTGGCAATTATAGCACTCAACCTTGCTTTTATCAAACCCCACATTATCATCCCTTTTTCCTGCAAAATTATTTCTACCAGTTCTCTGCAGGAACTTCTTCACCCTCATGGTGATCATAGCCATTTGCCACTTTATGTCCATTTCCTCCAGATCATCTGGATTAATCTGTTCCAATTCCTCACTTGTCAGTGAAGAGTTCACATGACTAGCAAAGAAAGCTTCAACAACCTGATCTGTAGTTCTGTCTTGAACTACAGATGAAGAGCTTGACCCTCCACTTTTTACAGCAGGTACAGATCCATATCCCTTAGGGTCTGTTTTGGCTCTTCCCATTGACATGAATGCAGCATTTTGTGAACTCTGAGCTTCACCACTGCTCTGCTTTCTGCTTTCTACTTCAGGCTCAAAAGCTATAAGATCATTGTATAGATCATTTAGCTCTTTGTCATCTAGATCACTTCTCTGTCTTAGACCAACTGTGTACATAGTCCATTCCTCACCTAATGATCTTAAGAACTTCCTGTTCAGATCATCTTTGTCTATGACAACTTTGTGGTTCTTCAACTCACCAACAAGCTTTCTGTACCTGTTGAACACTTGAGTTAAAGTTTCAGTTTTGACAGAACTGAAGTTCTCAAACTGTTGTTTGAGCAGTGATCTTTTGTTCTTCTTTGTGCTCTCATTTCCTGCAAATCTTTTATCCAATTCCTCCATGAGCACTTTTGCATCATCCACCTGCTCAAATTCACTTTGATATTCATTAGGAATAGCAAGTAATAATGTGCTTAGAGCTTTGAGTTCAGTAGCTCTTTCTCTTCTTTCTTGTTCAGTGGTTGGTGTACCCCTGGGCAGCCTAGCACCATTCACATCAGTTTTATACTTAGGACCATTCTCCACAATGTCCCATAATTGATAATCTGTAAGCAACATATGTTGCTTAATTCTATTCCTCCACATATTATATTCATCTGCTCTAAGAATAGGAATTCTAGACACCTGAACACCCTCTACAAATTCTGATGCCATTGTAAACAAACAAACTTTAATACAAACTATACTCTGAACAGATCACAGTTCTTTCTTTTCTTCCTTAATTCAAAGCTCACACATGCTCTGATACCAATTGTGAGGTCCCACAATAACACTTGTAATTACAAATGTTTTAACTTAAGCTTATGAATTCTTAACAAGTAGTTTGCGGAATAACACTTGTCAAGTAGGAAGATGTATTGTAATCTGTAATATGTATGAAAACAGAATTGTAAACAATGCAAGAACACTTAATTTTTACTAGTCAAAAGCTTCAATATTATTGATAAATAATACGGATACACAAATGTATCAGGGTTACAAGAAACCTTGAAGCTATATAAGATCAACTAACTCTCTTTCAAACATACATTTATCTATCTATATATATCCAAGTGCTTTACTACAAGTACATGCTATTAACTAAAAACTTGCATAAAATCTGCATACAATCTACTTTCTTGAAACCAAGTTTTTCACAACCCACGCTTGCATTAAATGCATTTGACTTTTCTTGTCTGCAGCGTGCACTGTTCTTCAAAAGCATGTCTGTAGTAGGTGTACTATGTTGCAGAGTTGTTGTGCAGAGATCCCACTAAGCAGAACTAACAGATAGTCGAGCAGAACTATCTGTTTACACCAGCAGAACTAATCTTTGCATTCTTCATATCTTGGCAGAATTAACTCTTGAATTGCCCAGCAGAACTAATTGTGAATGTGCTAGCAGAACTAACTCTGGAAGACTATGTCTTCAATAAATGAACAGAGCTAACTCCACCAGCAGAACTAAGTTTTGAAAGCCTAGCAGCATTAACTTCCAGCAGACTAAACACTTAGAATAATTTGACATTAAATGATCTGAAGAATTTAACCCAACACTAATCGTTTTAAAAATTTTGATACAAACCCCAACAATTAATGAGAACCTACACTACACTACACTTTTTATCTTGAGAACCCCTTGTATTTAGTCTCATCCCTCGGTTTGACACTTTCGTAGGTCGATCATGACGATGGACATTTTGTAGGTGAAGTTCTTTGATTGCAAAACATAGTTGACCGCACAATGGATTGGTTTAAGGGATTTTCTGAAGGCACCACCAATGAGATTTCAAGAAGGCAATATAATTGGGTAACAACTAAAAAAAAAAAACCTTTAATTTGTTGTCACCAATACATGTAGTTACTTGGTAGGATTACAAAAAAACTGATATTTCACAAATTTAATCAGTATTGTTTTTGCTATTCGATTGCCAAAGTTGTGTTTCATATGCGTGGTATTTGACCTCGTCTAAGAATCCAACCTTGTACCTTTGCTGATAAACATTTTGTAGGACTCACATACAGAGATTGAAGACGTTGATCGAGCAATTGCAATATCACTTACAGAAGAAGAAAAAAGAAAACATGCAATTAGTAAGTGAGATATAATCACCATTGCATGATATTGTTTGTAGGTATATATTCTCCTTGAACATGTTCATATATTGGTTTATTTTCTAAAATTGGCCATACTTGAAATGAAATCCGCTGGGTAGATGACAGTTCCCTATTGAAAGAAGATGAGCATCTTGCGAGGGCCTTAAAGGAAAGCCTGAAATTTAAATTATCTCAATGGAAAAGATTTGTGAATCGAATTGGGAATATATTTCACCCTACAACATTCTCATATGCATCAGGAAATAGGTTACTATCTCTCTTTCTCTATTTAACTATTGTTTTGAACTTAAAATGTTCTATCACTTTCTTATTCTTGTTGTAGGATATGTGCTGGTTGCAAACGTTTGATTACTCAAGGACAGTTTTTATATTCCATTGGTTCTGTTTGGCATCCAGAATGTTTCAAATGTCATGTATGCAACCTACCAATTATTGAATGTAGGGTACATCCTTTTTGGGCTCAGAGGTACTGCCCGTCTCATGATCATGATGGGACTCCTAGGTGTAATTGCTGTAAACGAATCGAGGTTAGTTTTTCGAATCATTTGGTACAATCTTGTAACTTTTTAATGATGTGAAGAAAAAAAATCTTACCATGTTCAGTCAAGGGAGACAAGATACGTTGCTCTTAAAGATGCTCGAAAACTTTGCCTGGAGTGTCTTGATTCTGCAGTCATGGATACTACCGAATGCCAGCCACTTTATCTTGATATACAACGGTTTTATGAGAGTTTGGATATGAAAGTGGAACAAAATATTCCATTACTGTTGGTTGAGAGGCAAGTACTTAATGAGGATGTGGATGGAGAACAAAATGTAAGAAAGGTGTATGTAAATATTTTGATGGTAAAATAAATAGTAGGATTCATGTTTTTCATTTAACAATTTTCTTTTCATCAGGGCCATTACCATGGGCCTGAGACCAGAGGACGTTGTCTCTTTGAGGAAAAAAGCATCCACACAGTAAGGATTTGTTAAGCTGAATAACTCTTTGACATGATTTTAGGAATAATGTTATTAGCTTGTTGCATGTTATTATGTTGGCAGGTTGTAAGGCAACTAAGAATTGTAGAAAATTGGTTCCCAAACATCATACTACGGCCATATATGGTGCTCCGTTGCAGTGAGGTTACAGCAATTCTAATATTATATGGCCTTCCAAGGTATATAGTTTATAGCTGAGGTAGAAAAATGGGCGGGTCATGGGCTGGGTTACGGGATAAAAAGCTATCTTAATGGGTTGACACAAAGCAGAGTTTATCTTACTTCTTGAAACTCTTACATAAGTAATTTTTGTGTTACTTATTATCTACATAATAAATAATATTAAAAAATGTGATTGTGTAGCATTGTATACGTTGAAAAATACATTTTGTGTGACTTATAACCCCTTTTCACATTTGCTAGTCATTAATAGAAAACCATTTGGCCCGCTAGAAATAACATGAGACCCCATTCAAGTAAATGGGTCGAAATTTCCATCTCTTTGTAACATTTTCTACCATAAAAAGAAAATCAAAGTTCTTTTCTGAGATAAATGGAATGACATGTGATGCTGCACAAACATATTCAAAACATATTGAAGAACCACACGTGAAGCATCTGGCTTCACAGACCTGCTGACTTTGTGTTTTCAGCGACTTCTTTGGATTAACCTAACTTTTGAGTACTACATAACATACTGCATGTATACAGGTTACTTACTGGATCAATGGTACCTCACGAAATGATGCATGCGTGGTTGCGGCTTAATGGTTTGGCCATCACTTTTGTTCACTGATACTTCAGTTTTCAATAACCAAACAAAGTTTTATCTATATATTTAATTGCACATTACATTATTTCTATATGCATATCTAATATGTTTATCAATTTCTGTGATTTCCCATTCCTTGAAGGCTACAGAAACCTCCCTAAATACGTTGGAGAAAGAATCTGTCAAGTGCTAGCTCACATGTGGTTAATTTCCCAAATTGAATCCATATCGAGTCAAGCTACATCATCAACGCAATGGAAAAGGTCTCCATTTGAGAAGAAGCTTGCAGAGTGCTTTAAATATCAGATTGAATCTAATACGTCCAAGTGTATGGAGATGGTTTTAGAGCTGCCAATCAGGCTGTGCTTAAACATGGGCTTCAAAAGACCTTACACCACATACGTTTGACAGGGAGCATTTCCAATTAATGAATAACGAGCATGTTTTGCCTCCAACGTGTAACCTAGTTAGTTCTGGAGATGGGGGCATTTAAAAAGTGTCATTTTCAATCCCCACCATTTTCTTGGAAGAAACAAATTTATTTAAAAAAAATCGTTGGTTGGTTAAAGTGTATTGGGCTGCCATCTAAGTGAGCAGCTAGCCACCATGGTGAGCTTAATTTACCTCACGTGATGGGTCTGGTTTGGGCCGTTTGGGGTTGCTTAAAATTAACCTTTGTGCAATAATGAAATTTATATTTTTTGTTTTAGCAAGGTGTTTAGTCTCTTCACTGTGATTTGTGAACGAATATAAAATCTTATACCATAATAGTATACATGGAAACTCCAATTCTCTGATACTTGTAAAAAGTTGCTCCTTATGTATTATAATGTTTCTGCACTAGAAATTTTTTAATAATCATCCATTTCTTTATCATTGAATTCGATCTTAGCATGTACATAATGTTTGTTCTTCATTTGTGTTGCACTTTATGATAAAAGACACATTTTCAACTTTCTTCACAACTAGAGGTGATGGTTTTACAAGGATCTATAACAGTCTCTAAATCCACGAGAATTTTCACCAAAGAAGAAACTACCTCATCCATGCTCGGTCTATGTCTCGGATCTTGTTTCACACACATCAGACTTAATTTCACCACCTGAATTGCATGCTCCATGCTACCATTTTCTTCATCTTCTGAACGAACTATGCACCTAATTTCACTCTCTGCATCTTCTGCCTCCATAATTCTAGCCATTGCTGTCGAAAGAAATACTTCATGACCTCCATCTTTATAAACCGCATCTTTTCCAGTTATAAGTTCCATCATCACAACTCCAAATGAAAAAACGTCAACTTTTGAAGTAATGCAACCACTTCCAACATACTCAGGAGCCATATACCCTCTAGTACCCACAATTTTTGTGGTAATTATGAGGGCGCTATCATCAATTCCATTATCCCTCGTTCTTGAAAGAGTAAAATTTGAAATCTTTGCTCTCAGGTTTTCGTCAAGAAGTATGTTGCTACTATTGATGTTGTTATGAACATACCCTGGCTTTGTGAAGTTATGAAGGTAATGAAGTCCAATAGCGACATCCATTGCAATCTGAACCCGTTTACACAGATTGAAACTTTCTTGTCTCTGCCCTCTAATCCAATCTTTAAGGGAACCCATTTTCATGTACTCGAAAACAAGGTACCACGAATCTTGATGTTTGCAAAAGCCGTTTAACTTTACCAAATTGATATGATTAATCTTGCTCAACATGTTTACTTGTTTGCATACATCAGTACACATCTTTTTAACAGCCAAAATTTCCGACCCAAACACTCCATAATACACAGAACCCTTTATCCTATGCTTATTTGCAAAGTTTTTGGTACCTATTTGTAGCTCCTTAAAGCTAAAGACTTTGACAATTCTTTCAAAACTTGCGATTTCCAGGATAAGATCCTTTGGTAACATATCATCCTCTACCTTTTTTTCATTCTGTTTTCTCCACATGTAAAGTACCCCTACTACAGTAACTACAACAAATGTAATTACTAGGAAGGAACACCCTGCTACAATTTTAATTTTTAATGTTTTCTTTACCTTCGATTTCTTTGTAGAAGGGTAGACCGGGGCTGCTTCAGGTTTGTAATGTTGGCTAATAGTTTTAGAAATCGATGGTTCTGCTGGTAAAGGAATCAATAACGTAGTGAAAGGGTACAAAGAGCTATTTTCGGACAGCCTATTTGCTTTTAGCACACTCTTTTCAGTTACATCAAACTTTCGAGCGACATAAGTGAAACTATCTCCAAAATTGATTGGATAAGTTAGTAGAAACTTCGTGCCACTCAAAACTTGTTTTTTAGTAGGACAAGCACAACGTAGCGGGACATTGAGCACAAACCCATCCTCCAAATCGAATTCACTATAACTATTTGCTTGTTCCAATGAACCGCACGTTGATAGACCCTGGAAAGTGTTATTTGCTATGATAAAATATGTGTCCAGTTGTGGTTCGATATGGAAGCTGGTGTTGGCTTGGTAATAGTAATGAGAGCAAGAACATTTCACAGGAACAATGATTTCTTTGTCATGAAAGAAAACAGTTGTTGTCGTGACATTGTTGATTCGTGCAAGTTCAGATGGACTTGAGGACATCAGGGTGGCGATGGTTGGGACCGAGTTGTAGGGTGGTTGCGATTTGAAAACGAGAAAAGAAGTGCAAGAAGAGTGTTGGTTTTTGCAAGTATAGAGTGATTTATTTGTGCAGTTAAAGACTTCATTTGCTAAGTATTGTTGTTGGGATTTGATGCATGAAGAGTGAAGAGAAATGAACATGAAGAACGGTAACACAACCCATTTCATATTTGCAATTTCGAAGAAAATGGAATGAAAATGTTGGGGATGGGGTGGGTGCTAAAAGGATGTTATTTATGGGCGTTTTGGATTTTTGGATTATAAAATTGGAGAATTATAATATTGTTGGTGGTGATAGGTGTAGTAAATTATGGGTCTACTTTATGTTTTTTTTTCTTTTATAAAGTTAAAGAAATTTGTAATCTTGTTGATATTGTTTGATAATAAGTTATTCCCGATACGAATATTTAAGTTTTGATTTTATTATACTAAGAACAAGAATGTTATATCTTACAACCATGCTTATGCCATCACTTTTGAGTAATTTAACTACATAAAACTCGTCTATTTTAAATTGAAGTAAGAATAAGAAATAATTATTAAAATATATATATAAGGCGCATTTGGTTAGAGAAATGTTTTTCCTATTTTTCCTTTCTCATTTCTCTAGTTTGAATAAGAATTGTTTTAGCTCTCTAGAAAAACATGAAAAATCTAGAAAACTTGTTTAGTTTTAAGGAGTGGAGTTTTCCTTTTCCAAGGAAGAGTGTATATAGAAAACTTAGAAAACCATCAAAATTATTTTTCAACTTTGTAGTTATAAAAAGGAAAACAAAGATTTTCCTTTTCTTATAAAAGTTTAAAAAAAAAAACTCGAATTTAAACACGTTTTATAATATTCTTGTTTTCTTAGAGAATTTTTATGGAAAAATGGAGAGTTTTCTTTAAAACGCACCAATAATATCTCATTCATATTTATGTTCAGATATATCAAGGGTTTTCCGGATAAAATTATTGAAAAAATTATATTAATGGAAAAGTGAATTGTTGTATTTATCATTGTCCAGGGTAAGGTTCCGATGAGAACACTTCAAAAATACAAAAGGGTAAGAAAACTTCATAAATGCACAATTAGCCAATAAAATCATTAGATTCACACTCATACATCTCAAATATGTGTAGAAAAATTGATTAGAATAGATGCGAACTTTCGAAAATACACAAAAATCGAAAAAACGATTGATGCACAATTATAGAGATAATCGTGCATCAATCGTTTTTTCAATTTTTGTACATTTTTATAAGTGTGCATTTATTTTTCTTTGCATATTTGTGATGTATGACTGTGAATTTAATGATTTTTGTTGGCTAATTGTGCATTTATGAGGTGTTCTCACCGTTCTTATATGTATTTATATATATATATATATATATATATATATATATATATATATATATATATATATATATATATAAAAATGACATGCTTTATACAGTTGTAATTAAACGTGAGACTCAGATGAATAAAAGTTGTAGAACCACTCAGCCAAGCATGACACACTATTTTGTTTATTCTTTGATTTTTATATGATATTATTAGATTAAAAAAGAAAAAGTTTACTACTCATAACTCAAATTGATATAGATGACTTATTGCTTTAAAGTGGGTAATGAATCTTTAGCAAGAACATTTAAACAGAATGAATATCACCAAATATTTTGTTAATTTTCACTCCATCTCTTAATCTCTTATTCTCATTTTCAAAAAACAATTCTAACTAAGCACACCCTCAATTACAAGTAGAGGTTATAGTATATGACAAATAATACCACTTGTCGAGATGCTAAGTAAGCTTAATCTACCATAATTACATGAAAAATCAGTCTTTTAATCGTTTGTGTGTTAAGTTTAAGCCTTGTTTGTTCTGTTATCTTATGTTTTAAGTATTTTATTTTTATTTTTGGTTAATTTAAGTTACTTAATTTGTATACAAATACAATGATACTTTGTTAGTAAGTAGACTAGTAGTAAGTGTTTGAGTTTTGTTTCTTTCTTATTGTATGACATCCATCCCCCGGAGTCTTGCTTTATATAGAAATGGTCAAATCTTCCAAAAATTATATTATATATAATTAATAATTCAGAACGATCATGACTTTAGTGGTTATGTTGTGTATTATTATTAATTATATTCGAATACATAAGTTGAATTGGTCATATATAGTTGAATTGGTCATATATAGGTGAATGCTTGTCTTTACTAATAATCATCACATCCTGCTTACTTGATTACACTTTTAATCGCGAGAAATGCTTATTAAAGTTGCATTTTGTTCGTGAAATTTAACGGAATTCAATGAAATTGAAATTTCAATTTCATTCCACAAGGATATTTGGTTCACAAATGAATTGATCTGAAAGTCATCAAATTTCTTCACTCAAAGGTGTTCACATTCCTTATAATTTCAATTCCCATGATGAATTCTATTTCCATCAAAAATATTTTGGGAACCAAACAAAACGTAAGAGTTTCGAGAAGATAGAATGTGGTGTAATTATTTTATAAGAATTACGGGGTAATTGATATTGCATAGGCAGTGTCAAAGAAGGTTATATATTACCAAAATGAAGATATACTCGTGGGTTTAAAATGTCCATATATCTATCTATCTTTATAACTAAAGGAGGAGACCCGTAATTATTTGTCAAATATATATCCATACCACATCATACAAATCCTATGTGTCATCACCATATAAAAGAAACATGATGATGTGTATTTTCCTACACCCTTATTTCAAATAAGGTAATATTCAATTAAAAATCATATTATAACTATTTTCATTTAATATAATCCAAACTTATGACATCTTTTAATCTATTTTTTCCTTCTAATATTGTTTATAAAATCTTTTAGTTTTTTCATCTTAGTCTTAACTCTTCTTTCTCTAACTTTCTCTGACTCTCTATTTTATTTTATTTTTAAATAAACTATTAGTAAGTTATGAGAAATTATTATGTAATTATATCTTTCACTTAAGTTTTGTTAATTTGAAATTTTTTATTATCATCATACAGAATAAGAGAACTCAATTTCCACTATTTAGTAAATTGAATACAAGCTTATGGATAGGAAGATCAAGTTCATCATCTCTTTTTAAAGACCTTTTTTTCTATTTTTTTTAGATCGTAAAACTCAATTACAATTCAATATGCGAATGGTAAGACGTGTGCTTCTATTAATTTAATATTACTTTTCAAATCTATACAATGTAGGTATATATTTGATTGTTGTAGAACGATTTATGTTTTGTACATATATATATGCACATTAATTATTCAATAAAATGTTTAAATTGTTATAGTACGTGTTACAAATTTTTTTCAAGACTATTAACATACACATTGTTTATTAGATTGTTACAAGGTTAACATATTATAACTATAGGAAATGAAAAGTCACAATGACTAGACAATTATTTTTAGTTAGAAAAATGTCAATTTATAACATACACATCTTTTTTAACCTTCCTATTTCATTGATATATCGTGGGAAAAAATGTTGTTATTATTTCATTTTTGAGTGATTAAAATTTACAAAGTATGACTAATAACTATAAAAAAATTTCTTTTATAATCCGAAAGTAATTTCCCCAATTTCATATACCGTTGACTTATGACATTTTATAATACTAGCCGTGTATCATATGGGTTTAACACTAGTATATTATGACATTCTATATATATATATATAGAGAGAGAGAGAGAGAATTTTTGCTTTCGCTTTATAAGCTAAAGATATAATTTTTAACAATGAAATGCAATTTTTTGAACTACATGTTTTTGTCTTTGTTTGTGAAGAAAAACAAAAATTTTGCAATTCAGGAAATAACAATAACTCAATAAGATATTTCTTCCATCTCATTTTTATTATCCGCGTTACGATTGTTATTTATCCCAAAAACATCGTCTACTTGGAAAAAAAAAATACAATAAAAAGTCTTTAAATTACATTATTTATCCTCATTTATTATTCTTATACATTTATTTCAATCAACTTTTCTTGAATAAAAAGTAAAAATAAATATTTATCTAACCCATTTTAAATTCAATAAATTTTAGAGGGACCGGAAGAAGTTATAAATTGTTAGTAACCAACTAACCCATTCAAAACTCTCTGAGTTTCTACCTACAAAAATACAACTTAAAACAAAGCTGATAAGATTTAAGAGCCCAGTAATTCTTCACGTCTGGCCCAGGCCTAATGGGCCGACTCTTGGTGATATTGGTGTGATTTTTTTTAAGTGACTTACAAAGTTACAAGTGCTCAAGAGTCGAGAGTATGCGTAAATGAATTTAATTGGTATTTATGGTAAAATTAAAGAGGATTATGTAAAAATGTACAAATTACGTGTCAAATAATATGAAATTGAAAAGTGATGCTTGTAATGTATATTTGGACATATTTAATATTACTCATCGAAAAAAAATCAAGCGAAGCTCTCAATAAACAAATATATGATTGTATATAACCGTGTATGATTTAAAGACAAGAACTAACCAAATTATACTTATCCTATCAGTACTAAAGAACTTTGATTGATGATCAAATGGCTTATGGTCTAGCGGTATGTGAGAAATCTTTCAACCTAACCTAATGATTGTGGGTTCAAGCCTCACTAGTGACAATTTGTAAATATTTGTGGTTGTAGGTAGTGTAGGTTTGACTTTCAAAAAAAACTTTAGTATCAAAGATATTAATAATATTGAGCAAATATAAGAAACAAATGGTTTGATGTGACTATGTAGAACTAAAAGTCTGTGTAGTTTGGTAAAAATGATAAAATAATCGGTGAAAAGAAAGGAAAAAAATGCGTCGTATCAAAATGTAAAGCAATACAATTATTATTGTTTTTAGAAACAAAAATATGTTATCATAAATAACACACGACACAACATATATCAAGATCAATAATGCAACTATTGTTTTCACAGTATCAAATCCGTCTACAACAAATTAAAGAACCTTCATATTTTAAAAAGCAAAGCTAAAAGGAGTATAAGCTGCGGAGATTCAAGTATACATGAAACTATTTTGAAGAATCTCAAATGTTCATGGTATCACTCGACCACTCATACATAATTATTGCAACAATCGTGAATACGTTTAATATTCTAAAGCAAACGTAAAGTATAGAGAGAATTTGGGGAAATCATTTTTATGATATATTCAACTAACTAATTACAGGGATTGAGTAGCTTATATATACAGAGTAGAATAATACAGTTGTTTACTGTCTAACTATCTCATAAAAAATTACTTAACAGAATTAAACTACTTGATTAATCTATTTACAATATGATCCTTCTACTTGCTACATATACCATTCAGGTCCTTCAACCTTTCCTGCTATTGCAATATATGAAGCAGTTGTTGAGTAGTTCTTGAGCTTTTGAGGAATGTCTTGATATTTTGACATGTACTTGAGCTGAGTTAGGTTTGTTGGGTTTATCATGTATCTCTTTATTCTCCCCACAAGTTGGCATTGTGTAAGGATCACAATGCTCAACTTGGACAAACAATTATAGTGAAGAGATCTGGGTAAACCTTTGGTGAGAATATCAGCCACCTGTAATGTTGAGGGAACAAAGGATGGAAGGATATCACCTGCTTTAATTTTATCTCTGACAAAGTGGCGGTCAATCTCTATGTGTTTTGTTCTAGCATGATGGACAGGATTTGATGCCAGTGCAATAGTAGAAGCATTATCACACATAACCAGAGTTGGTACTGTGACATGGAGGTCTTTGAAAAGACATTTAATCCATGAGATTTCACATGTACAATCAGCAAGTGCTCTGTATTCTGCTTCTGTTGAGGATCTAGAGACTACTGATTGCTTCTTAGATTGCCAAGATATGAGACTTTTGCCAAGAAAGATGCCATAACCTAATACAGATCTTCTGGTAAAATTACAATTTGCCCAGTCACTGTCACAGAAGGCTATTAAGTGAAGATCAGTGTCTTTTGGAAAGAATAAACCTTGGCCAGGGCATAATTTAATGTATCTGAGAACCTTTTGAAGTGCCTGCATGTGAGAGGTTTTGGGTTGTTGTGAGAATTGACTTAGAGCCTGTGCAGCAAAGGCTAGATCAGGTCGAGTTATAGTGAGGTAAATTAATTTTCCAACTAGGGTTCTGTAAACAGATGGATCATCAAGGAGAGCACCAGCTGTGGGTAGAAGTTTGTTGTGTGGATCTAGTGGGGTAGTAGCGAGTTTAGCATCCAATAATTTTGCATGAGTGAGAAGTTCAAGTGCATATTTTCTTTGGGTCATAGCCATGCCGGAAGAATTTCTTAAGATTTCTATTCCCATATAATAGTTGAGTGGCCCCAAATCCTTGATGCTGAATTTATCATGAAGTTTTGACTTGATTTCATTAATATGGGATTGACTGTTGCTAGTTAAGACAATGTCATCCACATAGATGAGAAGGGTAGTGAATGTGTTGCCCTTGTGAAAGGTGAGTAATGATGTATCAACATAACTTTGAGAGAACCCCAGCTGTGAGAGAAAGCTTGTTAATTTGTCAAACGACTGCCTATTTGCTTGTTTCAGACCATATTTAGTGAGTTCGCAAACAGGGTTTGGAGAGAATGGTTTATTGTAGCCTGGAGGGACAATCATATATACCTCTTCATGTAAGTCTCCATGAAGGAAGGCATTGTTGACATCAAGTTGTTCAATTATCCAGTCTCTTTGAATGGCTACATCTAAAAGGGTTCTAACTGTGACCATTTTAGCTACAGGAGCAAACGTTTCTGTGTAATCTATTCCCTCTTTATGGTGAAATCCTTTAGCCACTAATCTAGCTTTAGAGCGTTCAACTAAACCATCAGCTAAGTATTTGATGCGATAAACCCATTTGCATCCAATGGGTGATTTGCCAACAGGTAAGGAAGTTAGTTCCCAAGTATGATTTTGTTCAAGAGCTAAAATTTCCTTATCCATTGCCTCAACCCACTGTGGATCATTGGATGCTTGGATATAAGTGTGTGGTTCCATGTGAGTGGTGATTGAATTGATAAAAGATAGAGATCTAGGACAGAGAATTGAGTAATTGAGGTAATGAGAATGATGATGTTTAGAAGAGATGGAGTGAATGAGTGATGGTGGTAGAGTGTAATTGTAGTCTTGTAGTTTGGTTGGAATGTGTTTGGATCTGGTGGAGATTCTGATTGGCAGATCAGATAGAGAAGATGGAATTGGTTGAGTTGTAGTATTTGAATATGTATCAGTTTCATTGGTAGAGGGAGTTGAGTGAGATGATGCATTAGAAGTGGTGTTGGAAGAGTGGAGTGGTGAGGTAGAATGATGATTATTAGTATTTGATGTGGTGTTGGGAGAGGTAGGTTGTGAAGTAGAGGGATGAGTAGAATTAGATTGGATTGGAGTTTGTGAGTTGCGATTAATTAAAGGAGTAGGAGAGTGTGATGGTTGTGTTGATGGAAAATATGAGAATAGAAGAAAGTGGTGAGAAGAACTAGAGGTAGATGATTGAGATGAGGTAGATTTGGTTTGAAAGGGAAATGAATAATCATCAAATATGACATTTCTGCTTGTGATGACTTTTTGTGTTTTGGGATCATATAAGAGATATCCTTTTTGGTTATTTGGGTAACCAATGAGTATAGTAAGTGTAGCTCTTATGTCAAATTTATCATTGGTTGGGAGATAGGCATAAGCCATACAACCAAGAATCTTAAGATGAGTTAGATCTGGGGTGCAATTGTATAATAATTCATATGGACTTTTGTAATTCAGAACTGGAGTAGGTAGTTTATTGATGAGGTATGTAGCAGCTAGAATGCAGTAACCCCAAAGATGAATCGGAAAGTTAGCTTGGAATTGTATTGATCTAGCCATTTCAAGTAAGTGCCTGTGTTTACGTTCAACTCTGGCATTCCGTTGAGGGGTATATGGACATGATATTTGATGTATGATGCCATGGTTTTGAAAGAAGTCAAAGAGTGATGAGTTGACAAACTCAGTTCCATTATCACTACGAATTGTTTTGATTTGTTTATTGAAGTGATTATGGATATATGTGTGAAAGATTTTGAGTGTAGAAGTAACATGATATTTACTTGAAAGCATGTAGGTCCAAGTTGCACGTGAGTAATCATCCACACTGGTAAGAAAATATTTGCATTTATTTAGAGTTGGATGTTTATATGGACCCCAAACATCAATATGTATCAAATCAAAAGGTGCATTTGCATGTGACATGCTTACATTGAAAAGTAAAACATGGTGTTTGGCTAAAGGACATATATTACATTTGTTTTCTGAGTTACAATGTGAAAACGACAAAGACTTTATTTGCTTTAAAACTTGAAAAGAAGTATGACCAACCTTGCATGCCAGAGAGAAGGAGAGTTGTTGGTTGTGAGAACTGTTGAATAGATGGATGGTGGAATAGTAGTTGGTAGTAGTTGGAGAGTGTGTGTACAGGCCACCATCGAGAGTACCATTAGCTACTGTTCCATTATGTTCCTGGAAGAAACATGTGATTTTAGTGAATATGACAGCAGAATGAGTTGAGTGTGTGAGTCTGCTTAAAGATATGAGATTGCATGCAAAGGATGGTATGTAGAGTACATTTTTGAGAGTGAGAGTGGTTGTGAGTCTTACTGATCCTATAATGTTTACATCAATGTTGTAACCATTAGGCAGAGACACATGAATGGGAGTGGAGCAAGTGTATGTGTTGTGCATGTGTTGTAATGAAATGCACACGTGATCAGTGGCAACACTATCTATTATCCAAACATCTTTTGGATTAAGTGTGAATGAAGCAATAAAGGAGAATTTAGCTCTAGGATTAGTAGAATGCATACCTGCCACATGGAACTGTGGTGTAGTGCCTGCAGTAGAATTCTGATTGTGTTGCATCATTAACAGCATTTGATTGAGTTGGTATAACACCCCATCTTCTACAACATTATTTAAATGTATTTAACATCGAAAGCGTAAGTCCAAACAAAAAAACATTAACAATTCAGTTATAGAATATTAAGAAATTAAACCATAATATTTCAAAAACTATAGTATATCAAAAATGGGTGTTATTTAATTCCAAATACATTTGGATTTATTCCAAATCCAATATCAGAGTAAGCCGTCTGGTCAAACATTCCATCCCGAACAAGCTTCTTGCCAATCTCGTTGTATCAAAACTATAACCTACAAGAAGTGGGGTGGTGGGGTTAGCATAACGCTAAGTGAGTGAATACATAACCAACAGCCCAACTTAGCATAATAACTTTGTTTACAATAAATAATCGTAAACAAAAAAACATCAAATAGATCGATGGTTCTTGGGGAAACCTTCAGCCAAGAACACACAACATAATATAACATCAAATACAACTGGCGTCAAAGAGGACCAGTGGTTCTGAGGTATCACCTTCTCATAGAACACTTTAAAACCAACTGCAGGCTAATACAACGATTAAACCGAATACTTGGTGCTATTAACACAAATAACACAGGCTACGACAATAATACTTGTACTAAGACCCTGTGTTATCCTACCAATAGCAACCCAAGCCCAGCTCCAGACTAGCCTCTGAATATCATCAAAGCCCAAAGGCTGAATATCACGTGATCACATATTTATCATATCAGACTAACAGTCTATCAACAGTATTATTACTAATAACCAAGATCATCATGGCCAATCCAAAGCAGTAATAATACGTTTACCCATTGTAACCAAACTTGTTACAATTAAGTAAAACTGAGGATTAAAATTCACTCACCGATACCTCAGTTGTCCACTCAGTAGTCTAATGTCACTGAGTGTTTCTCCATATCTGAGAATACAATAGAATACACAAGTTAGTCACTTGTCTTAATATGAATATAACATCATACTAATGTAGTTACATTAAACAACTTAATTAAGTAACTACAACATGATTCATAGGCCCAATTTCAATGATATTACTCAAATCACTATTCAATTACAATTCTCATTTCAAGCTTATGAATAATCACATTAACATTATTAAATCATAATCACTTATCAAGTTTACGATCACGAGGATCACAATATCATCTTAATCAACTTTAATTGTCACAACTAACATGATTAGAGCTTTAACAAGCTCATTAAACTTCAATATCAATAATTCTTCATATAATCCATCATGATTGTAATAATCATCAGATTCTCAAGAACACTTAATCACTTTATAACTTTTAACTTGAATAATGTTAATCATTATTGTAAGTCACTCATAATGTGATCATTAACACCACTTATCAATCGTACATCACTAATTTAAGATTTATAATCATAATTCATGGATAATCATATAAACTCATGATTTTCTTCATGATTATATACCAAGTTCATCAATTAACCCATCAATTCACTATAATCATCAATTTTTCCAAGAACACTTTATGAACAATTAATCAAATTATTCAATTTCAAGTTAGGCTTAGGTTTTAATCACAATTTAAGCACTAATTAACAATTCTAACATAACCATAATTTTTATTTCATGAAAGATTAACTAATCCCAAACTTTCTTCATGAACACATACAATTTCTTCACTTCAAGCTTAGGTTTTTACATATAATCATGAAGTTAACATTAACAAACAATGATATCATCAATACAAGCCTTAATTTCACATCAATCATACTAATTTTATCTAATACACAAAAACCCAATTTCTAGGGTTTATATAAATCAAGGATTTGAGACTTACAAGATGATTAAAAATGATAATCCATATGTTTGAAGCTTGAATTCGAACTTGGTAGCTTCAATTTGAGATTTCTTCATGTATTTGTGAATTGATTTAAGGTTCCTCATGTATGTATGTATGTATGTATGTATATTCGTACGTATGTATGTACAAGATATGTTTAAGTTATAAACCGACTCCACATATGGAGTATATCATGTAGATGGTTAATTTTCATTCCCCGTACTTATCATTATCTGGAACTTAACAACCATTTGCGGGGAAAAACTATTTTATTTTACCGTCAACTGAATTAATTTAAAACAGTTAATAATTTATTAGTCACAATAAATTATTCGACCATTTTACCCATTTATTTTTGAATAGCACAACGAAACTATTTTCTGACAAATTAAATAATAATTCGCAATGAGATTATATTAAAATACTACTAGACCCGAGGAGTGGGTGTTACAAATCTCTCCCCCTTAAAGAGATTTCGTCCTCGAAATCTGATCACACTTAATCAATCTTACTGTGACAGAATCACCTATGTATTTCCATTTCAATTCACTATTAATATAGTTCTTATATATCTCTAACCACATAACTATTCATTACAATGAACACACAAGATGTGGTTATAATTTAATTTACTTATGCATATCATCATTATGCATATCTTTAATCATATAACACCAAATGTATCTACATATATTTATTTAGATATATGTTATTTCATCAACTTACACACCACCGGTGTGTATTACAATTGAATTCGTATAAACACATAATATCTATCACAAAATGCAATATCCAGCATAAAGGATAGTATTATTAACTATTTAATCATAATATATACACATATCAAACGTTATTCACGTGAGCAACTTATAATTAAAATACACATTTTCAATTCTTTCCACATGCACATATCCAACTGTACATGCTTCTGTCTTTTCCCCTTGCACATATACTGTGCTTAAACCATATTTTCATTCATAAAGTAATTACTTATGTGAATCGTTTATCATTAATCAGTCATTCAAACCTTTTAAAACATATATTTACTTAACAAGTGGAATACAAAACCACTTACAATAAAAAACTAGCAACATGCCAGAATCATTGACAATTATTAATACTTATGATATTCTGATAACAAGAAATTAGCAATATGCTAAAATCTTTAACACTTATCTTCTTAATAACAAGAATAAAACAATATCAATAACAGTGGTTATAAAACCACAATACACATATTTAACAATGAATTTCAAATTCATTTCATAACTAATAAATAACTAGTATCCACATATCACCTTAAGTGGTGAAACAATTGGATTCAACTTTTGCAACTAGTTCATTACTAATTTACAACTTGTAATTATAAACATCACAAGGTTATATGAACTCTTTACTCTAACTTAATTCAAATCATATAACCATAAACACATAAGAGTAAACAATATGTAGATGTCAAATCTTATGGTTAAAACCATTTTTACTTAATCAATTAGCATCCTATCATATCGAATAGGATACTAAATCAACACCAGTTGATACTATGCGTCATCAGCATAATTCTTTCAACAAATCAACATAAGGTGTTGTCATTAGTCACATATTCAACAATATCAATACATTGTTATTGGCAGTCAATTGACCTTTACCTTGCATAACTCATATAATAATCTATTCTAGTTGCAATTTATCACATACACATTTCTTGTACAATAACTACCACATTACAACAATAGTTTAATGGTTTACTACTCTTTTGTTTCGGTCAATTATTGACTATTTCTCAATTACAGGTTAATATCTCTCTAACCTGTTATTTCAAAATCACTTTAAGTTCTCTGGTACTTGGTAACCTCAACAATTCCATGTAAAATGGCATAATATAAATACGTTGGCCAGACGTCGTCATATTATGTCAGGTACACTTTATTTTCAGGTTACTTCATACCATCAATCTTCAAAGTGGTTAACTTTTACTTTCTCATATCTCACAAGGTGATATTAATAATTATCACACATATAAGAACACTTTGTAGCAGTTATATGACCACTTATTAACTTGATACCAATTTTATTTATCACTTTGAATGAATAACTAATCACATAATCAGGTAGATATAATTCTTTTTACTATTTCATTATCACAGATGTAATATCCAACACAATTACATCAATCAATCTCTTTATTACCTGATTAAATGTCAATTACTGGTATGACAATTAATACTTATAGTACCGATAATACTAAGCAATTGGTCAATACTATGTGCAATATCCAACACATATTCATCAATCTACACACCGTTAGTCGAATCACAGTTGAGCATTTCATGTTCAATTATCATATAATTATAAGCTCATGTAATTACTTTACAATTTCTTAAAATGCTCAATTCAACATTTTTTTTTACTCTACATGATTCAAATACTTTATCATGTTTCAATTAATTCACATATATGATCTACATAACTCTTTAATCAATAGTTACTAACCCTTGTTAGCAACACTCAACAATACCATTTACTGGTATACTTCGACAGTTAAATAAATCACCTACGAATGGCTCACATATGATAAACTAGGTGGACCTTTTAAAACAAGTTTTAATATTGTATTTTTCATAGGAATGATCCCTGAGCTAAAAGAAATAAAAGCCCAATACAAAACGTAAGTTAAAAGTTCGAAATAAGGTCCGAAAAATAATAAAATGCCATTTTCGGGCCCCGAACTGCCCAAAACTGCCAGGGCTCATGGCAAAGCGAAGAGCTTTGACCGTTGGGCCGTTTTTGAGTGGACATGTAAATTTCATCTTATTCTGACACCGAAATTTTCTAACGGAAATTTCTACGTCAAACGTCGAAAAACTTAAAAAAATTATTTTACCACCTGAGAAAGCCTCAAGCCGCCGGCTTCTACAGGGGAGCCGCCGAGTTCTAAGGTCAAGCAGCCGGGTCCTAATACCCAGCAGCCGGGTGAATTAAGTTTTGTCCAAACAGAAACATTTTGTCGTATTTGGGCTGGAGGAGCAGCCGGGTTTAAGTACTACCAGCCGGGTCACTACTCTACCTGCCGGGTTCCCTTTGGAACCGCCGGGTCCCATGCCTGTACAGCAGACCCTGCACCAGCAAACCTTAATGCAAATTTCTGAAATTCAAACGTGCATATTTCACAAACCGTAAAGAGTTAGACTCTGAAATTTTGCAGGCACTTTCATCTAACCAAAATGAAACTTTTCCTTTTTACACTTTTTCAATTTACACATTTTACGATAAAACGGACGTATGATTCATTTTGAGCCATTTTCGAACATTTTGGTTGACACGCCATATTTCAAATGGCTTGGTTTCTGACTCTAACCTTTTAACCACATGTTTATACATATAACTATGACGTGTGGCCATATTCGTCACCCTCATATCCCCCTTCCATCATGTTTTAACTCGTTGACCCGTTTAGGAGTCCAATTGGGCACTTTTACCAATTTCAATCACATATTCCCACTATAGGTAGGACTTAAGACCACTTTAATATTCCTCGTACATAATTCAAATCTCGTTTTAACCGTTTATACTTTAAGTGACCCATTTGGGCACCTTAACAACCCATTTGGGTTTCAACCCATATATCCACCATTCTAGCACCCAATTTACCCTTCCTTGACTATTTTAAGTCAAACAAAACCGTTTTCACTACTGGTGTTACATTATAACCATACAATACCAATTTCACATCTATTCATCATATATAGACCAATTTCTCTTCAATTTCAACAAGTTTTCAAATTTTGACTTTTTTACAAACTTGTCAACACATATAAAGACTCGTTGACCACTTTGACTTTCTTATTCTATCACCTTTTAGTACATAGATCATAATTCAACCGAAATCATGATCATTACTACTCACAAACATCTAGCCACATTTATCACTTTATTCATAGTTATTACCAAATGTGACTCTGCTAAATTCAACTTTGACTTTTCCAAGTCAACACACACTTTCAAATCAATGAACACTTTCTAATTTACACAACAACAAGACTCCAAACTTATTAATTGAGATTACCAACATCTCATTAAATTTACTATATGGAGTCATATCAACTTTGTTTCCCAAGATTTATTACTACACTTAATCCAATTGCTCCCAAAGTCATTATTTCACATGAGCAAATAATTCCACATACACACTTCATACAACCGATTTCATATTTGAATTTCATATTGTAGACACAATTAACTCCATACAATACAACTATTACACTTTATTCAACAATGTGTCTACACAATTCATTTCTAGTTCATTCAAAATTACTCATTAATATTTCTATCATCATATTAACAAGTAATAACCATCAAGGACTCGCAACTAGGGATTCATATCAGTCTGACTCAATCTACTTTACTACTAATCTTATGATAGCAAAGTAGTCAATTCAAGCTTATTGAAATTCATCAAGCTTAATAAGGAGTACCTGATATACTTAAGCCCACGGATATTGAGGAATCATTGAGAATACCCTTGGGTTCCTCATATTCCTCCGTCTCTGCAACCAAAACACAACCTCGAACCTTGTTATAGGTTAGTACACATTCAATAACCACATTCTCATACAACCAATAATCCCACACCCTAGAATGTTTGACTTGACACATATCAAAGTTTGGGATTGGACATCTTATAATGTAGAATTCACCCAAACTTATGCTCTGATACCAACTTATAACACCCCATCTTCTACAACATTATTTAAATGTATTTAACATCGGAAGCGTAAGTTCAAACAAAAAAACATTATCAATTCAGTTATAGAATATTAAAAATTAAACCATAATATTTCAAAAACTATAGTATATCAAAAATGGGTGTTATTTAATTCCAAATACAATTTGGATTTATTCCAAATCCAATATCAGAGTAAGCCGTCTGGTCAAACATTCCATCCCGAACAAGCTTCTTGCCAATCTCGTTGTATCAAAACCATAACCTGCAAGAAGTGGGGTGGTGGGGTTAGCATAACGCTAAGTGAGTGAATACATAACCAACAGCCCAACTTAGCATAATAACTTTGTTTACAATAAATAATCGTAAACAAACAAACATCAAATAGATCGATGGTTCTTGGGGAAACCTTCAGCCAAGAACACACAACATAATATAACATCAAATACAACTGGCGTCAAAGAGGACCAGTGGTTCTTGAGGTATCACCTTCTCATAGAACACTTTAAAACCAACTGCAGGCCAATACAGCGATTAAACCGAATACTTGGTGCTATTAACACAAATAACACAGGCTACGACAATAATACTTGTACTAAGACCCTGTGTTATCCTACCAATAGCAACCCAAGCCCAGCTCCAGGCTGGCCTCTGAATATCGTCAAAGCCCAAAGGCTGAATATCACGTGATCACATATTTATCATATAAGACTAACAGTCTATCAACAGTATTATTACTAATAACCAATATCATCATGGCCAATCCAAAGCAGTAATAATACGTTTACCCATTGTAACCAAACTTGTTACAATTAAGTAAAACTGAGGATTAAAATCCACTCACCGATACCTCAGTTGTCCACTCAGTAGTCTAATGTCACTGAGTGTTTCTCCATATCTGAGAATACAATAGAATACACAAGTTAGTCACTTGTCTTAATATGAATATAACATCATACTAATGTAGTTACATTAAACAACTTAATTAAGTAACTACAACATGATTCATAGGCCCAATTTCAATGATATTACTCAAATCACTATTCAATTACAATTCTCATTTCAAGCTTATGAATAATCACATTAACATTATTAAATCATAATCACTTATCAAGTTTACGATCACGAGGATCACAATATCATCTTAATCAACTTTAATTGTCACAACTAACATGATTAGAGCTTTAACAAGCTCATTAAACTTCAATATCAATAATTCTTCATATAATCCATCATGATTGTAATAATCATCAGATTCTCAAGAACACTTAATCACTTTATAACTTTTAACTTGAATAATGTTAATCATTATTGTAAGTCACTCATAATGTGATCATTAACACCACTTATCAATCGTACATCACTAATTTAAGATTTATAATCATAATTCATGGATAATCATATAAACTCATGATTTTCTTCATGATTATATACCAAGTTCATCAATTAACCCATCAATTCACTATAATCATCAATTTTTCCAAGAACACTTTATGAACAATTAATCAAATTATTCAATTTCAAGTTAGGCTTAGGTTTTAATCACAATTTAAGCACTAATTAACAATTCTAACATAACCATAATCTTTATTTCATGAAAGATTAACTAATCCCAAACTTTCTTCATGAACACATACAATTTCTTCACTTCAAGCTTAGGTTTTTACATATAATCATGAAGTTAACATTAACAAACAATGATATCATCAATACAAGCCTTAATTTCACATCAATCATACTAATTTTATCTAATACACAAAAACCCAATTTCTAGGGTTTATATAAATCAAGGATTTGAGACTTACAAGATGATTAAAAATGATAATCCATATGTTTGAAGCTTGAATTCGAACTTGGTAGCTTCAATTTGAGATTTCTTCATCTATTTGTAAATTGATTTAAGGTTCCTCATGTATGTATGTATGTATGTATGTATGTATGTATGTATGTATATTCGTACGTATGTATGTACAAGATATGTTTAAGTTATAAACCAACTCCACATATGGAGTATATCATGTAGATGGTTAATTTTCATTCCCCGTACTTATCATTGTCTGGTACTTAAAAACCATTTGCGGGGAAAAACTATTTTGTTTTACCGTCAACTGAATTAATTTAAAATAGTTAATAATTTATTAGTCACAATAAATTATTCATCTCTTTTACCCGTTTATTTTCGAATAGCACAACGAAACTATTTTCTGACAAATTAAATAATAATTCGCAATCAGATTATATTAAAATACTACTAGACCCGAGGAGTGGGTGTTACAGTTGGTTCTGTAGTTGATCATTCTGACGGAGACATATGAGTCAGAATTTGATGTAATAGGCTAATGTGAGTCAAATGGGCTTGCAGGTTCAGTTTCATGGATTGAGTTTGATGAGTCTCCTTCATATCCCATGACCATGTTAATTGCTTTGCCTTTAGTAGACTGTGATGTTCTTTGATTAAGAGGAATGTATTTGTTGTGTAATGGATGACCAATTGGATAACCAACAACGTTGTAACACTCTTCTTTAAAATGTCCTTCCTTTTTACAGTAACCACAAAATACTCCTTTCCTGAAGTTACTTCTCCTTTCAGTTTGAATAGGGACATTTGAGTTGCTTGTGCTTAGAGTATTTGACCTGAATTGCTTAGTGTTAGAATAAGGCAGCCTTTGTGCATTGGAAGTGGTGTTAAGAGCAATAGGGACTGTTGATGTAACACCCACCAAATTATAACTAGTGATTAGTGTCTAATCAGTTGTTAATGCATGAAATTAGTTCTGTGTTAGGCCAATTAATGTACCGATATATATATTGTTGAATATATACGAATATGCTATTTGATTAAATCGTACAAATTCCAAATCGAATGCAATTCGGTCCAATTAATAAGGACGTTGGTGAAAATTTTATTTAATAATATAACATTACTTAATAACTCGTTTCCATCCAAAATATTAGTTAGATAATAGTTCATTTCGAATTTGTATCGTATAAGTAACGTGTACGCGATTAAAACTTAAGCGCGCAACAAAACAAAACAAAGTTAAATTATATTTTATAACTCAATCGTAAAGTAATTAATGAAATACTTTAACAAAAATATCGAGTCACTAATCGTATTTTAAAACTTATATTTCAACGTATAAAATAAACATTTGACGTTTAAACAATTGGGAAAACGAACACCGCACGGAGCATGACTGCAGGAGCTGGGGAAGTGAGGCTTTCAACAAAACCCCACTCCCTCCTCATTTCTTCTTCATTTCCACCCACATTCTTTCTTTCTTCTCTCTCTCTCACCCTTTTCCTCTCAAACTACATCACCACCCCCATAACCTAAATCTAACAAATAACACCACCAAACGGCTTTAAATCACTGGAGTTCTTTGGAAAAAAATAATCACCACGCAACGATCTACACTCCTACCTTTCCGGAATCTTGATTCATTAACTTGTAAGTTTCCGATGAAAACTCAAAACCCCTCGATTTTAAGTGTTTTTAAGTTTTAGTTGTTTCTTTAAGCTTAGAATGTCCTTATAAGGGTTGGGTAAAAGAATCAGACCAAACGGAAACCTGAAAACTCATTTTTGGCTCAAAAATTCGTTAACAGCCCTAAGTGTCGCAACGAAGGTGCAGTATAGCGTCACTTAAGTGACGCATTGAGTGTCGCTAAAAGCCCTAGTCATGCGTCACTTGCATAAGTGCCGCATAAAACCCTTTTTTCCTGACATTTACCTCCGTCACTTGCTTAGTGACGCCTAGGACCCTTACTGTCACTAATAACCCGACACTGCTTTAGTGACGCCCCAGTATGCGTCACTCCTTTAAGTGACGCCTAACCGACACTTATACCCGACACTAATGGAGTGACGCCACCTTATGCGTCACTTATCTAAGTGACGCCCTAAACTCAGAATTTCCAATTTTATGCGATACTTCCTAAGTGTCGCCCAAGCCACTAAGTGACGCCATAAGTGACACCCTCACTCAGATTCTGCCATTTCATGCGTCACTTCCTAAGCTCGACCCCAGCCAGGGGCTCTGCCCCTTGGACCCCGCCAGGGGCTGCCGCCCCTTGGACCCCGCTACCAGGGGCGCTGCCCCCGGACCCCCGTCATTAACGGGTTTCGCCCTTACCCTAGGTTCACGAGTAACCGTGTTACATCTAAACTTTCACACAAAGTGTTAAACTGGTATAACATCAAACACGAATGCGACACAACTTCTAAAACCCATTGGAACTTACTTTTAGGTATAACACTTCAAAATCATCAAAATAATAATGTGGGATTATTATTACAAACAATCACCAACGGGCCGTACATATTTTTGAACACTTAAACAAACAACCAAATCATGGTAATTTGGACATTCTAGTTGAACAAACAGCTACAAGGGTGATCTTTGAGATACTCAATCATGTCATAACCATCGCGTGTCGTGGACACCCTCAGGTTACAAGTCGTTGGACTTCAATTCTTGGCTAATCAATCTAAGTTTATTAAGATAAACTCTTCAGGCTCAGGTGAGTCTCATGGCCCCTCTTTTTACTGTTTTACTAGGGGTGTGATACATTGCTCTGTTTTTAACACATGAACGCGAGTACATATTTTAATATACTACATGAGTTGTTTTCAACTAATCAAACCAAAGTCCTCCGTCAGTATAGTCTGGTAATACAAAAGTAGCGTGAATATTAGTATATGGTACCATATAGGATTGACCCTCCTCGTCCGGGTTAGCAAGCACTAACCGGGTAAACGGACGTACTAATATTTGGGAAGACGAGTGTAGATTAGGCACTCGTGGAGGCACCTCGCTCGGAATTCTCTATATGGGACCCGACCCTCGAGTTAAGCTCAGACTATGCGCTCATGGTTGTATACATTATCTGTAACTTTATTTGCTGGATGCAAATCAATACTTAAATCTTGCGGTTCATAGAATATTATTTGATACTCAAACCTGTGAGCTCACTAGCGTTAGCTGACCCATTTTAGTATGTATCACAGGTACTCAGCAGTAGATTTGGACTGCCCATCAGGATGCATCTTAGCTCGAGTCTTCATGCAAACTTCAGAGATTTCATTGCATTATTAGATTTTGTATAACTAATTATGTACTTAAATCTCTCATATTACGAACACGAGCTATGTATGAGTTTAAACTGTTCTAAACCTTTTAATATTAATATATTTTGTTAAAACGACGCATATAGAGTTGTTTGCTATATATCTGTGTGCTTTGATTATTGATTAGTAACACCCAAAATTATGCTTCCGCAAAACATTAAATTTGGGGGTGTTACAGTTAAGGTAGGCTTGGGTGTCTCTCTTTTTTTCTTCTTCCTGCCTAAGCATGCTATAGGCTTTGGAAACATGTGGTAAAGGTTGCATTAACAGTATTTGTCCCCTGATGTTTGTGAAGCTTTCATCGAGTCCCATCTAAGAATTGTATTAGCCTTTTCCTTTGGTCTCTTTCACCATTAGTTTTTCCATTATCATAGTCAAACTTACAAGTGCATGCATATGGTGCTTCTAAAGCATCTAGCTCATCCTACAGACCTTTCATTTTATGGTAGTAGATTTCAATTGAAAAATTTCGTTGTTTCAATTATGTTAGATCATTTGAAACTTGGTAGATTCTGTGGCCATCGAGTTGTGAATAGTGCTCATGCAATTCATGCCAAAGTGATGCAGCAGAGTTCACAAAACTCAAGTTATTGCTAATTTGATAGAATTACCATATCATTTTCCCTATCCCAAAGAGCTTTGAGATTTGAATCATTTTCTGGTTCCTTGAATTCTCTATTAATGATCTTCAATTTGTTGCGAGCTCCAAGTGCAATCACCATTGATCTCTTCCATGTACTATAGTGTTCTGATCCAGTGAGTCTTTTAGCAATCAAGATTAGTCCAGGATGATCATTAGGATGTGTAACACCCCTAAATTTACTGTTTGGCAGAAGCATAATTTGGGTGTTACTAATCAATAATCAAAGCACACAGATATATAGCAAACAATTCTATATGCGTCGTTTGAACAAAATATATTAATATTAAAATGTTTACAACAGTTGAACCCGTACATAGCTCGTGTTCGATTTAATGAGAGATTTCAATACATAAATACTTGTACAAAATATATTAATGTAAGAAAATCTCTATTGTCTGCATGCTGACTCGAGCTATAGTAATCCTGAGGGCAGTCCAGATCTATTGTTGAGTACCTGTGATACATGCTAAAATGGGTCAGCTAACGTTGGTGAGCTCACATGTTTGAGTATCAAATAATATCGTATGAACCGCAAGATTTAAGTACTGATTTGCATCCATCAAATAAAGTTAAAGATAATGTATACAACCATGAGCACATACACTAATATTCACGCTACAACGTATTACCAAACTATGCTGACGGAGGACTTTGAAATGATTAGTTGTATAAAACTCATGTAGTATATGTAAATGTTTGTACTTGCGTTCACATGTTAAAATAAGAAATGAATCACACCCCTGAGTAAAAACTATAAAAGAGGGGCCATGAGACTCACCTGAGTCTTGAAGCGTTTAATCAATAAACGTGAGTTGATTATCCGATTAGTGATTGTCCGAAGACTCGTAACCTGAGGGTGTCCATGACACGCGATGGTTATTAATTGATTAGATATCCTAAAAGACTACCGTTATAGTTGCTCGTCCAACTAGAATGTCCAAATGACTACGATTTGGTTGATTAACTTGAGTTTTGAAAATGTGTACGGCCCATTGGTGATTGTTTGTAATAATAATCTCAACTATTATTATTATGATTTCGAAGTGTTATACTTAAAAGGTATGTTCCAATGTGTTTTAGAAGTCGTATCGTATTCGTGTTTGATGTTATACAAGTTTGACACTTGGTGTGAAATGTATTTACAAACTCTAAGTGACTGGGGTCCGGGGGCAGCGCTCCTGGTAAGCGGGGTTCAAGGGGTGGCAACCCCTGGCGGTGTCCAAGGGGCTGGCCCCTGGTTGGGGTCGAGATGCCAAGTCAGCTCGAAAATTTTTTATTTCTACTATATTGCTTTGGTGAAAAACGCATCTGAACTTGAAATTGGGTGAAATCAAGTGATAAAATTTTAGGTCTCGACACTTAGTAAAATCTGTGTTTTCTTAGTTCTGTTTCATGCGACACTACGTGCGACATAAGGCTTGTGTTGCTAGGTGCGACATAGTCTATTGTGTCGCAGATCATGTCTGCGACATAAGGGCTTGTGTCGCTAAGTGCGACATCCGCAATTTAATGCGACATAAAATGTTGTGTCACTATATGCGACAGAAAATGAGTTCTGCGACATAGTCACTTGTGTCGCTATATGCGACATAAGTAAAGGGTTTAGCGACATAAGGGCTTGTGTCGCAGGTGGCCTGGAGCCTCTACGACACAACGAGCTGTTGGCCGGAATTTGAGCCAAAACATGTTTTTCGATGACCGTTTGGTCTGATTCTTTTACCCAACCCATATTTGAACATTTTAAGCTTAAATAACCCATAAACAAGTGAAAATGAGTAAAATTGGAGTGTTTCGAGTTTTTTCGAAAACTTACGAGTTAGCGCCGAAGAGTTTTGAAAAGATAGAAATGTAGATCGTGGTACCGCGGTTCTTTTCTTCCAAAGGAGTAAAATGATTCGAGCGATTTTGGTGGTGTTATTTTGTGATTTTAATGTGGTGGTGGTGTGGTGGTGGGAAGTGATGAGAGGAAAAGGAGAAGAGAGAGTATGTGTGTTTAGGAATGGTAAAATGAAAGAGAGAGAGTGGGGTGGGGGGGCCGGTTTTGGGGAGGTCACCTAGTGTGGCCTCTCCAACTTTTTAATCTCCTGCGTTTGTGCTCCGTGCGGTGTTCATTTTCTCGGTCGTTTAAACGTTTAAATAATTTTATGTACATTTAACTATAGGTTTTAAAATACAAATGTTTATTCGATATTTTAATTGAAGTATTTTATCAAATACTTAATAACTAAATTGTAAAATATAACTTAACTTGTTTCGTTTTGTTTGCGTGTTTGTTATTTTAAATCGCGAAATCCTTGTTTGTACGATACGAATTTGGGTTGAAATATTATCTAAATAATATTTTGGATAAAATAGAGTCATTAAATAATGTCATTTTATTTAATAAAATTTGTTCACCAACTTCCGTATTTATTTGATTCGAATTACATTCGATTTGGATTGCGTACGATTTAATCAAATCGCATAATCGTATATATTCATCAATATATATCTCAATACATTAATTAGCCTAAATTCGAACTAATTACATGTATTAACATTAGGCACTAATCTCTAATCCTAATTTGGCGGGTGTTATAGGATGAAAGTAGAGAGGATGGTGCAGAATTAACATCATCCATTACTGATTCATTATTCAAAGTCGTATTTGTGATCGGAGTTGAATTCGTCATGATTTGCTTGATTATGATTTAGATGATAGAGTTTGATTCAGAAATCAGAGAGATTATGTCAGCTGAATTTGATTGACTTTCAATTGCAGAAATTAGGTCACGATTCAAGGAGAAATTAATTGAGAGTTGGATTTGTAGAAATTAGGTCAAAAATCAGAAATTTGGTGAAGTTGAGATGAATTAATCGGATGAAATTGATCAATTAATCGATTGCAAGTGAATGATGAAAGATTTTCATGATGATTTGTGGCAGATTGAGTGTGAATTTGAAGAACACGAGTTCTTCATGTTCTGATACCATAAAGCAAACGTAAAGTATAGAGAGAATTTGGGGAAATCATTTTTATGGTATATTCAACTAACTAATTACAAGGATTGAGTAGCTTATATATACAGAGTAGAATAATACAGTTGTTAACTGTCTAACTATCTCATAACAAACTACTTAACAGAATTAAACTACTTAATTAATCTATTTACAGTATGATCCTTCTACTTGATGCATATACCATTCAGGTCCTTCAACCTTTCCTGCTACATGGTATTGCAATATATGAAGCTGTTCTTGAGTCGTTCTTGAGCTTTTGAGGGATGTCTTGATATTGTGACATGTACTTGAACCGAGTTAGGTTTGTTGGGTTTATCATGTATCTCTTTATATTCATCAAAGGGCTTTTGGCTTATCACTGAGTCACTCGTCATCCTAGAAGTTGTGGCTTCAAGTGTCATAGTAGCGGTGGTGTAACTTGAACATGTTTATTGAGGGGGCGAAATCATACTAATGTATTAATGGGTCTAAGTTATAGTCAAACAACATTATTAAGGATAACATGTTGATTATCACAGTGTTGTAAAAGTCTCGATTAGTTGGGATTTAGGGCTACTTCGACCCGATTAGCCTTAATTTGACTTAAAGTCGATTAACAGTGGTCAACGTTGTCAACTGGAAAAAGTCATGATTAGTCGGTCAAAATCGGTGAAAGTCAAACTTGATCAACATTTTAAGCTTTATCAATGAAGGATTTGGATGATTATGTTTATGTTTCGGACAATTATATTTATGTTTATGTATGGTTTTATTCTATAATGACACGTACAATTTTGAAATTTATTATTCAAATGTAAAGTGGAATCCGATTAATCCCCGAGTTAGCCAATTAGTCCTGAGCTACAAGGTGTCAGACCGATTAGCCTCCAATTTTTACAACCTTGAATTATGAAAAAAAAACACTAATTATTTTCAATACTATATGTACATGATCGAAAGTAATTGATACTTTATTAATTATCGAGACTTTAGTTACTATACCATTGGAACCAATTTAACATTTAAAGGTATTGAAGCGTGAGGTATAACTAGAACATTTAAACTTGGTGAATGTAGAATATTCCATGTTATCAAATGAAGCTAGTTTAGAATGACTTTATCAAAGAATAACAAAATAGTTATTAACTATATTCTGCACTTTATTGTTGTGTTTTAATTTGGGAGGGCCATTTTTCAAGATTACAAAATGAACTATATAATCAACCATTTTGTTATTCCTTGATAAACTATAAAAATAAGTACCTGGAATACATTCAACTTGTCCTAAATATTTATTGTATGTACCCAACTTATAAGTGTCCTATTTAATGCACCCAACTTTCAAAAACGGTTTATTGTGTGTACTTTGCTGATGTGTCATCCCTTTAAGCTGCTACGTGGCATCCTTAGAAGATGACACGTCACTGTCACGTCAGCAAATTACACACAATAACTGTTTTTGAAAGTTGGGTGTATTAAATAGAGTACCCGTAAGTTGAGTGCACACAATAAACACTTGGGAGAAGTTGAGTGCATTCCCAGATACTTATCCCTAACTATATAATCAACTATTTTGTTATATAATTACATACCCATGATAATATGGTATTAGCACTCGAAAAACCAGGAAGCGCTGACACCCCCTCTAACCCCAATGATCATCCACCCTTGATAGGAGGCAATGTTATAAATCTGTAATTATAAATATTATAAATATAAATTGAAATTTATAAATCTGTAATTATAAATATTATAAATATAAATTGAAATTGATGTGTGAGGTAGTTGTGGATTAAACCTTCTAATAATTTAAAAGTTGAAAAATAAAAATATAATCTTTATATATATATATATATATATATATATATATATAACAGAATATAATGGAGCAATTTAAATCTTAGATTGGTTCCATCCCAAAAGATCATACGGTTAAAATTATTTCATTCATTTTTTTCAATTTTTATAATGTGTACCCACAACTATTGTAATTGACACTTCCAATACTTCCCTTTTTTTAGTCTTTATAATTTAAATATCATGACATTTCAAGTGGTAATTTATAAATAAACCAATCGTATTTGAAATATTTATCTATATTGATTAATTACATGAATTTTTTTTATCAATATTATGAAACTAAAAAAAGGTAATCCATTTAGCCAAACAACCGTAATATCATGAATACATTAAACTCGTAACTCAACCATAATAATATTGTTGACTTCGGTTTTACTATAAAACTATTAAATGTTAAAGACCATCTTGAAGATCATACATTAAACTCGTAACTCAACCATAAATTTCAATAAATTTTGAAGGTATAGATTAAATGTAGATTTTCGTATTAAAATATTAGTTTTCCTTTTCATACACACATCTTTGAAATTATAATAACAAGTTTTAAATGTACTTGATAATAAATATGCTTTTGAGCATTTTATTGATTTGCTAAAAATTAACGCCTACGAAGATCAAGTTGATGAATATGGATTATTATTATTATCGCTATTCAAAGTCTATTGTTATTGCTTATATAAATATGTGTGTGTGTGTGTGTGTGTGTGTGATCACAACAATGATTTGGATAGAAATTTAGGTTTGAATTACAAAATACAGTTATTTGAGTTACACTGAATTCATAGTTAATTTAAGTTTCAAAAAACTGTTTTATGGGTTACAGTAATTCTATACTACCTTCTTATTATATGCATACTATATCATAACCCGTAATTTTTGCGGGCGAGATCAATATAATACACGTTATGTTTTGCTACCGAAAGTAAGTTTCGATATAAATGAACACAATACATTCTAAATAGGGGACAACACATGAGTCTGTTTAGTTTCTTAAACAGGTTATGTGAAAATAACGATAGACCCAATAAATGTTTGATTATCTGTCCCTTCATAAAATGGGTAAATGTTATAACTAAAATATTTACAAATTAGATAATATATAATTTACAACTGACATGTATTTTTAATATCTTAACTCAAAAAAATCAAAAAACCTGAATCGTACCAAACAGATAAAGTATATGTCAGATGTTATTGATTGACAATTATATTATATAAAAATCTGGTTCACTGTACAATTTAATTTGACTTAACTTTTTAATTACACAATTTATAAAATCAAATGTTGAAATTCGCGTTGTCACGGGACCTCACCAAGTTACAATATAAATGATGTTGAATATTGGATTCACAGTTTTATAATGTCACCCATGAACCAACATATACTCGTATTAATACGTTTTATGAAAAGTTATCAGCAAGTAACGTTTTGGTGTATCTTCATGAGCCAATTAATAATTTCGTTATTTAATTTTATTTGTTATTTATTATTATTTTTATTCGTATTGTAGATAAAGCAAATACTCATTTATAACTTCTTCAATCTTCACATTCAAATATCGAGATTTCATGTAAGAAGAGAAACATAGAGAGTAGTTGTAACTTAGTTTTGTTTATTTATCATGTATTTTAAATTCTGTATTATAAATTGTTTTGTGTTTTTATACACTTAAAAACATGAGTTTTCATATTAAGGCTTAGTTTAATTTGCACGGGCAGGAGCGGAGTCAGGAAATCTGAAAGGTGAGGCGGAAAAAATTTATTTTTTATTTGTTCAATAGATTTATGGGGTGAAAATTTTAAAATATAATTAATACCTTAAAAAAATTCTTTATTTACATAATTTAAAAATTCTTGTAGGGACGATTGTCTCCGCTATCTCACCCTGTCCCCTATACACAGAAATGGTAATGGGATAATATAATACAATATAATTAAAGGCCACCTCAATATAACATTTTTGCATTTGAAGTTCACTAATTTATTAAAAATAATTTTGAAGGTTACTGAAATTTGCATTTTGATTCTTCTTTACCTAATCTGTCCAAAACGATGCTGATAAAAGCCAAAAGCTTATCTAGATAAAAGTTTTCATCCGCGACCAATTATTAGATGATTCAAGTATCTAATAGGAAAGGTTCAAATAAAAATATTTTTACGATAGGAACGGTTAGAACAGTCATGTTTATTTTTAACTTTAAGATTAAATAATTTTATATTATTTTTTATAAAAAAAACTTATATCAAAATTATTAGATAATTTTTTTAAAAAATTATGTGAAACACGTCATATAAAACTTAGTGTATATCACAGTATCACATATAAAAGTTGTGATACACAATTTTAATTTGTGTATCATATATTTTTTTATTATTTTAATAAGTCATGTAATATAAAGAGGATAAATTTTAATAATTTTGAGTTTTATTTTTATTTTTATTTTTTTTGTAAAATGTTCATATGTTAAAATTAAAAATGAAATGTCGTAAATGATTCTACAATCATCCCGACCCGTATTTAATATGGTTTAAAATGTTATCTCAATCTATTTCTATTTCCTTAGCCAAAGGATGGAAGTATGAAAAGAAAACATGAAAAAAAATTGAAAATGATATCCACCAAACCTATGGTGGCCCGACATTGACCAATGTCGGGTTATGGAAACGCGCTTCAAGTACGTAAAATGTGTACCTTTTTTTTTTTTTTTTTCCACCGACAGCTCTGTGTATACTGCCAGGTACACTGTACATATTTTATCTACTTTGCGGCGGCTAAACCTATTACTCAATCTCTCTTATATACCGAGTACAATTTAGAGTAGGGTTCAAATGAGAATAAGGATTTATGTGAGAATGACAGAATTAATTATATCAAGCCATGTGTACAAAGAGAATATTTTACATGTACAAAACCCATTTACCCCTAATATCAATTATCTCACAAACGATAAATCGAAAAATTATGAAAATTGAACCATTAAATTCGTCATTTTCTCCTCTTCGATTTGCCGTCCCACAAGACATACTTTCGATAAAAAAAAAAATTCATATTTTTTGGTGGGTTTTACATTTACTAACACATGTGTTAATGTGTTGCGTTTAGGGTTTAGGGTTTGGGGTTTAGAGGTTAGGGTTTAGGGTTTGAGGTTTGGGGGTCCCAAACCTCAAACCCTAACCTCTAAACCCCAAACCCTAAACCCTAAACGCTTTACAAAACTCTAAGCCCTAAATCATTCTAAGCCCTAAACCCTGAACCCTACTAAACCCTAAACCATACAAATCCCTAAACCCTAAACACTACTAAACCTTAACCTTAACCACAAATTAAATGTACAACCATTCACTAACACATGTGTTACCAATTTGTAAAACCCACCAAAAAATGAAAGGAAAAACAAGTTGTCGAAAGTATGCTTTGAGGGACGGCAAATCGAAGAGGAGAAAACGCTGAATTTTATGGTGCAATTTTTATGATTTTTTAACTTACCGTTTGTGAGATATTTAATTTTTAAAATGTGGAGGAGAGGAAATAAAGTAACACATGGCAGAAATCTGTTAGTTCTCTCATTCTCACTTAAAGTTGGTGTACTTATTTGAACCTTACTCATACAATTTATCTATCTTCTTATATATCTTATATATACAAAAAGACAATAAAGTTGATGTGTCACACTCTCATACCTTCCTCATGCTGACGTGTCTTTCTTTCATGCATTTGTTGATGTCACATATACTCTATAGTTATTTAAAGTCTATTATTTAATTAAATATTTTTTTTTAATTTTTGAACTTTATTTGTGAGTTTTCAAAAAATACATGCAGATGTAACAAATGTGTTGCTTCTATCATTGGGCCAACATTGTAGGTCTATCTAAAAGGACTTCAGCTTCTTATTATACCACCGCCCACAACTTGATTATTGGTTCTTTTCAATCAATACCATCGCCCACAAATTTATCCTTTCATTTATCTGATTTTTTTTCTTCATCACCTTTTTCACTTTATCTTCTTTACTTGTTCTCCACTGCATTGCTATTAATCTTCTTCTTCCCTTTTCATATAGGTATGGTTTTGCTTTTTATTTTCGTTCATGTAATTGGACTTGGATAATCTTATATTGTCTACCGAATTTGTTTTGGTTATCTTTTTCATGATTTGTATAGATATATTTCACATTTGATGGAAGAAGTTGAAGGAACCTTCACTCCATGTGCTTTTCAGTACAATAGTATTTATCTTTCTCATTCTGATGTCATTTTTTCCGTTTAGCACCTGATTTTCAGTGTCTTGAACGAAGATGGTTTCTCAAACGACGAAGATGGTGATTGAAACCACTTAATTACATAAGTTGAAGCATTGTAGGTACCTTTTCATTATATTTCTTTGTACTAATCTTATTCACCTCATTGTTTTGTTCGCTTTTAAATTAGTTTAATTCGTCTTTGTATGATGTGTGTGCTCTTTTATCCAGATTCATTTATGTGTTTGTCATAATTTATTATATATATTTTGTGGAACTACCTAAGTTATATATGTATGCTAACTGTTTGATGAAATGTCTGAATGAGAATTTTTATAGCTTTGTATGCATATAAAGTGTTTGATGAAATGAAATGGCTGATGTTTTTACTGTTTTTGTGTCAATGAATTGTATGTGGTAATGGTTTTGGTTGCAATTTTTGTTCTCTTTTGATGTACACAGAAAATTTTGAATTTTTTGAGTACAAGGTCAAGGCAGAGATCAAAATCTAAACCCACATTTTATTCATTCAAGTTCTTATCCTACTGATTGGCATTTTTAACTCCATACATATGAATGAGGTAACTTTGGACTATCAAAAATCAAGCAGAACACTTTGGTCTCGGGTGAACTTAGGGAACCCTATGTTGGATTCACAGCTACTACTGAATGGTGGTAGTAATAAAGCTTCTAAGAAAGTAAAGTTGCCCCTTTAAAGCTTATTATGTGTATGCTATGCACAAGCTGATTTCGTTTATAAATTTTTTATCTGGCAATGTGAGGTTGAAGTTTTCTCCATTGGGATCGTGTTTTGGCAGATTCTTACTGGCGAGGAACCTTATGCTAATATGTTGATGACGTGAATTCCAGAAAGGAGGATATGTTCTGTTGTGTTTTTATGTTTTCGGGTTTCTCTTTAGAAATTTAAAATTCATGAATTGATAAGATGGAGCTTTGTCAAATGTTTCTCTCTTTTGCCACCTTCTGTTGCTTTTGGTTGCTGTCAACATATGAACCCTTTTGGATGTTGTAGAACTATGGTCCTATGGCTTCTCCTGGACCGGCTATGAATTTGGTCGAATACTCGAAGTGCAGCCATTTGATCAACATCGTGCGTGGACCTCATACATGAAGTTACATACATAAAATTTACTCTATTATAACAAGTTATACAAAATGATTTTATAAATGTCTATTACAGTTATGATATATTTAAGAGAAAATTACTCCATTGAACCAGTCAATGAAGCATTTTCATACCCTATACCTTGTCAGTCTTTTTTTACCATTCTAGACCCACAAATCGCCGAATGGGGAATTCGACTTGGCGATTTGGCGATTTTTAAGTTTACCCAATAATTTGACGACATGTGGCACAAAGATCTCGCCTGGAAACCCTTAATTCGCCGGTCCCTCACTCTGCTAAACAAAATCGCCAAGCCACTAACTATGTACCAAAAAATCGCCAAATTGCTTAATCCTTTGGCGATTGGCGATTTTTTTGAAAAATTGGTTTTCGTGCCTAACCCCTTCACATGTCCGTCTCTCTCTTTGTTCCCCTTCCGTCTCTCTCTAACTTACTACATGTTTCCTGCAGTTTTCTAAAGTTGTGAAACACAAAGTGCTGTTAAACCTCTCGGGGAAGACTCCCAGAGACAAATTCTAATATAAAGGTACTTTTCGGTTGACCAAATGTTCATCCGTGCAATATGTTTCCTGTAATTGTTTATTGTACATATCAAGAGTTCTGAATTCTTTGTACTTTGCAAGCTACTTACCGAAGGGGTACCTTCTGGTCAATGCGATGACCGTAGTAAGTTAGAGCTCTCATCTCAAGGTGGATTCCTACATCAGCCTACGTTTGATTCCATGACTCCTGACATTGATGGAAACCCGTCAAAGTTTGAATCAACACGTTGGAAAAAGTTTAGGTGCTTATTATCAGAAGTTGCATGGCCATCTTTTTCCATATGTTTATATGTATGCATGTTGTTGCTGTAACTGTTTATTGTAAATACAGTGTATGTAATTTGTGTCATATGCATTTGAATTGTAGTGGAGTATTTCAGTGGATGGATCTTGTTAATTATCTACTTTTATGTAGCTTGAGGTTTGATGAATTTTTTAACTAGCCACCCTAGCTTCTCTGGTTGACCGATGAAGTTGAGTATTATTACGTTGTTATTTCAGATGACTTGTATCCGATTACTTGTATGAGTTTTATCAATGTCATCGGAAGGGGTGTCGCTGTCAAGGGAAATCGCCAGAACGAAGTTGAAGTGAGAAACAAAGAGATAGACGGATATGTGAAGGGGAAAGGCACGAAAATCAATTTTTCAAAAAATCGCCGATCGCCAAAGGATTAAGCAATTTGGCGATTTTTTGGTACATAGTTAGTGGCTTGGCGATTTTGTTTAGCAGAGTGAGGGACCGGCGAATTAAGAGTTTCCAGGCGAGATCTTTGTGCCACATGTCGCCAAATTATTGGGTAAACTCAAAAATCGCCAAATCGCCAAGTCGAATTCCCCATTCGGCGATTTGTGGGTCTAGAAAGGTAAAAAAAGACTGACAAGGTATATGGTATGAAAATGCTTCGTTGACCGGTTCAATGGAGTAATTTTCTCTATATTTAAAGATCTTAATAATAATTATAATTTTTTTGTTATTAATGAATTTTAAAAGAAAGATGCCACGTTATTAACATGAGCCAACATCAGTAACACAAGGTCAATAAACATCTTATTAGGCAAACTTTTATATTTTTTCAGGAAAAGCCTAATTTGTATAAAAATACCGACCTATTCTGAAACGGCTTATTTATATACTTTTTAATATAAATGTTGACTTTTTATATGTATTATTAACAAAACCGGGTATTCACGGGTCAATAACTAGTTTGAGCTATTTTGTAAACTCATTTTTTAATAAAAATAAAAATAAATTGTAAATAATATCTTTTGTGTAGAGCATCTCTAACTTCTTTATAATTATTCTGTGTAAAAGAGTTTATATATTGAGTTTTGTAAAACCCTCTACTTTAATGTAGTGGTGGAATTATGATTCATTATATGAGGTCAAAATACATAAAATGTCACTATTAATACTAAAAAATTATTTTTCTTTAGTGATTTAAATTTTTTTGTTTTTGCCCCTTTCTAATTCCGCGTCTGCTTTAATAGTTCAAATATTTTTTTAGAGTTGAAATGAATTAAACTAATGTGACAGAGAGTATAAAAGTTGGTTAATAGATCGACAATTAAACGTTTTTTTGCATAATGACAGTTTTACTTTAACTAAGTGTAATATGGTAATCTTAATCAAATTCTCCTATTTATTTTTAGCAGTGAACAATTAATTTGGGACAATCTAAAAAGATAGATCGACAATTATGTTGGAACGGAGGAGTATTATAGTTTGTTTGCTTTACTTTACTTTAATTTACAATACAAATATAAAAAAGCTAGCATAATAATAAAAATCTTATACCTATAGCATGTCCGTTATGTAAACGTTATAAACTTTTTTATGGAACAATTCAGAATTTTGATCCCAAAAAATGTCCAATTTGGACTCTATTAGTTAACGGTACGAGTTTATTGATGAGGTACCAAATTAACATATTCCAGTTTTACGATGTTTCTTGGAAATAACAAAATGTCCTCATCTACTACAGTACATTTTTCAAATATGTCAAAGAATTTATACTCAAAAGTCAAAATTAGTTCCAATCTGACCATCTTAAATGAGTCAACAACCAAGAACTTGTATAATCTATTGTGTACTATGCCATATATCCAAGGTTTTTACATTTTTAAAATAAGAGGTGACTTTTCATAATATTTACATTAGAATCTCATAAATTAAAATTATATAGAATCCAATATAAAATTTTCCGTGTTTATAATTTAATCAAAGTGCGGTAAACATGACAAGGCCCATAGAAATTTAAAACAGACTTTGCCATGAAAGATATACATCAACTACCTAACTGAACCCAAACGGGTCTTAAACTATAGTATCCACGACTACGGGTGTTAGAGGGTGTAGTCTAGCCGGTATTGACAAAAATCAGGACTGAATTTGTGTGTTTACGGCTCAGAAGTTCCAAAAATAGAACCCACCATGGCCAGTTTAGGTTGTTCGACCTGGCAACAACGATATCTAATCACATCAAGAGCTAGACATGGGGTTGTAGGATGTAGACAGCCCGTTTAAATAGTTTAATATAGTTACAGTTTATTATTGTTATATCTTACAGTAACATGAATTAAGTAATATACATACATACAACCATAACTTGGTTGATCTATAGACGAGTAATATATGGACAAACCAATCCGATCGAGAAATACTGTGGATCTACCGATCAAACCGGTCAAAACCGACAAAAACGATTCAATTAATTTTCAGAACATCACCATTTGTGAATGATCATGCCATCATGGTCTACAAGTTCTCTTTTGATTCAAGGGTTTATGGTACGCATCATCATCGTACTTGCTTTTTTGTTTCGAGATCACCAACATACCCTTTTTATACTAAGATCGGCAACATACTTGTGAGCTATGTGTTGAGATCGCGAACAAAATTTAGTCACCATATTTTTTCAAAAAAGTATGTTAGTAACATTCGTATTAAAAACGGTACGTCGGTGATTTAGAAACAAAAATGGTAGAGGTTGGTGATCCATCCATAAACCCTTGATTAAAAAGTACATCTAAATCTTCACTCCCATCTTCATTTGTGAACGATCATGGTTACCGAGTTCCAACTGTTTAAAAAACAGTACTTAAATTGGTTTCAAATATAATACTCCGGACATAATATACATTATATTATATTTTAGAAGATACTAAAACCAGAGACAATATTATTTTCTAGACGAAAAGAATAATCTTTTTAATCAACAACATGTTGATCAATAAAGGGACTTTATTTATTTCATCACTCATAGTCTTAGACTTTTGTCTCCCTTTATTTTAAATACAACAACAAATTCAATCAATGTAGTCCCTCCTCCTACTACTTTCTTTAAACTATATTTAATTAACAAAATATACAATTTCAAATTACAAAAAATAAATACAAAAAAATAATTGATTATATGATACAACTTTTCAAGTTCATCATCATCATCATCATCTATCTTCATATGAATCAAGAATCAAAAGAAAATTGTGGTTTTAAAAGATCATAAGGTGCCCACAGTGCATCTAATGGACACGGTCTTTTAGCATCAAGTCTCACCCATGGTTTCCCTTTACCACTCCAATGCAACAAACTCACCGGACCCGGATGCAAATTCCGGCAAAGTCCCCGGAAATTATCACCTCCTAGCCCATGTTGATTCCATCTATGATCCACCGGAGCTATGTTTCCAGCAAACACTAATAAGAAAGGTGGCAGAGATCCCAACTCATATATCCTCATTCTTTTTTGTAGTTCCATCCATTCTTCAATTTTTCTTGTGTATTCTCCTAATCTCCATTTGTGTAAATCGATTACCATAACGCCCGTGTTAAAGTAACACGTTTTTCGGTTCGCAAATGTTAAAGATAAAGAAGGGTTGGACCAAAAAGTTGGTGTGAAATAAAATGTAAAGTTCGCGTCACAGTATTCGGGTGCGGCTAGTACTAATGAATCTTTAATTGGTGTGTTGGCTAATTTCGCAATGTCGTCGAATAATATGATGTCGGAATCTAGGTAAACGATCTTGGTGATGTGTAATGGAAGAATGTCGGCTAGGTAAGATCGAGCGTAGTTTAGTGGACAGTCTAATGCGGATCGAATTGAGGTTGAAATGAGTCTTGATACGTTTGATGTGTTGAAAGGGTAAATTCGGAAATTTAGGTATGGGAATGAGGTTATGATTGTGTTGTGTAGATTTGATGTGTTTGATGACGTGGCAGTGATGAAATGGAAGATTATGTTTTGTGGGCATTGGGAGTGTTGGAGAATGGAGAGAATTGCGGCCATTGATCCGCGGATGTATTTGGTGTCGAGTGTCATGGCTACATGGACCGCGGATGTGTCGATCGGAGGGCAGGATTCCGCGTTGTCGAATTTTGGTGCTTCTTTGAATGCTTGTGAAGTAACGGTTGCCGCGGCTGTGGCGGAGAAGAGGATGACGAGGAGGAGTACGGCGGAGGCGCGTGGTGGATCATGGTGGATGATCATGATGGTTGGATTTGGGGAGGGGGGAATGTTGGATTTTTAGGAAATGAGTGATTTTTTGGTGGTATATAAGAGGGGGTTTGATTGGGTTTGAAGTATGGACACGGTTTAAGTCAAGTTTTATTTTAAATGTAATGTTATTTCTTTGTTTGTTTTGTATTGATGTTTTGAAAAGGTTATTTAATTAATGAAAATGATATAAAGAGAATAATAAAAGTCGATGTGTAATAATAAAGGGGAAATTAGCTGTAAGTTGACCTGATACGAAGACCGGCCAAACGCAAAAGAATAGGAATTCTATTCAAAGGCGAAATTAAGAGAGCCGGATACCCACCAAACATACATAAAATAATTTCTAGGAAATTTGGTACCTCTTTATTTTTGTAGTCGTTATAAAAGATTTTATTTTATGAAAAAATTTGGTACCTCCTTATGTTGAAGTAATTATAAAAAATTTATAAATGATACGCAGTATTTTCTTTATTATTTTCTACGCCGCAATTAAAATATTCATTTTAAAATTAATACAGTTTAAGAAACATATAATCATTACAATGTCTTTACCACTCATAAATTTTTTTTATTGATTGAATATAATTGAGACGGATGTAATAATTTAAAACCGAGACAAATGTTATAAATTGGTAGATACAAGAAAAATAAAATTAGAAGTGACACAAACTTAGCAAAGGAGATTTTGAGGGATAGGTATACCAAATACAGATCTTTACAACTAATTAGAAGGGAGTTATATATTAATATATAGATGCTCTATTGTATTGTTTTTTAAAAAAAAATTAATAATAATAATACGTTTACGTACACAAAACAAGCATATACATTCATAGGTTTTCATATCTAAATTGCGCGTTGACGTTGTTGTCATAACCATCGTATATATTCTGTCCCAATTCTATTTGCTTTGGTTACAATATATGCTTACTAGTCATTGAGCCCGTGCAATGCACGGTCGTTTAAAAAGTGCAATTCTATAGTAATTTTTAAGTAGTCGAATATATTAATGAACATATAATCAGTGTTATCGATAGTACAATTAATATGTGGTGATGACCAATTACTTTATGTTTACTTCAATATTTTTCATATGTATCATCATTTACTTTTTAGCATAAAGTTATAAACGAAACTTCTTTGTTTCCCCGGGGTCTGGAGAAAGGTGAAATCAAATGGGATGTGTCTATTTATCTATCTCTTGACTCGAAATGGGAGCAGGTTTAAATAAGGATCTTAGAGTGTCTAGGGTTGGGCCAGGAGGGTCTCTTAACGTCTTCTGTTTTCTTCTCATCGGAGTTATTTCATAAAGACTTGCCATGGTAAGGAAGAAGGGGGGAACACACACTTGGAGAGCGAAGTACAACAGAGAGTTGTATGCTGCGTTCGGGAATGATGAATCGCTCCCGAAAAGGAATCTATTGATTCTCTCCCAATTGGTTGGACCGTAGGTGTGATGATTTGCTTCACGAGCAAGGTCTCTGGTTCAAGTCCAGGATGGTCCAGCTGCGCCAGGGAAAAGAATAGAAAAAGCGTCTGACTCCTTCATGCATGCTCCACTTGGTTCGGGGGATATAGCTTAGTTGGTAGAGCGTCACTCATGCAATTGTGTCGTTACGATTACGGGTTGGATATCTAATTGTCCAGGAAGTAATGATAGTATCTTGTACCTGAACTGGTGGCTCACTTTTTCTAAGTAACAATGTTCAAGAGTTTGTAAATTAATAACACGTAATCATTAACTAAAATAATACGTTCTAATAGGTAATTAAAAACTTTGTTTTATATATAAAAACTAAGCATAGAGCTCGTGCGATGCACGACCATTTATATAATAACATTAAATTAGTTTTTATGTTATTATGTTTAAGTTTGAATACATAATACAATTAATTTGTAAGTTAATATGTTAAGTTTTAATACATTTGTTAAGTGTATGCAATGCAAGGTAATTAAAAAAATAATATTAATAATATCTTTTTAGGTTTTCAACTGTATCTAATATTGTTTAAAACTTAAAATTTATTACTGAAATTCAATAGTAATATATACCAAAATGTACAGAAAATAATCAATTTCATGTATATTTATTAAAACTATATTTCTTAAAATATACTAGTTGGTGATGATAATATTTGTTAATTGCAATGTATAGGATATAGATTAGAAAATGAATTATTTATCTAGGTAAAAGTTGTTGTGTATTAAATATAATATAGGAATTCTAAAGGCTATTATAATAAAGTATTATTGATAAATAATATTCTTAGTAATTATTAACTAAGGTTTTTAAGAAAATAATAATATGATGATTTGACAAATTAGGATGCTCTAAAGAAAAAGAAAATGTTATGGTGTGGCTTATTTAAAAATCAAAGAAAAATATTTGTTTTATATATAGATAGATAGATAGATTGTGCATCTTGCAATTTTACTTCAAAGCCCACAATCTTGGGGGGCCACAACCCCTCCATGCCCTCATGGTAAGGATGAGCAAAAAACCGAAATATCAAAATCGAACCGGTTCGGTATCGACCGTTACAAATAGTACGGTATTCGGTTTTTGATTTGGGGCCAATAAAAAATCGGTACCAACCGGTCGATAAAATACCTAAACCGAAACAGAATCGCACCAGACCGATATCGAACCGGTACCAACCGATACAAATGGTACGGTATTCGGTTTTTGATTTGGGGGAAAAAAAGGTACCAACCGGTTCGGTACCGATATGGTACCAAGCTGTCGCACCCCCAAATTCGGGTTGCGGAAGCGAATCAGGTCGGGGCGCGACTAATTAATAATCACAAGCACATAAGATAAAGTGAACGACTCTATATGCGTCGTTTTAATAAAATACATTGATTGTAATAAAAGTTTACAATAGTTATTATGATAACATAAGCTCGGTACCTTGATGTGAAAGATTCTATAGCATTACTACTTATACAAAATATAATAATGCGGAAAAATCTCTTGATGTTCGCGTTTGCATGCGACTCGAGCTAAGTAATATCCTGAGCAGTCCTACTATTGCTGTGTACCTGAGAATACATGCTAAAAGGTCAGCTAAAAGCTGGTGAGCTCACAAGTGTATATGATAAACATAATGTATGAACCACAAGATTTAATAATGTGTTTGAAATTAGTCAAATAAATGTGTATATTTCTGCCATGAATTCATAGTTTGAGCTTAACTGAGGGGTCAAGATCCGCCTTTAAGAACCTGAGCGAGGTGCCTCCGAGCGAGTGCCTAATCTACACTCGTGTGAACAAATGATAATGTGTCCGTTTGACATCACAGTTAAGGTAGCGCGACTACCCCGGACGGGGATTGTCAATCCATATGGTACCATACACTAACATTCACACTAAATCCATACTAACAAACTATGTGGTGGAGGACTTTATGATTAATAAAACAACTCATGCAGTCAATATATCGTGTTTTGTACTTGTGTTCACATATAAAACAAATCTGAGCATGTATTCCCACCCCGGGAGTAAAAACAGTAAAATAGGGGCTATGAGACTCACCTGAGTCTGATGTGTTTATCTCAATAAACGTGCATTGCTAAACCAAGCAATGATGTTCGAAGACTGTAACCTGAGGGTGTCCAAGACGCGCGTTGGTTAATACGTGAGTAGGCATCTCAAAAGATCACCTATGCTAGTTGTTTATCCAACTAGTTATGTCCAAATATGTCGCACCCCCAAATTATGATGCGGAAGCGGGTCGGTTCGGGGCACGACTAATCAAATATCAAGCACACAAGGCATACAATGAACGACTCTATATGCGTCGTTTTACAAAATACATTGATATTATAAAAGTTTTACACTGTTATAATATAGTTTACAAAAGCTCTTGAGCCAAATGGTAGAGATTCTATGGCATAACTAAATTATACAAAATATAGTAATGCATGACAATCTCTTGATGTCTGAATGCGACTCGAGCTAATGGGCATCCTGAGTGAGCAGACCTAATGCTGCTGTGAACCTGAGAATACACGCTAAAATGGTCAGCTAAAAGCTGGTGAGCTCACAGGTTTAATGATAAAGTGTACTGTATGAACCGCAAGATTTAAGTATGAATATTTGTAACTAAACAAATAAGTAATTGATAAATGATGTATATATTGCCATGAGCACATAGTCTGAGCTTAACTGAGGTGTCAGGATCACAATTAAGTGCCTGAGCGAGGGTGCCTATGTGCATGTGCCTAATCAACACACGTATGAACAAATGATAATGCGTCCGTTTGACCAGTCAGTGCTTGCTGACCTGGACGGGGATTGTCAGTCCCATATGGTACCATACACTAACATTCACGCTACAAAGTATTACCAAACTATGCTTGGAGGACTTAAAAGATTAGATGATAAACTCATGCAGAATATAACGATATTTGATACTTGCGTTCACATGTAAAACAAAACAAGCTTGTATTCTCACCCCTAGAGTAAAAACGGTAAAATAGGGGCTATGAGACTCACCTGAGTCTAATGAGATGCTATTAAGCACAAATGATGGTTTACAAGAGAATGATGTCGTCTCCAACGACTGAAACCTGCCGGGCGTCCTAAACGCGCAAGGTTTTAATGATTAGATGTTGAAACCTGCCGGGTGTATTAAACGCGCAAGGTTTAATTTGTTAGATGTCTCAACAGACCATCTATGCTAGTTGTTCTATTGACTAGTTATGTCCAAATCATTTGGTTAATGTTTATGTTTGAAGTTGAGAAAGTGTATACGGCTCGTTGGTGACGGTTTGTAATAATAATTTCAAACTATTATTATTATACATGATTTGTTGTACTTAGAAAAGTATATGTGTTTCGTGTGTAAGTCGTATCGTATAAGTTTAGTTGTTATTCAAGTTCGTTATATCCTTTACATTATATTTCATAGGTTACAAAATTTGGTACGGGTCCTAAAACTGAAATATGCCATTTTCAACCCCTAGACGGCCCCAAAAGGCCTAAAACCGCCTAGGCTATGGTACATAGCTTTGATCATTGGGCCGTTTTCGAGTGACCATGTGACTTTTAGCCCAATCCGTTACAATAAATTTTTCATCGAGAAGCTACCCTAAATTTTTCGGCATTTTTACAAAAATTGTTCCGTTTCAGTAATCTAGTCGTTCGGCTATAAAGCTCTAGCCGTTCGGCTATGGAGCACCTAGCCGTTCGGCTATGGGAGTCCAGCCGTTCGGCTATGGAGCACCTAGCCGTTCGGCTATGGGAGTCCAGCCGTTCGGCTTTGGGAGTCCAGCCGTTCGGCTATGAAGCACCTAGCCGTTCGGCTAAGGGAAGCCTAGTCGTTCGGCTCATCTAGTCCAGCCGTTCGGCTCATCTAGTCCAGCCGTTCGGCTCATCAATCCAGTTTCAGTCTGTTCGCGAAATCAGTTGGGAAAACGAGTATAGGTTCGATTTTTGGACATAAACTACTTGATAGAACACTAATACATGATGATATATGTTATTTAAACACGAATTTTTAAAGAAAATTAGTAAGTGTTCTTACTTATGAAATTTTGGAATTGAAATGGAGATGAAGCTTGGTGATGATGATGAAGAAGATGATGATGATGATCCACAGTTGGTGCTGCTGCTTCGTTATTGATTGTGGTTGATGTTGTTGTTTTTGATTTGTGTTTTTGATGGTGTCGAGAGAGAGAGCAGAGATAGATCGATGATGAAGATGAAATGAAGGAGAAGAAGAAGTATAGGCCGACCAACTCCAATTATTGGAGTTGGTTGGCTCCTACATGTAGTACAAAATACCCGTATTTTTGTACCCGATCGTAAAAGTGGTATAATATTTTCAAATGATAAATTTCTAAAAATGATATCGTATATTCTTTTATTCGAAGTATTTTATAAAAATACTTTTAGTGAGATATAAAAATATATCTTTGTTTTAAGTTTGAATGACGGATATGGTTTGAATGGTTTTGTCGCGTTTGAGTAAGATTGAATAAAACGAATATGTTTTATTTTTGTCTAATGTAAATAATAATTATTATTTCCAATAATAATACATTATTTATAAGTTTTGTCGCGAATGTTTTTACTTTGTACGATACAAATACTTTATATATTATCGAATTAATATATAATAATTACTGAGTATATTAAATAATAGTTTCATATTACTTAATATTTGTTTTCACCAACGCCCGTGTAAATGAATCGGATTTTGACCGATTTGAAAATGCACGATTTAATTTAATCGCGTACTGATATATATTCAACAATATATATTGATACATACAATTAGCCTAATACATAGTACTAATTACATGTATTTCGAAATGATTAGGAACTAATAACTAGTCCTAATTTGACGGGTGTCACAAAATACATTGGTTTGTTTGATTGTTTGTTTGCGTTTTGAAAACATGTACGGCCCGTTGGTGATAGTTTGTGATAATCTTACATCCTTATTATTATGTGTTGTATCGTATATAAGTGTTCAAGTATATGTGTATCATGTATGAATACATCGTATGTGGTTTGGTTGTTGTAAATGTATGACACTCAGTGTATAAAGTATTTACAAACTTGAAATGACGGGGGTCCGGGGGCAACGCCCCTTATTAGCGGGGTTCTAGGGGTGGCAACCCCTAGCGGGTCTAAGGGGCAAAGCCCCTGGCTGGAGTCGAGGTGCCAGGTCAGCTCGAATTTTTTTTATTTCTACTATATTGTTTTAGTGAAAAACGCACTTAAAATCTGAATTTGGGTAACGCAGGTGATAAAATTTCAAGTCTTGACACTTAGTAAAAATCTGTGTTTTCAAGGTTCTGATTTGTGCGACACTGGGTGCGACATAAGGCTTTGTGTCGCTATATACACATAAAGCTTTACAAGGGTGGGTGTCTCCCAAACTTGCTCCCTGCGTTTGCACTCCGTGTGGTGTTCGTTTACCTGATCATTTAAACGTTTATTTTATCGCGTAACGTAATTTAATCACGTTTTCGTTTTCGATTTAAACCACAATATTTTTAATTTAAGTATTTTATTAAAATACTTTATTACGAGTTATAAAAATATAACTCGAGGTTATTTCATTTGTCGGACGTGTTTCGCGCATTTCTGTCACGTACGGTTAACTTTATGCGACACGATTTATGTTTCATGTATTATCAAATTAATATAATGTAATAAATGAGTTTATTAAATAATTTCATATTATTTAATACTTTTGTTCACCAACGTCCGTATTGAAATGTGTCGGATTCCATCCGATAATGAAATGCACGCTTTAAATAAATCGTGTATGCGTGTATATATAACAATACACAAAATGATACACATAATTAGCCTTAAACATAACTAATTACATGTATTAATACAATGATTTGGCACTAATACCAATTCTAATTTGTCGGGTGTCACACAAGCTCACCCCTACCTCATGGAGTAAAATTTATACTACATACATTAAATTATTTTTGGAGCTAAAAAAAACCAAAAATATACATAAGAGCAATGTTTTTAAAACCGAAAACCGGATCGGACCGGAAAGGGGTCCGGTTCCGATCGAACCGGTCGGACCGGTCCGGTAGAACTGCCCCAAAACCGGTCAAAAATCAATTTTTTTTTAAAAAAAGTTAAAAACCCGGTTGAACCGTCTGGTTTTCGGTCCAACCGTCCGGTTTTGACCGAACCGCCCAGTTCGTTGACCAGTCATACCTTGATCAAAATCGGTTTTGAGCGGCTCGAAAGGTCTTCGATTTCCGGTTGAACCGGTCCGACCAACCGGTTCAACCCGGTTTTGAAAACATTGCATAAGAGTGAAGTCTTTTCTTTTTCCCTTCACAATCTTGTTTAATCGCTAAACCTTTAATTTTTTTTGTTACTTCACATAAAACTTTATTAAAAAAGTCATTTCTATTAAATTTTAATAAATGTTAACAATTAAAAGTTTTTGTGAACTAAAAAAAATAAAGGTTTACAACTAAAAATTTTCGTGAAGCAAATAAGAAAATGAAATGTTTACAACTAAAAATTACCGTGAAGCAAACAAAATAAATTGAAAGTTCATAATTTAAAAACATGCGTAGTATATGTGTATATTAACCTTTTTTATTATTCATGATTACAATTACAGTTTTGTACGTAACAATGAAACCTAAGAAAATTGTATCATCATTGTATTCTTTTTTTGTAAAGAACAAGATTGACAAATGGCGTTAGATTTGATCATATGACTTGCAAACGTAGGAAAGGAGCATCTTATGTATCTATACAATATCGATCAATCATTAGAACAGATTATTCTTTTTGCGACACATATCTTGTAAAGCTTTATGTGTAAGGGAAAAACAAAACCCTGTACACCGTCAAAAATTAATCATAGATCACTAAAGCTGATTTAGATCAGTGTTGACTATACAACACAATGATGCAAAAAAATGGTGTATAACTATTTTTTGATAGTGTACAACTCGCCACCTTTACTTCAACCGACACGCAAGAATTCATCGTCCGATTGAATCTGCTTGTTCCTGGATGCTCCAGAGGAATCCATCACTATTCCTTTCCTCCACCGAGAAAGGTTCTTCCCGAGTCACAAGAACAATCTCACTTTTTTTTTTTTGAATTATTTTCTCTTTTCGTTATGGTAATGCAATGCAAGAGGTCTGAAATCAGGTTGATCTGACGATGAAAAGAGCTTTTTTTTATCTGAATCAATTTGAAAACACGAGATTTCAAAGTCGGTAATGTTAGAAGGTCGGTATTTTATGGTCAGATACCTAAGGTCGGTATATTCTTTGAAAGCTCGGTATATTCTTTGAAAGCTCAGAGAGATAAACGAACGTTTCGAGGTTCAATCTGTTTACTTATCACTCACATGAATTATGTTTTATCCCCTAATGAATTCAGACCCGGAGACAGAGCGAGTGAAGTATAGACAACCGTTCACATGACAAAATTTATATGATGTAACAATTTTTTTTATTGATAGCTCACTCAATACCTAAAAATTATATTTAAGGATTTTTTTAATATTCATCTCTCTAAAAAAATGTTCTCAAAGTTCGTCCATTTGAAATTAATTTTCTTGTTTAGCCCGTGACACTGAATTTATGAATTAGCATGTTATGCATTTAATTTTTGGAATACATCCTTAAAATTAGAGTAGACTATAGTTCTCACTGTTCTCACCACTAATTTGATTCTTACCCGAACCTTAAACTATATATATATATATATATATATATATATATATATATATATATATATATATATATATATATAAACACTTTATGATTAATTCTCAACGTTTCTACCTTCAACTTATGTAACTATAGATTCATGATAACATTATCATTTTCATAAAAAAATTTCCATGCTTTGTCTGGAATTTCATCTAACTTGTGTACCCTACGTATGTTTTTTTATTTTTGATGCATCTAACTTTTAAAAAGAATGTTCTCATGTATTTTGCTGATGTGTCATGTGTTTTAGGTGTCATGTGGCATTCTGAGAGTTTGACACATAATCGAAACATTACCAAAATATACTAAGACATCATTTTTTGAAAGTTTGATGCATTAAAAATAACAAAGCTAAGTTGAATACGCACAAGGAACATCGAGTACAAGTTAGATGTATTCCGAGACGCTAATCGATATACGATTATCGTTACATCACTATCAACAATAATATACTCTGCAATAATCTGTATATTTTATTGTATGTATAGCGGCAGGGTGAAGACAAAGCGGCAGAGCGTAGATAACTTCCCCAAATAGATTTTAAATTACATAAAAATTTTACTTTTGTTAGGTACTAATGACATTATTAAAAATTTTACCCCACAAAATTATAAAATAAATAAAAATAATTTTTTTACCCGCTCTATTTCAATTTCCCAACTCACCCTGTATAACGTTAAATTTTTTGATATGTAGTTATATCTATGCCGTATGCATGAAGTCACGGAACCTTCTAATCAATATAATCTGGATGTATCGTCACACACTTTAAAGACTTAAGTGAGTTAAATAAAGTAAACTCGAGAAAAGAATATTGAAAAGTTGTTTTGGTTAATACGTACTCGACTTTGACATTTACAAATACAAATAGAAAAATTCATAATTATTAGGTTTTAGGGGGCCTAATTTTGACTGATGGTTTCTTATATATAATACGAATACATTGAGGATATCGGTAAGGGTATGGACTACAATAGTTTGAAGTCGAAAAAACCATCATTGCTGAAATAAAGTATTTGACATGTAGGACTCAAATTAAATATTGTAATAAGAACATTAATTGGTTATAAATATTTGATCAACGAATTATTCAAGGATTGCTCGAGAAATGATTCTTTTAGTGTTGAATACAAATAGTTATTTATTTCGATACGTAAGAATCAAATAACATCATAATACCATTACATTTAACACTTTTTTTAAAGAAATATCGAATTGCGACCTCGTATATAGTATCGTATGTGACCTCTAAAATTCATTTTCCGGCATTTACGAATACTTGTGTCTTTTGATCCCAAATAGGGATGGCAGGGACAGAAAAAACCTGCGACCCATGTATACCTGCCCATCGTGAGTGACTAAACCCGCGAAATTTTTATTCACGGGTGGGTTAAGGGTATGAACTTTTACCCATTGGCGCGTCGCGGGCGAGTGATAGGTATGGACTTATATCCGCGGGTAAACCCGACGCGTGAACTTACGAAACACATCATAGTTACTCAAGTGATTTGTATAATTTATCACATATATCTATATGCATATATAATGGTTAATTTTGACGATATATAATGAAATACTAGCAGTAAACCCGCGCAATGCGGCGGTAATAAGAAGAAACAAACTCGTACAATACGTCAGTAATAAAAAGAAGTTTCTGTGAATATTTAAGTTTCCAAATCAACACATATTTTTTTTACTCGACGCTTAATTACTTGATGATTTCGATGAAAAAGGTTTTCTAGAATCAAAAGAGTTTTCAAATCATTCTGTCAAATATGATGGCTTTGAAAAATTAAGGTAATATTTTGAATACCTATTAAAAATAATTTGAAATTAACATCTAACAATTACTACTCCGTAATAATTAATAGTGGCAAAGAAGTAATTTTAATTTATAATTAAGATTTAAGATTCAATAAAGTGAAGACTCTTTATATGTAATTATAGATAGAGATTAAAAAGTATAGTGTTGATGTTTCGAATAGCAAAGTTATCAAATTACGATAAAGTTATTAGATAAATTGATAGTAATCAAACTATCAATCCGAATGTTTTAAAGCTTAACTATTTAATTCGTTTAAAATTACGATCTATTGATTTGAGCAACTTCAAAAACATTTTTTTGTTATATTAAATTATATAAAATCTTTTGATAATTGATAAAATATTTGTATTATATAAAATCCGCGGGTTACCCGTGATATGGGTATCCACGGGTCGCGGGTACGGGTGTATTAATAAACTACGTAGCAGGTATTAACGAGTTTACGGCTCAAAGGTGATGGATTTAACATATCTGTACATTAGTACATACGACACGCGGACACCATCCCTATTTCCAAACATTTACGAGGTTTGACCATAATTGTAATTATAACAATAACATCACTTATAAGAAAGGAACGATAATAATGTTGAAAAAAGACTAGAGTCGTTACATGATCAAATGTACGTACCACATATAACATGTTATAAAAATATAATATAACGTTTCCAGATTTAACCGATCACAGTTTGGAAGCTTAATGTGTAGTCTTATCAGATTTGAGACACCGATTGGACATTATTAGTTTCGGATATTAACCTTTTTCCATATTTTCTAGCTACTGTATATGTTTAAATGAAAATTAAAATGCTCACAAAAACTAAAAGTTCAAAACAGAGGTTACTAATTGATCGGATGTTAATAGTAGCATTCGGAATGGGAACCTGTTTTTGATATTCTTCGACTATCAATATCGAGTTTTGCACTCCGGCCAACATTGACGAAAAAACGGTGCGATGATCGACGGTTTCTTATTTTATTTTATTTTCTCTTCTTCAAACATTTCAATGGCTAACTTTTTATAAACAAAAGTTTAAATTTAAAAAGTAGCACTTTTTATAGTTGTTTTCTAGAAATTGTTTTTAATCCTTTTTACGCTTTATAAATACACATCAAATGTTAACAAGCCTACAATCAAGCCTCTACCTTTCTTTCAGAAATCATTCAAAACCATGTATATATACCGAAAAAAATGGATTCGTTATCTAATTCACCTTAGTACGACTAAGAAGTTGAAATAATAGAATGCTTGAATAAAGACATAGAAGCTTCTTATGGATATAGATTTTAAACAATTATTAAATGACAATCATGTGAAAAATAAAATAAACAATGAAAGAAAATTCACAATTGGTTTGTATTTTGGAATTAGTAGCTCGTTTTTTCACAATACTACAAAAACACAATATTAATAATAGTTAAATTAGTTTTTGGGCCCTATAAATTTGACATTTATAAGTATATAGACTAGGATTTGTACTTACTTATAATAAGAACTCAAATAGTTGTTTGTTTTTTTAATCAATTGCTATCGTGTTAAAAAAAAAAAAAAGAACAAACTTAGATATGTTAGTCTGCTTTCATCTCTAAAACACAGAGATGCGAAATCAGCCAAATGGATCACATAACCCAATGTTAACGGGAGATGAGGATGATGGTTATTACGGTGATAGTTGATGATGAAGGTGACGATTAATTAGGTTTCGGATGCCATGATGATCATGTTTACCGGTAGGTTTTGTGATTCGAAACACGTGACAGGTTGAAATGATCAGCTTCCCTGAAAATACACTCTATACTTTGGATGCTTTCCTTAGACGATATAGTGAAATATATTTTGGTATAATTTGTACTACGTCACACTTTTTCTGAACCATTGGTGCTACCTAAAGTCCAATCATCAGATGTTATATTTACCTTAAATGGTAGTTTATTTTGTTAAAGACGTGCTATAAACAAATTCTAAGTTATCCAATCCACACATATATAATGCTAGCTGTAGAAATTTTTTAAGAATTAATCATGTAGACCCAAGACATCATGGGCTCCAATCACTGAAGGTTTGAAAAAGGAATAAATTATAATTAAATTAATTGATACGCATACAACCGTTGTTTGAAAAACTTGAATACAAACAAGACGGATATGTGTATACTGTATAGTAGTGACGCAAAAAATAAATAGAATAAAATGTGGTGTACGGACAACTTTGTGTCATGACTTACGCTCAAGATGAGGACACTCTTGATTGTTACAATTTGTTTTTGACGCCAATGATAAGAGTGACTAATATTTTAATTAGCATGTGAATAACCATGTGTACCAATATTCTTCTCCTAAATAGTTATATTATACTTTGTATAAGACCTTGCAGCGAAAATCGAAAATAAAATTATGTGATTCGATATTGCCCTTTTTTCACACAAATAAAAAATCGCGGAATCATTTTGAACGCATTGTTTTTATTAGCATGCTAACTCATTATATGTCAATGAGTTAGAAAGTTATGAATATCTAATTCGCAACATTACATTATATAGAAAGTAAATTGAAAGATATTAATGTGTATTAGTGTCAGAATTGACAAACATTAAAAATAGGGTCATTTAAGTAATTTCCGATCTTCCTTTTTCTAGGTTTTTAGGCCAACCTCTCAAATGGTTTATAAGTGGTCACGATAATGATATGTGCAACATGTGAACACTAATCGATTCTTGTCAAGATCAAGTGACAACCGGCGAAATCTCAAGGTATTGAATTGAATGCGTGAACAAAGTGGTTGAATTTGGATTGGAAGCGAATGACATCGAATCTGATTCCAAGTACACGACTCTTCATCATTAATAATAATATACATACCTACAAACAAAAATCCTTTCTTTAACGTTAAACTAAAAGAAATTAAGTTTGCTTAATTATAGAAGTACACATCATATCATATGGATCTATTAAAGTAATCTAATCTCTGCTGTTTTGCCCTAATAAACAATGAAAGCTTCTCAACCTAAATCATTTAAGTTTTTTTGTCGTTACAGAACAAATTGGTGCATGATATGCTATCAACAATGTCGTTGACTGTTTTTTTAACACTAAACTGTGCTCATGTGTTAATTATAATAATAATTATTATTATAAGATATTTGTTTGAAACTTTGCGAGTCTTCAGCCTGATGATATCCGAGTCAAATTTGGTTGCTAGATATCCACATGCCCATAACGTTGCAATTTCTTCGGGTAAATATGTGTTAAAATTATTATTTTGTGATTTCTTAAATCAGACATAAAAACTAACACTTTCAAGATAGGTATGGTTAAAATGAGATGAATTTCGAACTATATCTATCATTTTTCATGCTTCAAGAAAAAATCAGAAGGTGAGTTGAAATGCCATACTGTCATAACAAGCTGATTTCCGTTGGAATTACTTCCTCTTCGATCTTTGGTCTTATTCTTCGTCTTAACAAGCAAACGTTTGATATGGGCATATGGCTATGGGTTAAGGTTACTTGGAATATCGTTCAAATGCTCAGTAAACGTCCCATTTCAAAATAGATCAACAAACATTGTAGCTTGAATATGAAATTTCCTTTTCTTTCTTTGTGTTTGACCTCTGCACATTGCAAAAACCTTCAATGCACATGAATCAAACAAGCAATGTCCGGTTAAAGCACCCATCTCACACACTAACAAAGAATTGGGTCACTGGACAACTAATGCGAATTAGAAGTCAGCATTATCTAAGACAAAAGTAATAATTACAAGAAGTTGAACAGGCATCATGTATTTTGGTCCCATGAAAGTACAAACACAAGTGGACTTTATTTAAAAGTAAAACAAGGAATCTGGATGCTATCCATATCAAATCAAGTCACCCCCACAACCAATGTTACATGTGCAGGGCAAGTGCACTGCAGTCAGCAATCAAACTCCTAAAATGAGTGCATGACAGATTTGACCACATGGGTTCTTTCTAAAATCACCAAAATCCAAAACAAAGATATATATAAAAATAAATATATATACAATCGGAAAAGTAGAACGTTGTTGCTTAACAATCAGAATGGGTAAGATTTGCTTAATTAGTGGACTACATGTAAAGCAAATAATCACTGAACAGAGGCATCAATAGTTTTCTGGTTTATATTAACCAATTTCATCTTTTTGCTGCTACATCTTAGGTATATGAGGAATTCTTCAAATTTCTAATGAAAATAGACTCGGTGCTTTTTACAGTAATAAACAATTAATCATCAGCTTTATAAGTAAAGCTGTTTGTCTAAGAGAAATGAAGCATGGACAAAGTCCATTTCTTATATAATGCAATCCACAATTGCACAATGATAATTGACTGGACACAACGTGATCCACACTTCTGCACTACCTAACGGGTTATCTATCAATATCAAAATGAAACCTGGATTGAGATTAATTGGCCGCCCAGACCGTTTTTGCAACACTGCTAATGACATAATTTCTAACTTTACATGCATTATGACATAACTTGATCATAAGTAAATCTCCTAAATTTTGCCATCTAGATAAAAAAAAAATGAACTTCAACGTCAAAAGCGCCACCCCAAAACAGCAATACCTTATACCCAGTTTAGATATAATGGAGGGATATAATTTCAAGGTAACAAGAGTAGTGTTCATACCTAATGCCCTATGCCCATTGTAACTTGTAAGACAACATGTACCACTTGTAAAAGGAAGCAGAAGATAACAATTATTTAAGCTCCGCTTATGTAATAATTTCATTATTCGTAACTCAAATGGGTGGTGATAAATCAACCTCCATTTTTTATAAATCCACCATCAACATGCATTTTTTATCTGTACTGTACAACTCTGTAATGCACATTAATGGTGGATATATCAAAACTGGTGGTGGATATATCATCTCCCAATTCAAATGGGAAAGTCAAACCTTTACATTTGCAGTATCCAAAACCCCACCACTGTAAAGACAAAAACCTGCAGAAAGAAAAGCCCACTATATGTAAAGGCACATTCCCTACAAAGTACAAACACTTCTTTCACATTAGAGACGATAATAAAAGTAGATATTAGATTGACTGAATCAAGCATGATAAATTATTAGATGATATACATGTCCAGTATTTCGAGTGATTGAGTGGTATTTCAACGTTGTCAAGTAACAATTTGGCATATACAGTGCCATATGATTTAGTGTAATTTCAAAGTTGTCAGGCAATAATTTGGCATCTTCATAGTGCCATACTTCTGCAGTAAAACAACAATCTTTTGTTCCATAGTCATAGTAGCTATTCAAGAAACTGAAAAAAAGAAACTACAAACAGTAAATTCATCGGCATATTTCCTAAATGATTCATCTTGCCTCAAGATGATTCTTTTTGAAGGAATCATGCTTGCATAATACAAATGTCCATATTAAGCAAAAAGGTCCAAGACTAATCAATCACGGATATTCATCGGCATATTTCCTAAATAATTCATCTTGCCTCAGATAATTCTTTTTGAAGGAATCATGCTTCATGATACAAATGTCAATATCATGCTAAAAGGTCCAAGACTAATCAATCACTAAAGCGAGACACTTCTTATAGCTGTAATATCACTAAAGGCACACAGGAACCAAATGAACAGAGCATGTTATGCTCCAACGCCTTTCACTTTGATGCAGCATAATTTGATGTAGATGAGGATGATCTTACAAATGAATACGTCAATATAGAAGACAAATACAGGGGAAATGAATATATTGGATTAAAGATGGCAACGAGATGAAGTTGCTCCTAACATAAAATACTAGTATGTTTAGACCAAACCTATCCTCATGAACATAGAAAATACTGAACATACAAATGATGGTACAAATCAACCAATATCCTTTACAAACACCTAATATATCAGAAGTGTAACAATCAGTAAATCCACAATCTCTCAAAGTAATGCGCAAACAAGCGATATGAAAGAGCAAGACCCTCCTAGTATCCTATCACCTGCTTTATCAACAAAGAAGAAACATGAAGAGCATTATACAGTTAGACTTGCATTCACTGGAGTTGGATAAATCGCAAAAAAGACAATGAAAATTTTCCATGATCACAATAGGCAGAAACATACATATCCATAGTTAGATAACTCTATAAACTTGATGATATGGTTTCGTACACTTGATTTGATGGTTGATCTAGGGCTAAGTTATACATAATTGGAGAAAACCTACCTCTCGATATTTGCAGAGACACTTGCTTTTAAAAGCCAAACAGGTTTTGTATTTCACAGTTTCATTATTTTTATAAAAAAAATAACATACTGATCCTAGCATACACTTTTCATGTTCACTACAAAAGGTCTAATATAACATCATAGTATGTGGACCAATCGCAGTTTCATATAACATCTCGATATAACAAAAGGTCTAATACACTTTTCATGCCCAAGGCACCGCCTCACACTGCCTAGCGCCTAAGGCACCGCCTAGCAGCGCCTCATGACCAACTATCACCTAGAGTAGAAACAAGGCGCTATGCTTAGTGCCTCATGGCGCCTAGGCACCTAGGCGCGCTTTTTTAAACCAAGCATCATACAAACAAGCCCTCAATTTGATATGTAAATTACCTCAGTACCACAATAAAACCAAGAGAAACAAGATGCCAACTATTATAAATGGTGATGCTGCATTAAACCCAGTATCATGATGGTGAGTTCTATGTTGATGGAGTCCATGAGCATGATGATGTCCACCAAAGTTAACCGTAGGCCCTGCAGTTGGAGGAGGTGCCGCATTTCCATACATGGGATGACCCGTAAATGCATGCATTTGCACATTAAAAAATGAGGGAATCAGACCACCAAACGAAAGAGTAAAGTTCCCAAAACTTGCAGTCATTGCAGGCCCAAAACCACCCATTGCTCCAAACCCAGGTTGACCAAACGCATTTCTATCTGGTGGAGGAGCAGTTTCTGGTCTCTGCCCTGCTGGTCGATGTGGAATCTCGACACCAGGAACAGATTTTGACCGTGGATCAGTTGAGTTCTTTCCCCTTCCATATAAAGGCACCAATTTTTCCTCTTCAATTAAAGCCTTACAAACTGGGCATTCTTGTGATTGGGAATGCATGTGAAGCCATTTGTAAAGACAAGGCCAGCAAAAAAGATGACCACACAATGTAACAATCGGATCCTGTGCTAAATCAAAGCATATATTGCACTCAAAGTTTCCGGCATCACCATTGTTGGAATTGTTATCGTTCGCAGTAAACGGGCCTTGGGCTGACGGGCTTGGCACTTCCCCAAACCCAGCTGACATCTCTCTCAGCGCAACTTATCAAATACCCTATTAATTACCAAAAAAAGATAAACCATGAACATTTTTTAAAAAAAATAGAAACAACGGAATAAAAGTACACACACGGACCCACAGAACTAAGCGAAGTGTACATGTTTTTAGGACTTCGAGATCTTATAAAAGAGTTAGCTTTAGCGTCAAAAAAGCTACAGAAAACTAATGTATATTCTTTAAATTTTGTTCATTATACACAGGTGTTCATCAATGTTATATATTTTGTTATTAGTCGCCTTTTTAATAGTTTTTAAGGCTGTCAACGTTTCTCTACACTAATCGTGCTTGACCCTATTCTATTCTACATTTGCTAGTAAACTGTAATCAATCAAAATACACAAAATTAAGTATTGATTGCATAACTATAAAACATACTAAAATTCAAGTAGTACTCCAGTTGATCGTAAAAAAATAGCCCTAATTCAACCACTTAAGGTGAAATCTCAAATCCAGTAAACCCTAGAATAATTTAAATTAAAAAAAAAGATAATCAAGCTTCCTAGGGTTTCATAAGCACATAATTCATCTGCATATATACTAATTACTACTAATCAATAACAAAGATGTAATTACAACATAAAATCAATCATAATTACGTAATTATTATAAAGTTAAATAGGATCCGAAAAGATGTAGTTACCGAACCGATCTTCGGAAAATGTACAGCGATCGACGAACGACAACCGGCGGTTTACCGGAAAACTCAAAACGTGTTGATGGAGGCGTAGAATCAGAGGAAAGTTGCAAGTTGTAAGCTATGAAGGAATTTGTTGACGTCTGACTTTGTTTATTTTATCGAAAATATTAATAAATAAAAATAATAATAATTGTTGAATGATTTTGTTTGAAGAATTGTTTCGAAGCTTCTGGTTTGATGATATTGTTTGCTGTATTTGTATTTATTTTTATTTATCTCATATCGGCCCAACGTATTGGATCAATACTCGCCTGGCCTAATATATAGTTAAGGTTCAATTGGGCCATTTTGTTGAATAACTCTGATCAAAACTGGCCCAGTTGAAGTGAAATAATGATGATGTCATTCAATTATAACTTTTTTTATGATAAGAAATTATATGTATGTATTCAAAATTCACTTTAACTACATTTTTATGCTTATATAATAAGGTTCATGCTTATTTTTTATTTTTAATGTGTATCGGCATCTAGTACATATACATACTTTTGACTTTTTTGTATATAGTTTCATATCTATCTATAATCTTCTATCTATATATATATATAAAATATACTTAAAGTAAAATAGCTTGGGGCAATCTCAATCCTTAATTGTTTTTTTTCATCTTGATCCAACGATTAAGATTAATTTAATGATTGTTACACTTAGCCCTCAAACCCTTAAATATGTATATTTATAATTTATTTATAATTAAAATTAATTAATATTATATTAATTAATAATATAATAATAATATTTAAATCATTAAAAAATAAACATTCGTAAAATCTAACTTTTGAATAGGCATATAAATCGGCTAAAGATATCTTTTGTTATATATATTGACATTTAATTTATTGATTTAATATGTAAATAAATATCCCCTCCTAAAACCCTAAACCCGCGTCTTCAATTTTCCAATAAACCTCCACCCCCAACACGACAATTACCACATAATCCACCCACCCCTCTCACCCATTTGCTTCAAAAATCGTCACTTACGTCGCCATTCGTTTTATAACCATCACCACCACATCGTATGTCATCATCATCGAAAACCCCATCATCGAAATCTGGACCTGTTTGTTTTTTTTTTGCTCCGTCATCGATATCCGATTTAACCCATCATATCCAGGTGGCCACCGTGAAATCCGGTTTCGACCCGTTAGATCCAAAAGGATCCAGTGAATTCCGTTGAATTCCTGTTGGTGTACCGTCGAGATTCAGTTGCATTTGTTTGGCATTGATGGTGTTTGTTAAAAATCCAATGTGCTCAAATTCGATGGTGGTGGTGAAACCTGTTGATGGTGGCATAAAATCCGACACTGTCGGTTGAATACGAACGTCGTGGCTTAAATCCGATTATGGTCTAACAGCAATTTTTGATGCTTGATTTTCTTTTTGTATTTTGAATGCTTACACAGAAATTGCCACTGTTACCAAAAATTGCTCCTGAAAAAGTCATCAAAAACAAGTGTATGTTTTTGTCTTATGTTGTGCATTAATATATTACTATGTTAAATGTTAAATAATGGCTATAATGTTTTGTTTTTAGTGATTTAACTTTGTGTTGATCATGACTCTTTTGCCCACCTATTATATATAACCATACACATTATCAACCCCTCTGTATGAAGTAAGACTTGAGCTTGCAACATTTTGATTGATGGGTTATCCTTAATGTTTGGCCAAAATCCCTTTGGCATAGCTATTAATTCTAAATCAAGAGTTATCATATTTTGATGCAAATTATTTTATGTCTCGGCTTAATGACCAAATGAGCAATATTAAGGTTTCTTGAGGCTAAATACATAAGAGTATGCAATGATTTGTGAAATTCTGAAGTTAACTTATGCCCTACTAATCTCAAAAGTGTTTTTATTCATGAATAGACATATGAGGAACATGTTATCGAGCGGGAAACGCTGAAAAACACTCTGTCAATGTGGACTTTGGAATTCTCTTTATATGTTAATCTTCTTATATCTATCATGCAGGCACATGAATAATATCAATTTCACGAATATTGAGGTAAAAAATCTTTTATTACGCCAAACAATTTAAATTAAGGTTTATGTTCTGATTTTGAATTAAATACAATTTCTTAATGTTCTTTTCTATGTCTTTTTCTTCCTTTTAAATAATGATTTAAGGTTCTTCTGATTTTTGCAATCCATTTTCTTTGATTCTGGACTTGATAGGTAGCTCTTGAGTTTGAGCATTGAAACGGCAATGGTTGTAGTTATGGTCCTCATATGAGTGGTAAGTTTACAAGCATGCTCATATGTTTTTGTTTTTAAATTTAAAATTTAAGTATTATTATTTTGTGACAAACAAACAGATTTTCTTGATTTGGGTAATTTTGGGTTTTACAGTTGGGGGTTAGTAGTCCAATTGGGTTACAGTACTCGCGGTGGTAGTGATGGAGTGCCTAAAGTGAACGAAGATATGTGCAAGTTAGTTTGATATGTGTCTTCAAAATTTCCAATAGGGTAATTTATTCAATTTCATTTTTTTATTTCTATATGTCGTTTCTTTTTCTTCTAATAATAGGTATTATTTTAGTCAGTAATTGTTGTCTATTTCTCTAAATGGTATAACCACATCTCACCCTCATGTATGAATGAATTGACTGATTTGAATGTGCTTATTAATAATATTGTGTTTGGCATTTAATCTGTTTTGTTGCATGCATGTTTCACATATCTAATTTCATGATGAATTTTTATTTTTCGATCATATGCAGGGTCGGAAAGTTGCAATTAGATTGTAGTTATTTAAGGCATAAAATGTGTTAGATGAAATGCCCGATATAAATAGTGTTATATATTAAGTGTCTGTTAGGTTTTTTGATAATCAAAGTGGTTTCCATGTGTGTGCATGATAGAGAACTGAAAAGGAGATGGTGACAAGGAACTATCATATGCAATAATTTTGATTTAATCATTTAATTTGGTTTGGATATCATTTGTATATTTTGAATTTTTATACTCATTATGGGAACACGGTGTTGCACTCACAGTTTGACTTCGAATTTCTTATATATGTCAAACCTTTATATAGGGATCAGTTGGAAAAAGAGTCACACCTTTTGGTGTTTGTAAGTCCCTTGTTCTAGGATTGATAACTTCTTTATCTGTAGTATTAAGGTGCGGAATCCCTTAATATATCGTTATCTTACTATAATGAATAAGTTTGCGTTTTGTTTTTACTAATACTTAGCTTTAAACGATAAAACGTCAAAGCCTGGCCTTTAGAACGTTTTCTCTGGATTACTCAATTCGCAAGTGTAATATTCGAATGGCAAAAGTTCTCTTTAGGTTAAACTGAATCAAATATATATACTTTGTTCAACTCGCAGGTCATGGGCCTACACGTCCAACTCAACTCGTAGCCCAAGCCCAGCTTGGCTTCGATTCGCTATACCTATTGTATTGCGAGTTCAGATCTCATCTCGCATCGCAATGCCTTGCGACTTGAGATCTCGACTCGCTATACATATTTATTTCGTTTCCGATATTCGTCTAACACTTTAATATACTAATATATTTAACGAATATTAATAACAAAACAAACATTTATTTACAAATCTAAACCAATGTACAAACATGACAACAATTACACCAATCCTATTTCAAGCTAGATATGTTGTCACAAACTATGTCTCAACAGACTCCCCTTTGACAATAGCTCTAGCGTCTTTATCTTCACGCTTGTCTTTAGTCTTTATTTGTAAATTTTACTTCCTGCATATATCTTCATTCTAATACAAGTCTTAACCATCATTTGATAATCTCGTGCTAAATCACCCCATGCTTCTGTCATCAAGATTCTATTCTCATTTAACTTCAACAAATCTTTCTTTGACATGTTCATTAGGTGTCGATGGTCATAAACTTTGAAAATTTCACGTTCACCACCCTCAACTTCATCATCAGCTTCAACCATGACAGCCTCTTCAGTTTCTGAATCCACATGCCAACTTTTCATATTTCCCAGAATATCCTGTGGCATTGTTTTCAGTGGAATCTGCTGAACACACTTAATAGCTGGATACACTTTCTTTCTCCTTCTCCTTCCAGTCCTTTGACTTCTCTCCTGTAACTTTATTGTTTTTCCATTCCTTGGCTTAATCTTTTCAAACTTCTCTGAACGAACCTCAGTCTTGATTATATGTTCTACATATCGACCAACAAAATCATTATCTGGATTCTTCAAAGATAATCTAGCCAAGTCTCGAATCTCATACTTAGGTAGAGAACTGAACACTGCAAGCTTTCGCTCATAATATTGAACTTCGTCAAACCTCTTAATTGCAAAAAGCTTCAGGTCAGGGTCAAAATACCAACCGATAATCCCTCTATGCGCTTCGCGTTTTCCTGTGATATCAACCTCCGAAACTCCAACCCTTTTCTTCTTCATTTTCTCTAAAGGTCTGAATATCGGATTGTCTTTATGCTTATCAGGAATCTCTTCTTCATAATCAGTTGAGTCATCGATATCTTCATCTACATCAACAACTTTAGGACCTTCTTCATCTTCAAATACAATCTCTGTTCTAGATGGGCTCACATGATGTTCATCTATATTTGCATCTGGATCTACACCCATGTCTAGCTCTATCTCAGAAATAGTAGTCCAATCTTCAGGTGGTTGAAACTCTCATTCTTCTAAATTATAATTAATATCTTCATCTATCTCATCAAGAAAATCATCTTCTGAATCGGATAGATCAAGCATTTCAATCCCTAGAAAACATAAACACAAATAACTATTAACAATCTAAATTCCTTCATTGATTTCCCTGAATCAATCTAAGAATTCTTTTATTAATCATTTTGTGTAATTATTCCATAACATAAACGCAATTAATAACTTATAAATCTTTTATTGATTACCCTGAATCAATCTAAGATTTCTTAAGTCTTTTATAAAACACTTAACAAATATTAATTAAACTTAAACTCTAATATTTTGTGAATAAACACCAAACGTTTAAGTTTACAATTAATTAACTTACATAACTCCAAGACTTAATTGAACTGTTATCTTTCCAAAAACTTAACTTTCAATTATATCTTTAAATTATATATCTTTGTCTAGTTAAAGATTTTACATATTAAACTTGTCAGTTATAACCAACTCTCAAGTTTAAAATATGTAAGTTATCATAGAAATTTAACCGCCAAAACTAATTGGGACACGTCGCTCGACTACTTAATGAGTCATAAGACTTTCGATCACAATTTAATATATCATATATAACTTAAATAATTTCTAATATATTTAACTTGTAATAATAATCTCAAGCCGAATATATTACTAAAAATATTAAGTTACAATTATTCAGTTACAATTATAATTTACAATCATAATTCAACTAAATCCAAAGTACAAATAACTACACAAGTCTAAGCTGTCTTACCAGCTTCACTTGTACCACCAGTACTTGTACCAGCACCATCACCACTTTTATCAACACCAGACTCCTCCTGAACATTAGCTTGCTCACTAGTCTTTGAAGGACCAGTCGGCTCACTATCTTTTGGTGCACTAGGATCATCATCTTTGTCTTGATCTCTTTTCCTCCTCAGCTCATCTTCTTTGCAAGACTCTAAATATACCATTATCTCCCCTGTTGGGGCCCGGGGCGTCCGTATGAAGACAGTGCTCGGACCGCAATCGGTTTGTTTTAAATTTGTATTTGCTGGGGTCTAAGTGTGACTTACTAATACTGAACCAAAGGCTAGTATATAGTAAGTATGACCTAGAGTCGTTCTTAAAGAGAAACTGAATTGAAACAGAGGGGATCCAATCAATCTTTCTTTTCTAGTAAAGGTTTTAAAAGAGTGCGTTGGGGGTTTTTGGTTCAGTTAATTAATTAAACTAATTAAAGCGAATAAAAGATAATTGTAAATCAGATAATAAAAGGAGTATTTGTTGTGAGTTCTTTAGCTTATAATGTGGGAAGATGACTTGTAGGGAAAACGTTTACTAAATTTGGTATGTTTACTAGACTTGGTAGTTTGTGGTATAACCGATAGATTCCCTATTAGTCGGTTATCAACTAATATGTCACGAGGAACCACGGTGTCATGATTCTGATTAGACAGACAATGCTCAACTCTCCACACTCTCCTGTGAGGGAGTCAGTGGCCCTTGTTATTGAGCACATTTACTCGTGGACGAAGGAATAGAGTAGCAAGTCTACAACAAGTCTAACCGTTCTTAATACCATAGAGACTATAAGTTTAGCAAACAACTAACTTAGCACATATGTTCGAACTTAGTTGATCAATTCCTATTAATGAATTTTAAGCATGGTAAGCAAAGGAAAGTGTTGAGGTTTCTTGCGTACCTTACTTTATGTTTCAAAGGTTAAGGAAAAGTATCGATTTAAATTGAATTTTAAACTTGCCTTTCTCAATACAATTAACAAATCCTTAGGTTTTCGTAAATGGTTATTTAGCCTATAGCCTACCTAATCTAATCTAAACTAATCTAATCTAATTAAAGCAATAATTAAAATGTTGACGGTTTTTTGCATAGAGTTAAACCCAGACCATGTCAGAAAATGCTATGGTAGTCCACAATGTATTTAATCGGTTACCAATGTTTCCATTGTGGATTCAATTGCTTCACGATGTTTACATGATAAGTACATTGTGATTTCAAGTGTACAATACTCATGGCACTTCCACGTAATCACATTGCATTTTATGATGCTCACATAATGTTACAATCGAAACCATAGTTTTACACAGATAACTATTGACCAAGTAGTAAGGTTCGCGACTCCTCTTTACAAGGTTACAATCACGGTTGTTAATCGAAAGGCGAATGTAAGTTTTAGGTTTAAAATCATAAGATAAGTCCGTTCATAGAGTATCACATTAGTTACAGATTATTATATTAATATTTAACAGAACAATGTAACGCTATATTAATATTTAACAGAACAATGTAACGCTTACAATGATATTTATGATCGGTATGCATGATTATGTTATGTATTTTCTAGTAAAGTCTTTCGCAAGTTTGTTTGTAGTTTTGTCAAAAATATTTTCATTTGTATAGTTGTTTGTTTGGGTTGCCATCAATTGTGATTATCTTAACTTACTGAAGTCATACAAATAAATTTTGTTAACTATGAAGTTATCAACTTTTTTGATTACTTAACACTCAAATCATTCATTTCAAATACATATTGAATATATAAGCCTACAAGGTAATGAAGGGTAACTCTACCTTCTATCATTTCTTTTATTCATATCTCTATGTAATAACTTATTATTTATACTTCATTATATTGACATGTATTTATTAGTGTGAGTCATTAGGATTACTTTATAGCTAAAAAAAACTTTAGAAAAAGAAATATCAAAGCCCGCGTTGTCGCAGATATTTTACCTAGTAATATAGACAACAAAATAAGATTATTTAAAATGTGAATACCTACCGAAGCAAAAAGTAAATATATTTCTAACACATATTGATACAACTTTATTCATATACGTTACCATTCGCCGTTCCCGTACCACAACGCCAGGCGTAGTGGGGTTCGTCGCGTGGTGGTGGTGCAACGTCAGGCGTAAGCCCAACAGCAGCCCAGAACAAGAAAATTGTGGGTCCCGTGATATATTTTTTTTCCTTTCTAATTTCTTTTTTTCCTATTTATTATAGTGGGTTCCGCTAGGTGTTCTGAGATGTCCTGAAAGTTTAAATTGCATAGTGTCGTGGAACAACAAAGTGTCGGAGTTAACGTGACAACATGTCGTCCCACAACATTCCATCACCGTTGCAAATAGTCGATGTAGAGAAATAGTTACGCGTTATTGTTCTTCTAGTAACATGTACACCGAATTAACATGTGATGAGATAACTGAAAAAGTTGGTGGTGTTCAAAATATAAATGAACTCACTATAAATAGTAACTTCGCATTAAAAGTAAAGTATTGAAACTAAGCTAAACATCGGATAAACATATAGGCAGGTATGAAGTTTTTTGTAAAATTAGTAAATAATATGATAATTATTAATTATAATAATAATTATAATTTATTTATTGATTATTATTATATAATAATTACAGAGCATCCACCCTCTCTAAATTCGCATGATTCGCCATATTTTTGTTTAACGTAAAAAGGTACATACGACACTTATTTGTTAATTGGTGTGATTTTTATTTTTTTACTGCCAATGTTTATCACCCCAGATATGATGCCAATTGTAATTGATTTATTAGTTTGGGATTCTAGATCTTATTTGTTAATTTTATCATTTAGATACCTAATGAATTAATGTTGTTTATATTTTGTTTCTATATGATAATGTAACAAAATTCATGTTGGTACTATAATTTTACTGTTGTTCGTGTTTTTCTGGTATATATTTTCGAGATCGAGTATGGGTTCTGGGTTTCGATGTATGATTTGCTGTTTTGTTCTTTCAAACCGACGCGTCGATTTTTTGAGTTTCTCATTTGGTGCATCGTGGTAGACTGGTAGTGTCACCAATGATGCACGAGATTTTTAATTGTAGATTTATTTGTTTGGCGTAAACTTTGGTGCATTAACTCGAAACGATTGTCATATTTTGTGTTTGTAAGATGGTATTGATATATAGTCAATTATTCATATCATGAATACTTGAAATAAATAAGTGCATCTAGTCTAAATGAACATGCTTACAGTTCAATTATTATATGATTATTAGTGGCATGCTATACTTCAAATCATAATAGATACTAATAATAGTTGTTACTTTTGCCATAGATTACTTCTTATTTAAGTACCTAACATTAACTTATTCTTCTGCTAATTTCAAGTCAAGCATATATATGTTGTGAGTCTAGTTCCTTTGTAACCACCTATTTCTATAAGTTTTCTAACTTAATGATTGAATTAGGCACACCTTATTCTTAAACTATTCTATACTGTTCTGTTCACTAAGCTTGTTGATTTTCGTTTACAGATAAAACCGCGCCTTTTTTTTACTTGGATTCAGTAAATTTTGTTACAACTTGAAGAAACATGGATGATGCGAATGGTGGATTAAAAAGCTACCCATTGACACTTCCAAAGATGATAAGGGGTTTAGCATGTTTGGTGGTTTATCTTTTAACCGCTTTCATGTTTTTGGTTTATTTGGGTACATTTGCTGCCGTTTTGCTTCGCTTTTTTAGCTTACATTACAGTAGGAAAGTGACAGCCTTCGTGTTTGGTCTTTGGCTAGCTTTATGGCCCTTTTTATTTGAAAAGATCAATAATACTAAAGTTGTTTTTTCTGGAGATAGCGTTCCTGAAAAGGAGCGTGTTTTAGTTATTGCTAATCACAAAACGGAAGTTGACTGGATGTACCTTTGGGATCTTGCATTGAGAAAGGGCTGCATAGGATGCATAAAATACGTTCTTAAGAGTAGCTTAATGAAATTACCGCTGTTTGGTTGGGGGTTTCATGTGTTGGAGTTTATTTCGGTTGAGAGAAAGTGGGAAGTAGATGAAACTATGATGAAGAATATGTTGTCAACTTTGACTAATCCAGTGGATCCGTTGTGGCTTGCTGTTTTTCCTGAAGGAACTGATTTCACGTAATGCCTCAAACTCTTCTCGTGTTTTATGTTATATCATAGTTCAAAATATGAGAACTTATACTTTCAGTTGATTGGGTAACGGGTCAAAATAATTGTTTTAGTACATGACAGTTCAAGTTGAGCTGCAAAAAAATATTTTTCCTTTTGTTGTTTTGTAGTTTTTAAACAGATTTCCGTACCCACTTACTTTTTTTATTGGACTCGTTTAACGCATATCAATACATAAAAATGAGTATCTATGGGTCGAAATTGTCACTTCCATATACAACTTTATATCTCTGAAACCACTTGTTTAACGGTGTTGTCTTCTCTCTGTAATCAGAGAACAAAAGTGCATAAAAAGCCAAAAGTTTGCTACTGAAAATGGACTACCAATCCTCAACAATGTATTGCTTCCCAAAACAAGAGGTTTTCATGCTTGTTACGAAATCTTAAGGGGCTCTTTGGATGCAGGTAGTACATCCTCCATCTATTATCTAGCATAATTATTTTTAATTATATCTGCACACAAATTTAGTTGCTGGGAGGCTATTTTGAGACGTTGATGATGTACATATACGAATATTATACGGAGAAAATAACTTTATTTTTGTTGCACGTAACTTATGTGTAGCTAACAACATCTACATTAAGCACATAAAGTAAACACTATGGTGGTGCTTGGATCGCTTATTTAAGTGTTTATCTGCTTATTGCTTTATAGCTTATTAGTACAGCAGATGAGCAAATCCAAACACCCTACGAGAAACTGTTTATCTGCGTATTCATAAGGAATAAGCACTTAAAAATAAGTAGGTTGATCTTATATTTTAAGCAGATAACCACAAAGAAGTAAGCAATCCCCAACACCCTCTGTAGTCTGTATATATCATTTCAATTCATTTCACTATATCTAACAAGATGAACTAGTTCCAGTGTATGATGTGACGATAGCATACAAGAACCGGTGTCCCACTTTCTTGGACAACGTTTTTGGTGTAGAACCTGCAGAAGTTCATGTTCACATTCGTCGCATCCCTGTAAACGATATCCCATCCTCACAAACCGGGTGCAATGAGTGGCTATTACAAACATTTCATCTCAAGGATCAGTTACTTTCGGATTTTATTACAATGGGTCATTTTCCACAAGAAGGAACAGAAAGCGAACTCTCAACTATAAAATGCTTGGTAAATTGCACCCTGGTTTTAGGCATCACTTGTGTATTTACATATCTTACATTATTCTCATCTATATGGTTCAAAGTGTACGCTGGCTTAGCTTGTGCATACCTTGCTTTAGCCACAAGGTTTAATTATCATCCATCACCGGTTCTTGAACATATCAAACTGTTGTTATCAGGAAAGAAGTCAATTTAGAGATAGTGAACTCTTTCTTCGAATAATAATAACTTGTAGTTTATGTTGTTTTACTGTTATAAATTGGGTTGTTTTTATTATGTTCTATATGCTTTTAGTTTTTTCTATAGTTATTTGTACTTGTCGATGAAGGTTTCAAAATCTGTTTCTTGGTTGAGTCTGTTTCCGATTCAAAGCTTGAACCGAAAAGTTTCTTTTATATACATCAATAGTTGATTTGTCTGAGATTATGACCCTCTGACTGAATTATTGTCTATTCAAGCACTAAAAAATATGTAACTGGTGTTGCAAACAGAAGCACTAAATCTCAAACTCAACCCGGGTGACTTATACCGAGCTTCCGAATTATGCTTGCTTATATTCACCGGGTATTTACCCTTTACCCTGAATCAGGCTTGCTTACTTCGGCATCACCATGTTATAAATATTCTTGAATATCCCTAAAGCTATAAATCAAATTCAATATTGTCCGAAGAGTATTAGAATATATGTTTAGGTTACGCCTTGTATGGGCCAGCGTGATTGCATAACGGGCTAGGTCCATTAGGACTTAGGTTTGTTTTCATTTGTACTCTGTAAATATATGTCAATGTAATCAATATATTTCACGGGTTTCTATTGTTTAACATGGTATTAGAGCCTTAGGGTTCCTACCGCTTCCTCCTCTATTCCGTCTTTCTTATCCTCTTTTCTTCGCATTACCCGTCCGCGATTGTATACTCTTCAAATATCTCTGTTTTATTTTATTTTCTTTTAATCTATCACACCCTATTCTATTGAGAAGAAAAAGTCATCCTAGTTGCCGTCGTAAGAAACAAAAAAAATGGTATGTTCCGCTTCTTGTATCATAGATCTTCGCAAGTCGCAACACATAACGAGTGTTTAGCATTAAACCCCAGTAAATGACTTCTCAACTTCTTCTCTAATCTTTTTAAGTTTGTATCAATTTTATATTTGGAAAAAAAAAAACCCCTACTTTGTCTCTTGTTTCGCAACCGTCGTTTAATACAATCTCCAAAAATAAATTGTTGGACGAATAATTGTTGATAAAAAAATAAAAAACTCTTAAACCTTACTTTTCTAAATATTATCACTCTATTATGAATTCTTTCCTTCTTCTCTTCCAAAAACATAATTCAATTGATTTTCTCTGTTTTCCTAAAAAGAAAAATCGATGATGTTACAGCTTTATTTTGCTCTTGATACTGCTTTGCTATTGTCAATGCTATTTGAAGATTCGCATCCACTTGCTATCGGATATCTTCATCAACAAAATAGTTATAGATTTAATATTTTTGCTACCACTTTGCTTTTGTTACGGCTGTTTGAAGATTCGCATCCGCTTGCTATCGAATATTTTCATCAATAAAATATAATGTTTTATGTTTCTACTTTAATATGTATGGTGTTTTGCTCCAATCCGAGCATTTGCGAATTCACCGCTCGGAATGCAGAGGAGTATTAGAATATATGTTTAGGTTACGCTTGTATGGGTCAGCGTGATTGCATAACGGGCTAGGTCCATTAGGATTTAGGTTTGTTTCCATATGTACTCTGTAAATATATGTCAATGTAATCAATATACCTCACGGGTTTATATTGTTCAACAAAGAGTCGTACGTAGTCTTGCGGAAGTTATATCGGCTCGTTCGCAAACCTACTTGAGGAGCTTCTATAGATTAACTCCTGCACGGCTCAAATTCGAACTTAGTTGAGTCAAGCTTTTATCGAACAAAAGTTTTAGAATTAAACTTGAATTGAATGATGAGCCGGACTCGACCTTTACTAAAATCAGCTCAAACCATAATCAAGTTTTACTTGTAATCTAGATCTACTGATAATGCTATTGTTTTATTTTATTTTAATTGTTGGAATTATTTAAACCGCATATATCAAACATGTTCAACTCGGTTTGTACATATATTTGAGATAACTAGCAATTGCCTGCGCATAGCAGCGGGTGCCTCTGACAATCAAATTGTTAATTGTGTCGGTTATTGTTTTTATCTAACGGTATTATACAAGATATATATAGTGTCTAATTATCTATTTATCTATTAAATGACTTACTAGTTATTTCCATGCAAAAATATTTTATTTATGGATCATATTTAGATATTATAGGTTATTTCTAAATTTATAACTGTTGTCTAATTTAGGTACGGGTAATTTTGTCTTTTTCAGTTTAGATGGAGTTAGTTTTTATATTTGTAAGGTTATAAAGAGAGTATAGATAAGCATGATTTTCAAACTTTGTTTTTTACAATGTTGAACTGAGCTCATGCCATATGAATCCTTCTCAAGACTCCATCAATGAAAACCGGACCATGCACACCCCTATCCATCATGAAAACCCATGAAGATATGAAACAATGCTCGAGCTTAGCTTAGCCTAGCGTGGTGAAACAGATCTCAAGACCTATCAAGCTCAAACTCGACTCAGACTTTTTTGGAGTCATAGCACTACTTTTCTGGATAGACAATATCATTCAAAGTTTCAAACTAGTAAGCAACTCCTGACAGCCTTCATTTCTTGACACTTCTTTTTATATTCCATACATTCATGATTCATCTACATTGTAAAAGGATTTCACCAATTCAAAGCATCCTATCCCAAAAAATCAAAATACCTCTTGGGTTAGGAAAAAACAAATCCTAATCTACAGCCATAAGCACTTCGTGCTATGACCTTCCCCTAAAATTATACACTAAACCTCAGAAAAACTACATCCCGAAAGCGGGTAAAAAACTGCCTATGATTTACATGAATTAACTGTTAATACAAGGGATTGCTTCAAAACCATGAATCCATTTCACCCCAGCCCGTACACAGCCCCTCACCTTCCCCCTCACCTTCTTCGCTGAAAAGGGTTTGATCCGAGCAATCCAATGATGCACCACATGCCAAATTATATGCTTGACATGCAGAATGGCACACTCTTAATCTGTTGTCGCCATCTTTCTCACATTTCTGTATCGATATCTGTTTCATCCCAAGATGATTTTACATTAGTACCGTAAGATGGAGCATACTAAGAATGGGAATTTATCTAAAAGAGGAAAAGGAAATGCATTTTCAGTCGATGTATGCACTACGTAACAAATTTCAAAGAATCAACATTTCTCATATGCGTGTACGCTTGATGTTTTTGATGAATTGGGTATCTAATTCTTTTTACCGCAAAACGAACCTATTTTTTATCATTTGTGAAGGTAAGGCATTTAAGTTTTTTAGGGGAAAAGAAAATCCCCCTTTTGATGGTAAGAATTGTTAAAATGTAGTCCCACAACCATCCAAAAGGCAATTTTGGTGTCATGATGCTTCAACATGTGTATTAAAAAATATCCCCCTTTTGTGGTTAAAAAGAAAAAGAAAAAACTTGGATGCCTTAAAATGTAACATAGCAACTCAAGTAATTTTTAATAGCAGGAACCCTGAAATCGAGATTGATTAGTTTGTCCCTATTAAAAAAGGGAACTTACCCAACATGCTAGTCGTTTGGCAGCTCTATCGCAATTTCTGCCTCTAAACATGTTGAAAATTTTTCTAGCACCAGTCGGATACAATCGATGGTAATTTGGCATGACCACAACTTCCTCAAGCTGCTGCAATATGCTTGATTCACTCGGTGCACAATGTTGCCCGTCAGCATCGTTCATTAGAACGTCTTTACAAACTGAAAGACTGTCAAGTAGAGTTGACGTGTTTCTACAGGTGTAGCCCGCGTAATCAGAGCACCGGAATTCACACACACCGTTATCGCATACCCCACCATGGAGACTGCATTGTTCATCACATACGGCTGCATACCAAAATTTAAATTTTGATCGCAAATAAACGGCTTACGTATATAAAAGAAAATATAACTTGCAAAGCAAAACTCACCTGTTGAGCAATCAATCCCGGCGTATCCATTTTCACATTCACAAAGACCATTTTTTAGACACTTCCCATTTCCACTACAATTACTAGGGCAGGATCCTAGAAGACGCATTATATCAGAACACTAGATTAGCAACCCTTCTACTACACATGTACGTTGAAATTGTGTGTATATGAAACATTATATTGAAAATCAATCAATGTAAATATAAACATATATGTTACATTACACATAAATTACGATTATAATTATCAGCCTACTGAAATACAATCACAACAGGTTCATTTTCTTATAAAATGGAATGGCGACTAACAAAACTTAATGTATTAAAATAGAAGATTCCTACCACAAATCATTTCGCAAGCACACAAAGAAAAGGATAAAAGTACTTACGCTTGCTACAGTCAAGACCATCAAACCCAATAAAACAGTGACATTTTCCATCAACACAATCACCATTGGAGTTACACGAGTTCAGGCACTGCCCGGATGCCATAATAGGTTCTACACTACATAGTTCATGATATGCCGGGCAGATCAGCTCACCTGCATAAAGACGGAGCAGAAAAAAGTAAATAAATCGGTGCATCGGACATTTCTCAGTAAAAAAGGTGTGAACTTTTGCTTTGAAAATTACCATTAAAGCCAGGAAACTGGACTGGGCCACCAGCTTCAGGACATACTTTCCAAATACCGTCAACAGCAACCTGCAAATATTACGTCAACATCCATATATTATTTAAGAATTCACTGGAAAAACTGATTATCACAATTAATGTTTAGATAAACAAGGTTACCTCCAATGTATTGTTTATACATCTTCGTTGATAACAACCATTTCCTTGGGTCATAGAACCCCGAACAAATCCATTTCTCACTAATGAAGAAGCCATACACCTTCAAAAATGAAATAAACTAATGTCGTAAAAATATCTAATTTAATGATTAATTTTACAATTGAGCGATTGTGAAAGAATATGTTACCTCGAGTTACTTCCACGTACTTCACCCAACATTCTATCAGGTTCCCGTGCACTATTAGTGTCTATACATGAACCATCAGAATACGCTACAAAATACGTGCAAAAATCAGCCAACGACGACTGCCCACCTGCCAAGATAGATATAATCACAATTCCATATTCGCAATTGTACGCAAAAGTACAAAACTATCGCAACTTCAGATGTCCATAATGAAATTGATTTTCTTACAAACTCACCTTTATTAGCTTGAGGGAAATAACGGGCCCACTGGGGTAAGTCAGCACTATAATTTAGAATTGGGCAATAACCCTCAGCCTCCCTATTATATGTACATCCCGTTAATTGTGTAGTGTTGCAATGATATGCACCTTTCCAAAGATTACAAGGAGCAGTAACAAAATTAGTGCCTTGATTACGGCCCCAATCGAGCCCATCTGCCATGCTATAATTAGCCTGATACCAACCACTATCCTCGAGTAAAGCTAGGGTCATTTTGGAAACTACTGAGCGGGTATCAACAGAACCCGTCATGATTTCATTCATTAAAAGCCTCTTCTCCCAGTGAGATCCTGTTCCATTTTTTAGGCTTGTTAATTATCAGAACAGTCAAGACGAAACTTTTTTACGATTAAACTTACATTAGTATCGATTTTAAAATATTTCTACGAAAGGACTACCAACCTGATGTTCCACGGCCTCCACCATCTTCTAATTCCAAACCGGTGAAATTCTCAGAGAATGTCTGCAACAAAAAACTTAATGATGATCCGGTGATTTGACAAATGAGTGGAGCGGGCTGGTTGTTTAACGGGACAGGTCAGGTTCGGTTGACCAGATACACCACCATCTAAACTTCCATAACTATTCTTTCCATGGATAGTGTGTCATATATAATAATAATAATAATAATAATAATAATAATAATAAAAATAAAAAAAATAAAAATAAAATAATAATAAATAAATAAATAAATAAAAAATAAAAATAAAAAAACTAGATTATATGAATTAATGAAATTATTTAATATAATGATGGAAAAAGAAAAATCGATGCATCAAAATTATCATTCGGAGACCTGTTTTAAGCTTTAACTTTTGAGCTATATAATTTGACCCAATTACAAGAAATGGGTTTAAACTGCCACCTATGATGGAGATATTAAGCAAGCCCGTCTCCGTGAAGTATAAAATTTCTACTAAAAGAAGGGAATGACGATGTAATGTACCCCATAATGATAGCGTGAGTGCATGACAACGCGTGGCAACACCACACGTGTCACCATCCTCCCAAGCTTTTCATCCATTGCCTGTTCAGTAACCTGCAAATATTTAGAAAAAATAGTAATTCAAATATTCAAATAACGCCATACCAAGGCAACTGAATAAACTATTTATATTTATAAAAAAATCCGAACTTTAAGCTACAGTATTTTACCTGACCACGCCGCCTTTTTCTCTCATCTCTGAAATGTGTGAAGGCGTGAGGGTCAAATCCAAGAACATGCATCACCTGGCAACGCAAAACTTGTCAGAATATAATAACCAAAAAACTCAGATAATTGCTTACACAAAGAGAACAGGACTCACTTCGTGTATGAGGGTAGCTGAAAGTAACGTTTCTGCTTCGGCAGTCAAGTGGCGAGGAGCAACATTCACATGCCCTGTAAATACGACAGTGGCATAAGTTAAGACGGCTATACTTTCACCTTGAGGTAGCAACTTCAACCTCTTTAGGGTGTGTTTGGATTAAGGGTTTTGAAAAGAGGGTATGGGAATGGGTATCATATAAGGTGTTTGGAAAAGGGTTTGGTTTTGAAAATTGGGAATCGGATCAATAAATTTAGACAAATCTCAAACCCAAGTGGGATGGTGGGTTTGAAAATGCAATCCCATTCCCATTCCCACTACAAACTGATTCCCATAGTAAAACCCAAGTGCCGACCAAACACACCCTTATGAGTTATCTCTGACGGATAAACAGGCAAAATAATAAACAATACCAGATCAAATGGTCAAACAACTAAAAATTCACCCAAAGTGTTTCTGTAAGAATAAAGCCTCCTAAAAATCACTTTATATATTATATTGTTGAATCATATTAGACACACTAAGCGTTCATATAAATCTTCAAGAAAAATTCTGGCTACTTTTACTTTCACCTTTCATAATTGCAATATAACAACAAGCTTTATCATATAGTAATTAGAAAGCTTACCAGCAATTGCACGCCCCCATTGATCACGTTCACATGCTACCGCCCATGCTAAAGTATTCCCTGTGGTAGGCCTTGTAGTCACCAGAAGAACCAAATCGGCATCAGCTACTCCCTCTGTAAAGATACAAAAATAAATAAATTATTAAAGTGTTGCCTTGTAGACCATAAAACGAAAATGCAGCCATTTCAATCCTTCTGTTAATAAATTGGTCGATCTGTGATGTGTTTTATTACATATAGATCCAATCAAAAAAGTTAGGTGAAATTGGAACGGATTGAAACTCGCCCAAAGTCATTTTTACGGCATGGTGCATACATCCTAAATTACTTTATTTAAAGACTTAGATAATCATTATTGTTTTAATCCTAACTAACACAGTAATTATCAATAAAAATCGGTTACTGCCGGTCAACACAACCATGCCCATTTCAACCTGCACTGAAAAATGATTCATCTCAACCCAAACCAATTTTGACCAATCACCTAACCCGCCTGGCCATAAAGATTTACCTTCTACGTATTTACGAGGAAGCTGAACACCACCATCTTGTCCACAAGCAGAGTAACCGCTTAGTCGTAAGTTTCCTCTTACAGGCTCAACAGCCAAAGCTCTTCTAAACCAGTCCGCTGTCTGCCCTAGTGCCTATCTCATGAGGTAAAAAAAATTAAAACGAATATAACAATAACAAAAACATAACAACCAATAGCCAAAAACCGGAAAAGAAAAATTAAAATTTGGAAGATACCCCTCGAAGACGATGTCTTTTATCCTCGCCAGCTATATCATCTGAAGTGCAATTATACCAACAGTCCCCAGAGATTGGTGGATCAACATGTGGATTACAAGAGGGTGTACCAAGATTAGAAGCTGCAGGTGGTTCACCTAACTGAAATAAAATAAAAATAAATAATATTTATAACCAAGAAAGCCATTTAAAATAATACGCAAATTTTCAAGAAACTGTTTGTTCAACTAAACTTACTTTGACTATGTCGCCAACATTTCTACAATCTCTAGCAGGTGAATGACCAACAGCATCATAATTCAAATAGATTCTGATGGGTCGTTTTGCATTTTTTGAAAATCCCGAAACTTTTGGAATTTCCAATAATGACCTTCCCTTGCGGTGAAGAGGCTCAGTTTCAGTAGCTTGATGATAGACTTGTGGGGTTACCGAATACACCTTGTTCCCAGATCTCTTCCTTCTTTGTTCAATTATCTCATCATGAATACAAGAATGTGATGCAATATTTTCAATGCCCTTTTCTGGCCCTCTTAAATGCATATGCTTATCATCAAACTTTGCTTGAATGATGTTGAAAAATACTAATATTACTAGAATCTGAAACAAATGAAGAAAGTGAATCGATCATTTCAGCTCCAAAAAATTATACAGCTAACTTATAGAGTACAAATCTAAATATATTCAAACTGTAGATTATTTCATTTGTGAGAATCAAATCTCTTATTTGCTTGACACTTCTGAATCCTATTACTCGGGACAAAATTGACCCCTAATTCCCAAGTGCTAAAAATTCAAATCCTATTATCAACAAAATGAGCTAGATTTAGCTTTTTCATATTAGCACAACCCTAATATTTTCTTACTAGGGGTAGTGATAATAGCATAAAAAAAATTAAAAATAAAACAGTAATCCAAGATAATAAACATCAAAATGGTAATTCAACACTACAAAAGCTTTAATTTTTCCAAGTATAAAAATAGCCAAGCTAAGAAACCTATGAACAGAAAAAATTTCCATTTTTGCTTACCCAAGTCTCAAATTTACTTGAAACTTCTAAACCCTGTCTAATTTTTGACAAAGGTGACTCCTAATTTGAGCTTCATAGATTCAAACCCTAATATCCAAAAAAAGGGGGCTGGATATAGCTTGTTAAAATCAGCATAACCCCAACACTTTTCCACAAAGGAAGTATAGTAATTGTAGTAAATAGTGATACTATCATAAAAACACAAAGCCTGTACAAAATTGATAAAAACAGTAATCAAAAACCAAAAAAGCTTCAATCTTTCCAATCAAAAAAGTCACCAACCTGAGAACCCAGTAACAATTTCATTTAAAGAGTCTTAAATTTCAGTTTTTTTTAAAAAAAAAGCAAATTGAAAAAATAAACAAAACCCTAAAATTTCCAGCACCAACAACAGTCATAAAAAGACAAAAAAACATGAAAAAATAAAAATGAAAATTCACCTGTAGAAGTAATAGTTCTGTCCAATATCTACTATTACCATTTCTTCTACAACGAATCTTGAAATCCATTATAATGTATCAAATCTTCTCCGGCGTCATCAAATCGGCGATACCCAGATCGGAAAACACATCATTAACAAACCCCAAAATACTTCTTGCATTATTCTCAAAAAAAACCCAACTGGCTTTTACCAAATTTGAGCTGATTTTATGATATATTACAACAAAATTAATAGATACACACCAATATGTATATAACGTTAATTTCAACAAGCCGTAAACTGTGACTGATTCTTCTTCAGCCTATCTTTGCCGGCTGGTAAAAAGATATAATTTTGAATAGAAATCACAACTGTTTAGTGCTTAAAGTTGTGTTCTTGAAGGCAAACTGTGTTGGGGTTTTCAATAAAATGTGTGTTTGTGTGTGTGAATTTTTAAGAAGGATGAGAAAAGAGGAGGAAAAAGGAGAGTGGGTATGGGTGTGGGTGGAGCAGATTTATTTACTTTTTCAAGAAATTATAAATAATAATTTGTTGTGTTAGTAGTAATAATAATTTATAAATAAAAAATGTTTGATATATTAGTTGTAGTAATCTAATACACTTTGTATAAATATCTTTATTTGCATTAAAAATTTTACTTGCATGCAATGCTAAATGATTGATTAATATAAATATAATAATTATTCTTCAAAAACTAATGGTAAAAAATGAGAATGAGATTGCTTCATTTAAAAAAATCATTTTCACTTTTTTTTTTAAAGTGAAGTATCTCTCAAACTGTATGTCTATAATTATATAAATTACATATTCGGAATCAACATTTTTTTCTCTTTGATTCTATATCCAACAAGATGTACTTTCGATAACGGATTTTTTCATTTTTATTGGGTTCTAAAAATTTGTAATATGAAATCAAATGTGATTTAACACTAAAAAATAATCACACCCGCTTATATTTCCGATTAAGCTTTAAATTCAATCATTGATGATTTAAAGAGATTAAAACATAAAAAACTAAGTTGTAATCACATGCGATGGAATATCAAAGTATCAATCACATGTGATTAAAGATTAATAAAATACTGATTTTCAAATCATTGACTATAATTATATAATTAAGTAAAAATCAAGTTGAAATCATACATGAATTATTATATATCAGTAAATTTCTCATCAAATATCAATTTCTAGAAAAAAAATCATATGTGATTATATACATAAACATATGTAATTATATAAAAAATCACTTGTGATTAAATGTACGAATAACAATCACATGCGATGTTGATGAAAACTAATGCAATTTTTTATTTTTTATTTATAACTATTAATGTGGATGAATATTAAGTTACAATCACGTGTTAAATAACATAAATACCATGAATAAATAATCGTGAACAAATTTTAATTTTTTACCATAAATCACATGTGATTATATTGTAGAATCCGGTAAAAAATGAAGAAAATATTTCGTCGAAAGTATAGCTTATGACATCTCTAATCGAAGAGAAAAAGATGTTGATTCCGAATATGTAATTTTTATAATTTATGGACTTACGGTTTGTGTGATAATTAATCATGAGGTAAATATATAATTGAGTTTTCTAGAAAAATTGAGCAATCATATTAGTTCTTCATTCTCTATTTTTTTGCATTTTCAAAAGAATCCAACTCTAATCATCATATAATAGATAGCATTAATTATTTGATTGTAAACTTTAGAGGATGGTGGTTATATGAAGTTATCATTGAACATTGAATAGTTTGGATTAAGATTATATGTGAAATTTAAATTATAATGTTATTTTATAAAGTATGGGTAGTTAGATCATTTTCTTTCGTACTCAGTGAACAAAATTTTGTAAGTTAAGTTAGGTTATTATGAACAAACTATTAAATTAGCCTAACTCTTCGATTTAGTGGTGTTACAATTTCATAATCTTTGGAAAAGCATAATTTAATTGCGTAATAATTTTGTAAATCGATGGTGCCTGTTCAAAATTGTATTTATTTGATGTCTTATTTCTACGTAGTATAGTTGGTCATAACGATCAACTTGAACTCCATATCAACAACTCAAACTCATAAATTAAACTTTATGGAGTTTTATTTTTTGCCTTTATCTTTGATTTCATGTCCCACTCGAAGCTTGAAACATACAAAGGTGTATTTTGTAACGAAAAACTTAGTTGTTTCTTTTTGTATATACTCAAACTGTTAGGCCATCTCCAATGTACACACTAAAATATTAAATTTGATGTTTTTGTGCAAAAATCCATCTCCAACCAACTCACTAAATATAGTGCAAAATTTAGTGTACACTATATTTTTAAAGATTTTGCACCAAATTTAGTGTCTCACTAAACTTCACACCAAATTTTTAACGTTTCACTTTAATCCTTATGTTTATATATTATAATTATTTAAGTACTAAATTTGAAGAAAAAAAACTTATTTATTTATATGATTCTCTTAAGTACCTTAACTTTAGATTAGATAACAATATTATTAAAACAATTAATTGTAATTTTTAAACAAATTATGATAATAAAATATTAAATTATATAAAAAACTTATGTAATTGGAACTTTACAAACATAAATAAATAAAATTTATGTTAATGTTAATAGTTTGAAATGTTAATTGATCATAAAAATAATGAACGTGAATAAAGTATGATCGAAAAATAATTTAGTGGGCAATGTGTAAATGTTGAAACTCTTTTTAGTGCAGAAATTTAGTGCATACGTTGGAGATGAAACACATTTGGTGCAACCATATTCTGAAAGAGTCCTTTATTGTATCGAATTCGATGTAGTGTTTAGTGCATACGTTGAAGATGCCCTTAGTGTTGTTTGAAATAGGGGTGTTATTCGGACGGATTATCTGGATTTCGGATTATTCGGATTTCGGACAATCTCAAGTTAATCCTTAATCCAATCCAAATAAGAAACAAATTAATCGGATACCGGTTAACAGTTTCGGATTGGTGTTCAGATTAAACAGATTCATCCGAATAAGCTCAACTTCGGCATGTGATATCGAGTAAGACTAATTTTACGTTTAAAACAATTACTCCGTACATAAATAAACATAACACGTAACGATATATCATATTATAACATTCTAATTTCAATTTCAACTTCTTTTTTTCAACGTAATCCAAAATATATTCGTAGTTTCTAAATCAAATAAACTTCTGCATGGTTTAAAACGATTACCAAGTAGTATATAGTGTAATATAGAAGATTTTATTTGTAAGAAATTCTTAGGTAAATATTGATGGATGTATTATCAAAAATATATTATTTAATTACTTAATCCTTATTCGGATTATTTGGATATATCCAAACATTTTAATTTTGATCCTTTATCATATCCGTGTAATCAATTTAAGCAATCAGTAATCCAAATAATCCTATCCATTTAACTTAAATAGAATTTAGATCGGATGGATTATTCGGATTCGGATAAAAGTGACACCTTTACAACACAAACCAGAAGCATATTCCAATATAAGCTATTAGCTATGAAAAGTTAAGTTTATTTGAAATGGTATTTATAAATTAGTTTAACCTTATGAAGAATAAAATTACTAGAATACTCCTTATTTTATTAGTTATCATAATTTTTTAGTCCTTATAAGCAATAAACAGAGTAAAACTTTAACTTAACTACTTTATCAAATACTTATACTTATGAAAAATACATAAGATGTACCTTCCAGCTCAAGTTCCAACTTCTATCTAATTGATAAGCTGGCCAGCTACATTCATCAAATATACCCAAAAAAATAAAGCTTTGTGATACCTAACTATATAAGGTACAATAAGTTCATGCATCGCATTCTTTATGGTTTGAAAGTGTTTAAGGCTATCATCATCATTTTTTAAGGCTATCTTCAATGAAAAATGACTTCTATGACAGATCATTTTAGAAAAATTCTGTTTGCAAAATATCCATCATCTTCAATGGAAAGTGCTTGTAACATTTTTGTTTTATTTAAATTTTTACACAATTCTAAACTCTTAAATAACTTTAACTATTGTGAGTCATCTATCAACTCTTCCTATTTGTGCTGACCCGTGACTCTTACGGTCATAAATCAGGCAAACTTTAGTGTAATATCGAAAAAGAATTAAATAGAAAAATAAATGACTAAAATTTGTTTTAAAAGTAGTAGTGGCTTTCCCACTCGACGACTTCATCATCAACCCTCGTGGTGCTCTACCTCTTGTAAATAGTAGAAAATCTTACACATTAAATGTATGTTTAAGTGATAGCGTAAAGACACTGTGAAAACTATATGAAGTTATGATTAATGCAACAGTTTAGGAGTAATGTTATATATGCCTAATTGTATGGACTTAAAACAGAGTTACTTGTTTCATTGGTTATATTTTTTATCTCTTAATTTTATCCAATCAATTTTTCACATCTACTAATCATATGTTTAGGTTTACATTTAGTTCTAGGTTTATAATTTTAGGTCTAGCAATCATCTATAAATTTTCTAATAACTTTGAAGAATTAATATCTATAAGAGATGTTGATACTTACTAGTCTCCAATATTCATATATGTGTACGTGTCATTAAAATTTGTGATTTAGAATCACAAGTCGAGTTACGAATTCACAAATGAGCACAACCTCAATTTTAAATGTAGTTCAATGCAAATACTCCGTATCAAATTATGATGTGTTTTCTCTTTTATGAAACTAAATTATTAAGTGTTGAAGTCAAAGATGTTATCCAAACGTAATATTAGAATATTATAAAAATAAAATAAGAAATATATATTATTAAAGAACAATTAGTCAATTATGAATAAGCGTACAGCCTTTCTATCAATTATGGTTGGTAACCTAGACGTTCCGTTGTTATGAGTTATGACAATCATTTTTTAAACAACCAGATTATTAAATTCAAGGCTATTGATTAAATAATAAATTTTTTGTTGTCTCTGAAATCAGAACCAAGGTAAGGTTATATATTACATAGAGCCTTACTTGTCAAATCAAGCTTAATATGCTCTACCTTATAGGGAATATTTTATAACAAGATGAATATACCATAAAAATGGCTTGATTTACCGGATGATAAATACACTATAAATATTAACTGTGAAATCAAATGGGCATCTGCATTTCAAAAAGAAGATGCATACAATATCAACCATTGATTCAGTAATTAGTAATTAATGGGCAGTGTTATTGAAATGCAAAACCATATTAACTGTGAAATTAGATGGGCATCTATATTTTGATATGAAGATGTATAAGAAATCAACCATTGATTCGCGGGATAATTAGTGATTAGCGAGCAGTGTTATTGAGATGCAAAACCCTACCGTCGTTAACTTATTGTAAAGAGTATTCAAATATTTTCTTTTAGTTACGTACGAACACACACCAAGCCATAATTTTCTATAATCTATAACCATAAATCATCAGAGTAGTTAGGTTTGGTATCTATCACGTAACAAAACAAAATTGTATATAATTAAAATAATCATAAAATCCTTTTTGTTGGTTTGACTTTACATTGTGTTTTCTTTTTATTATTCATATATTCCGTGTGTTTATTCTTGTATCAGTTGAACAGTATGTTTATTCTTTGTCATTAGATACTAATTCCAAATTTTGATTAATGTGGACCTTTTTTGCATAGCTACGTATATTTAATAGGGGTTAGTACGCGCAAATGTAATAAACTATGATCTGACATTCATTGTATGTAACGAACTACTCGGGCCTCCATTGTATGTAACGAACTTGTAATTTTCTTACATTGTATGTATTTTGGGCCAATTAAAGGTCCCAAGGGACGCCACGTGTCGGCTTATATAATCGACACGATGAAAAAGTAAGGAAATTACAAGTTCGTTACATTCAATGTAAGGAAATACAAAGTTCTTTACATACAATGGAGGCCCGAGTAGTTCATTACATACAATGAATGTCAGACCATAGTTTATTACATTTATGCGCACTAACCCCTATTTAATAATATAAAATACCATAAAATGTAACTAGTGTAAAAAATTAAATGAGTAAGGTTGTAAGAGGCATATGCCTTTTGAGATAAATGATGAGCAAACAATTTCAACCATTTATTTATATAATCAACAAGTGAGATCCGATGCCCTTTATTCCCTTCAAAATGCAGTTGACTTCTAATTTCACACCAAACAAAAATACTAAGTTATTTAACTAAAAATATATAAAAGTAGAAACAGCATATACAAATATACAATACACATGAAATTAGTACATATATAATTCACAACTACAAAATTGAGTACGTATTATTTAATATATAAATCTAAATCCCTTATAAAGCATTTCACTTATTAGGCTTAAATCTTAGTTAAAGGGAGATTGAAAATCCCCAAAATACCCTTTTCATTTTAAAAATATATTAATTACAAACATTTATGTAGAATGTCATCTAAAAAGGCAATTAAATAAAAATTACATTTATAACTCTTATAAATCATACTTCTTCCTATAATATCCTTTTATAAACTGATCATATCTTAACCCTTATAAATCATTGAGTGTATTCTTTGATCCTTACAATTTTTTAAATTGCAAATTACTAAATCTAAATCCCTTATAAAGCATTTCACTTATTAGGCTTAAATCTTAGTTAAAGGGAGATCGGAAATCCCCAAAATACCCTTTTCATTTTAAAAATATATTAATTACAAATATTTATGTAGAATGTCATCTAAAAAGGCAATTAAATAAAAATTACATTTATAACTCTTATAAATCATACTTCTTCCTATAATATCCTTTTATAAACTGATCATATCTTAACCCTTATAAATCATTGAGTGTATTCTTTGATCCTTACAATTTTTTAAATTGCAAATTACTAAATGAAAAATAATTGTTAATGCATACTTCGTGTTTGTTATGCTCTTATAAGTGAAATTCAAATAAAATAGAAATGTGTCAATTGGGCTACGATGAAAATCATCTAGCCATTGATATTGTTTAGTACAAATACACATTATATTTTATGTATAATATTTTCTACAAGATATAACATATGAAACGTGAATTACATCGTGGGTCTTCAAAAAATATCAATATAAGGATAATTGGTTTTCAAGAATATCATTGATCGATGAAGTGAGGTACTATACATCCGAATCACAATAAAGTAACTATATACTCCGCAGCATTGCGTGGATACGCTACTAGTTATGGTATAATTCAATACTCCTATATAAATACTTAACGTCTTAACAGCTCAATTTTGAAAAAAGAGTCCATGTATAGGACCACATTAAATTAAAGGAACAATACGACACATGACCCCAGATTTAGAGAGTTGTTAGATTTGGTGAATCTGGGGCCCCTTACCTAAAATAAAATAATAATACTAATTTTGCTAATTTGACCTTAATTTTGTTAAATATTTGTTTAATACATGACAATAATGTACGTAGATTTTAAAAATTATAATTAGTTAGTCTTCATGTTATCCAACAAACACAGCTCACCAACATATATTCATTCTTCTAAACTAGTACATAACCCGCGTAAAACATCGGATAACATATATCAATTGACGTAAAAAAAAATCTTTGATGACTCGATTCACACAATATCTCATTTTCCAATACCCAATTTTAAGGTATCTATTGTATACACAAGAAATAGTTTATTATTGATTAGTTTTATGTATTTAATTTATATTATTGATTTATAGATTTAGATACCTATTTAATTATAGAATGTGTAATAAGTATTTTAGGGGCATGAGAGTAATTTCTCATCTTACTATATAATGTATAGATTGAGGGGCATCTTGGGGATTTCTCATATCCTATTTACTAAGTTTAAGTCAAAAATATAAAATGCTTAATAAGGGATTAAGATAAGATTAAATAAAATTTAAAACTATATATCGGTAGGATCACAAGGTGTGAATATTGTATTTAACAATGTATCTATGGAAATGATATTGTTTAAAAAGTGAAAGTGTGAAGTATGTTGAGTTTACAGTGTTTTTAAAATTTATTTTTGGTTTATTTTATTTGATATGTATGTGTAAATCAGAGAAAAAAAACAAAAAAGAAGAAGAAAAAGAAAAGAACGTTTTGTTTCGAGCGGTGCTCCAGAATGTTGTCCAAAACATCGTCACAGTGTAGGAGAATGTCGTCGAACAGTGTTCTCGAGCCAAAATTTTGTTGGGAACGTTGTCACACCATGTACTCTAATGCACTTGATTTTTTATACTAAAGTGAGTAACACACCCATTTTATTATGAATGTAAGTAACTAATTTTTAAGTTTTGTTCTAATATTAATAACACAGTATTATAGTCACCGTTTAGTTTTCACCATTGCTCATATGTCACTGACTTATATATCTTTTAATGACATGACACGTTAAATATACTTAGTTACTTTTTTTTATTTCTTGATGAAATTCATTTTGAACATTAATTTTATAAGTTGAATTCAACATAAACAACTGGTTGTGGAAGAAAAGTAGGGTAACAAGTGAATTTTAATTGATAAATAAAGTTTAAGTACACTAAACATATCTAACGTGTCATGTCGTTAAAAAAGTTTACATTTCAATGATATGTGAACAATGATGATAACTTCACGGTGACTAAAATACCATGTTAATAACATCTGAACAAAACCTAAGAGTTGATTATTCACATTAATTGGTGATACAATGAGCATATTACTCACTTTGATACAAAAAGATAAGTATGTTGTTAATTTATAGTTTTAAGCAGTTACTCACGGAATGTAGCGGAATAATATATATTTTTTCTCTTAACGAGATCCAAGAGTTTATGATGGTAGTAGTAGTAGTATGCATATTAATAATAAGAAAGATAACGTGATTTATTATTTTATTATATGTACATTTTTTAAAAAGGAAAACTTTTTAATAAAAATACAATACTAACAAGTTAATTTTTCCTCTAAGAAAAACTGATTTACGAATAGATAATACTATTCCATGTGTACATTAAATAATAAAAAGTTCATTTATTTATTAAAACAACTTTTATGTAATTTTCATAATTAAGAGTAAAAGATACTACTAGTTACAAAAATTACGTAGGTGATTTAATGAGATAAAATGAAAATTTGAATAAACTATATATTATTGCTCGTGTGATGCATAGTCATACATTCTACTACTTGTTCTATGTAGGAGCTATGCTATACTTATTAAGTCATTTTATCCGTAGGCGATAAACACCTTTTATTTTTTGACTATTTCGTTTATTTGTTTATATACTATGTACTTGTATAAATGTGATATTCGACAGTTTGATAATAATTTAGCAAGAAGAGCCGTAATCATATAATATTTATTAGTAATTTTAAAAAATAGAAAGCTCGATAAGGGGAACATTCACTATTTTACCCTAATTTATTACGTGGGTTAATCATCCTATATACACATAACTCAAAATTTAGTGTATTGTAGGTCCAGCCAAAAGGTGTAAATTAGCGGGAACACCTGGTATCGTGTGATTTTGGCACCAGTAATTGTCCATCCTACAAGGATGACTTCGGGCAACTCCCATGGCACAATGGGAGCGTCTGGAGTTTGAATGAATCATTATCCAGCCAGTTCCTCCAGAGCCACATATGTTTTACGGGGACAAGTACCTAGCATGCTAAATGTTTACCCATGACAAGCTTTGAACCCTTGACCTCTAAGAAGTCAATGACCCTCCTTACCAATGGGTCATCTAGAAAAGTGGTTATCGTAGGTGTTTAAGGAAACTATACACTTTGATTTAAGCCGCTACTAAAAATTAAATCTTGATATTTACCAATACTGTTCTTTATTTGATTTCAAAATTAATAGTTAAATGGTTGACAAATTAGATTTAAGTGTTAGGGGTGATTTAAATAATTCAAAACTTGAAACATTGAGGAATTAAAAGAAAGTCTCAAATTCTTATAAGCTTTATAAGATTTTTTAAATTTATAGATATCTTATATTATAACTAAGGGAGGAGACCTTCAATTATTTGTCAAATAAATACCCATGTCACATCATACAAATCCTATGTGTCATCACCATATAAAACAACTTGATAATGTGAATTTTCCTACACCCTTACTCTATATAAGAAGATATTAATTAAATTATAACTAATATCATTTAATAAGGTAATTGATTAAATTAAAATTATAACCAATTTAATTTGAATTATATGTCATCTGATAACACTTATAGTTTTTGATTTAGTCCAAAATATAATCATGATATCATTTAATCTGTTTTCCCCTATAATTTTAATTTATATAAATTTTTGGTTTTTCCATCTAAATATTGGTTTTTCTCTCTCCAATTCTCTAAAAAATAATAAATAAACTTATAGTGAGTTTTGGGAACTTGCTTATAATGTCATTGTAGTTTTCATTATAGTTCTATTAATTTTGAAATTTTTTGTTAAGCTTTAGGATAAGTAGATCAATTTAATCATCTCTTTTTTGAAGAGTTTTTTAGTTTAAATAACACAACTCAATTACTCAATATTATTTATTTATATTTTCAATGTTAACAAAAATGATTATTTAAAGATAAGTGATTCGTACACCATATTTTTTTAGCCGTAGACCACAAACATGATTTACACAGTTGTACACTACAATACCTTAAAGTATAATTGATGGTGTATGGATACAAAATTACAATATACTAATCGTCACTCTTATATAGAGTGTATACAACATAAAGTTGAATATGATTAAAACATTTTATGTACCGTTTTAACCTATGATCCATATATTACGATATTATATATTTCTAGCCGTGCATCACACGAGTTTAATACTAGTAGGTTATAGATGAGGAGTAACACTATAATTATGTGAAATGCAATCTGTTCTTATAGATATCAAACACGTGTTCGATTATGCGTTATAATCAAATACTTTCAATGGTTTACAAGATTTAAATGTGAATTTTGAACTATTTATTCTATGGGAATTAATAATGACGGTCCTTTACGCTATCAATGAGACTAGCATAATACCCGTGTAATGCAGCGGTGAAAGTGATGTTGGTGGATGGAGCGACGATTGACGAATTTAAAATGAAAATGAGAATATTTTGAAGATTTATTGTATGATGCTTGTGTTATGTATTATTTTATCTATATGATAAATATAATAGAAATAAATCTTATTTGTTTATAGTAACTGAAATGATTTGGTCATATATTATATACATTAATTAATAGGTATAAATGTGATAGGGGTATTTTAGGAACTTCAATTATTTTTAAGAATTCTAACATTCAACATTGACATGCTTTATAAGTAGTAATAGATAATAGATAATAAATAGATATTCTATGTATATTTATTAAATTTAGAGTTTCTTTTTTAATCAAATATTCCATTTAATACATTACAAAAATAAAAGGAAAGTTTCAGTGAATTAAATACAAATATTCAATGAATTATATAAAATTTTGAACTAATATGGAAATTTTCAATTTCAGTCAATGCATTTGATTTACGTTATTGACAGTGTGTCATTATCATTTCCCTTATCCTATATATACATGGATTTGATCATTTCTTCACTTCATTGTTTTAGCCCTGTCATTCATGAGTGTCGTTTAATTTTCGTTCATATCATTGATAAAGTTGACCCAATTCTTGTTTTCGTATGATATATTGTCATGTAACATCATATCATCCCTATCGAGGCTCCTAAATTTGCATGTCGTAATGAAGATTGTTATCGTTATCTTCCTCCATCATCCTATCTTTTGATTGATATGTTTCATTTTTTTCTTAGCACATATTTAGCTTTGCTCATTTTTCTTACGTTAGCTTTGAGACCATGTAAACATTTGCTTTTAATCTCCTTTTTATTTTTTAATATTTTATTGTGCTTAGCAACAAATTCCATGCTCTTTCTATATAAAGTCCATGATACAACCATCTTCTAAACTTGAATAACTAGAAAGTTATTGTAATTCGTTATGCATATAAGATGAGAAAGTATGTTATTTATGATATTACCAAACGTACATTAGAAGAAATTATATTTTCCGTCGTATTACACAAATATGGTACTACCATCAAGTACAATTTAGGAGTGGATAAAGAGATTTATCAATTTTTTTTTTGGAAAAACATATATAATATATAAATAGATAGCCTCTTTATGAATTGGAGCTCTATATAGAACATAACGTAAAAGAGCAATCTGGACAAAAATACCTGGTAGAGAGATTTGTCATTTGTTTTTGTAGTTTTTTCAACCGTCAATATGTGAAAATTTAAGGGTTTATTGTTTCGTTATGTATTAAACATTACACTTTTTACTATTGTATGCGACAAACTTTCATTTGTTCTATTGTATATAGTTAATTTGTAAATATAATTTATTGTATGTATTCTTTCCTTTTTGGGTAACACCAAAAAAGAAATTTTTCTATTTAGGCTTTACCCAAAAAGAAAATTTTACATATAATAGACCATATTTACAAATTCAATACATACAATAGAAGTTTTCAAAGTTCGACTCATACAATAGTAAAAAGTGCAAAGTTTAATACATAATGAAAAAATGAACCCAATTTTTAACGTTCAAAACAAATGTCGTTCTAGGTTTAGCCTGACCTAATTTATAATGGCCGAGATTAAACATAATTACATCCATTGTTAGTTTGATTATTAAAACTTAAAAGGATGTTGTGATGCGTATATGCTTGACAATTTAACGTGAAATAAAATAATGTCCGCATAAGATTCGTATATTTGTCGTGTATAAGTGTCATATCATTTTATTTGTTTTGTCGAGTGTCAATCCGGTCTGATTTCCATGCTACACTAAATGAATTAACCAATTTAACCGAAAAAGAACCGGATTAACCAGAACCATTAACAGATGTTTTAGTTAATTAGTTTGTCAAGTATACATGATGATTAGCTAAAATATACGGTTTGATTATTGATGCATGTAAAAGTCGATTCGACGTACATTAACTAAAATATATGGTTTGGTCATTAATCTGAGCTTATTTTGGTTATAAAAACGCAACTATAGTTGGTCCGCGTAAAAATAGCCATGTCGGACCGAAGTTCATAAAGTCACAATAGATAGTTAAGAGATTCATATTGGGTAGGGTTAACTTTTTCATATGTATCTAACTTTGCCCTTTTTACTATCGTATGTAATAAACTTTCAAAACATTTATTATATGTAATAAACTTGTAAAAAATGTTATTGTATGTAACAAACTTTCAAAACATCTATTGTATGCAATAAACTTGTAGAAAATAGCCATCTAGGTGCGGTAGTCAATGATCTGCTAGAGTTTGCTCGTGCCGCCACAAACCAATGTTAAAGAGCCATTTTCAATTTGGCATGTACACATATTAACCCGCAACATACAATAGAGATTTTTTATAAGTTCCTTGCATACAATAGATGTTTTTAAAGGTTGTGACATACAATAGGGATTTTTACAAGTTTATTGCATACAATATATGTTTTGAAAGTTTGTTACATACAATAGTAAAACGAGCAAAGTTAGATACATAACCAAACAATTAACCCATTCATATTCATATTGATATTAATTTTTAAAAAGTGGGAATAGCAAGTTTGATTCGAAGTTTGCTACACAAATATTGATTATAAAAGTTTGATTAACAATTTTGGTTCAAAAAATGCTAGTGAGAATTTTTAATTTCTCTCATCGTCCAAGAGGGAATAGTATTTCTCTCATGTATGTCCATAGAGTTTTTTAAAATCAAAATATCATAGAAATATCAAAGTGGATGATTGACTCATTCAATACTATAAATAATCACCATAAATCCTTTAATAACACATGTTCTTAGTTCTCAATGATATTCCACGATCAATACATTTGGTTAAATCTCGTGAAATCATTTCAAAGAAGTTCCTCGAGATCTTCTTTTTACAAGTGTATTAGCATTTTCACCCGATGATGTGACCTTGGCACTCAAATAACTTCATAAATACAAAGTCAAACATGAATTCTCTTTTATACTTACATGTACGGAGGAACCAAATAATTGGATAAGAATTGAGACTTGGAACAGTGAGTTCTCTAAACATTTTGTAGAAATCCATAAAGGAGAGACGAGAGACGAATACCTAAACACTCATGTTTTGTACAGCTTCAAACGTTCACATATATTTTGTTTCATAAGGATTAGGAAATCGCACGCCACGATTTTGTCATTAATCAACTAATACATCCATAATACTTATAAAATATCATTAGCTTAGAACAAACTTACAATATTATGTTTAGTGGATGAATTTGATAAGTTGTTGTCATTCATGATGGTTTTGATTTTAATGGTGAGACAAAAGAAAAGCAATCTTCATGGATAAAGAAACACAAAAAGTGACAATAACAGGATGCTAGAAATGGATGAATATGATATGTGACAATGGACATGAAACTTGAAAGAATATTACTATTATACAAATTGAGAGATAGACATTTGAAATAGACAAGCCAATGGACTTTAAGTGCAGCACCATTAGAAACTTAGAAAGTGACCCCTTTGGATTTCTTTTTTGTTTCTTTTCTAATGTTTAATATGTTATGATATTTTCTTCGTTCTAAACAAAGTGTCATTTTGATTATGCATATACTTTTTGAAATTTTCAATATATTCACCAATCAAATGATGCATCTACCATCTAAAGTTTTTTTTTATTGGTTGTTATATAAAAGTGAACATTTATTTGAAGCATCCCAAAATAATAATTAAGACACTTGAAATGAGACGATGCAAGAAGTATGTGTTTCTTTAAACTAATCTTTAGATTATATATTTATTTATTGTTAGTTACTCTCATGAGATGTCTATTGATTCACTTTATTTGTTCATTAGATTTTATTAGTTGTTGCTTATAACCTAATAAGGGATCACTTTATAAGGATTGAAAATGATATTATTAGGTTTTGAATAATTTTACTTATTTAATTAGAAAGTTGGAATACATTCTTACAAACCTCATAAATTATGTAATTAAATATATTTATTCACCTTTTGTAATTATATTTTTCTAAGTAATTTAGCATTCTATCAAATTAAATAGCTAGAAACAATATAGAAGGCACAAACGATTGATTGAGGGGGTGACGCTAGCTAGCTACCCATTCGACCGATCCAATTAGTCGAATCCTTTTATCCTTTTCCGTCCACTTGAAATGTAAATATCAAAAGAACTTTAAAAGGAAAAAAAAACTTGAATTATCGCTAACAGTAACTTATAATCAAAACCGTCGTACGATCCAAGGTGTCTCGTGGTTCATCCCATATTCCCATCAAACGAACCTTGAGCCGGTTAGGAAGGTTGGTTGATGCTTGGAAACACAAATTGTTAACCGATTTGTATTAGTCATGGGATATTTGCTAAGGACGTGTATGAGGATCGGTTAAAAAAATCTTGTATGCTTATTGCTTATTATTACGATAGATAAATAAAGGGTTAAACTTCGTAAAATGTATCAAACTAAGGTATAACATTCATAGCGTCAACCGAAACAATGTAACAAGGTTGTTGGTCATTCCTATTGCAAGTATTTTATGATATATTTACTTACGTCTCATCTATATATAAGTTGTCACGTCACTCAAATACATACAATAACAATAATTTTAAGGTTATTTACATATAATGAGATGTCAAATAATTCAAGACACACTATGAGTTTATATCTTAGTTCGAGACATTTCAAAGCACTTAGATCATAACTAAATTCAATCACTACTAGGAAAAAATCTTGCCTAAATATTCCAGCATTTATAAAATAAACATTTGACAGTAAAACCGTTATTTATAAATGGATTTAGTGCATGCAAATGCATCAAACTACAGCTTAACATTCATTATATATAGTAAACTACTCGAACTTTCATTGTATGTAACGAATTTGTAATTTCTTTACATTGTATGTAAGTTAGGATACTTTTTCTATGTGTCGACTAGATAAGATGTCACACGACGTCCCTTAAAACCGTTAATTTGACCAAAATACATGTAAGGTAAGGAAATTACATATTCGTTATATACAATGGAAACTCGATAATTCGTTACATACGATAAATGTCAGACTACAATTTAATACATTTATACACACTTAACTCTTTCTAAATTAAAGATTTCAATAATCAATCTCAATTCTCAAACAACCCTTTAACGTCTACAAGTTTAAAATCGCGCTCCAAACTTTCAATAATCAACTTGTAGTAAGCCAACAGAATCCATGGTTATAAAAGTGTTAAACCGCGCTCCAATTTTAAAATCGATAAACTTTTCCAATTTTCTCGTGTTCCGTGACTAACTTATTTTTACTATGCGAAAGTACGTGTAGGGTCGAAACTTGCCCCAGTCAACTCATGCTTTTAAAAAGTTCTTTTTTCTTGCGCTTTCTTAATTGGGTAAGTTATATTTCGCCCTCACTCATTTATGTTAAAAACTTACTCCGTATTTGATACTGTATATTTTGGTGCCAATTCCTATTCCTATTATTATTAAATTAAAATATTAAAATGCAATGTATCTAATATGAGCCGGTATCACCGTATTTAACTGTTAGAATATTTTGTCGCTCGTTCACATCAAAACATGATCACTCATCTGATACCGGCCATGATCTTAAACATTTATAGCCTATAAGGCTATAATCAGGTTCGTCTTTAAAGGTGGAGGAGGTGGTCAACCGCTCAGAACTCCGAATTATAAGGACCTGAAAATGTATGTGTTTGTATATATACGTATTCACATACATATAATTTGATTATTAAATGCAAAAAGAAAAAACATGTTACTCCCTCCATCTCAAAATTATAGTCAATGTTTCCTTATCCAGACGTCCTATATTAATTGTCCACTTCTAAAAATAGATAGTGAAGTTTAGTCATGATTACCATATAACCCTTAATTGAAAATATTATAACACACTTTTAAGAAAGAGATAATTAATTGGTTAAAGGTAAAACTGTCATTATGCAAAAAGTAAGAAAGAGAAAGCAGTAATAATTATGTTTTTATTAAACTCTATGTTTTTTGTCGGGTGACAATAATTTGGGACGAAGGGTGTATAATTGTTTAAAGTTGATTGAGTAGCAACTAGGCCTGTAAGCGAACTGAACGTTCGGGGAACTATTCACGAACTGTTCGGCGGGAAGTTCGTTTATGTTCGTTCGTTTCGTTTTATGAACGATATGATTTTTTTTACGTTAGCTTAATTATATGAAAGAACATGAACACATGTCTTGTTCGTTCATTTACGTTCGTGAACGTTCGATAATATGTGTTGAGTCACTGGTCGCTGACCAACTCAATGATAACAAACTCGATGAAGAAAATGATTAAGTCGAAGCTGCTGTTGCTGATGTTATTAATCATTGGTCGCCATTCATTTTACTCAAGGAATCTGATACGCTGAGATATATTAAAACTCAACTTTGTATGTTGCTGATTCCAATAGCAAGAGTTTTACATCTTTAAATACATAAAGGCAAAAGTCACTGCCCGAATAAAAGATGGTTGCTGAAGATACTCAATTCAAGTCACTCTACAAGAGCACGATAGTTCGCAGTGAGTGAGAAGGATTATCTCATCTTCAGTGACTACTCTAATAAGTTTCTAGTCAAGTGCAAGTTGCTCTTCAGTCTTATGTCAGCAAGTGTCTTCCATATCTTTATAAATATCTGGGGGATTACATGGCAGCAAGTGATTGGTGTTAAGGAAGACGCGATATTCGAGGTAACAGAATTGGTGTAACGTCCTCCCTACTGGTCTGGTAATTCCTTGTAGCACCCCCAAATTTATAATGCAGCGGAAGTCAACACGGGGCGCTACTAATCGAATATCATAACACATAATCACAAGCAAACGACCTCTAAATGAGACGTTTGTAGAAAATAGTTACATTTCATAGTAAATCATTTGAAAACATATTATTTTCGGTACAAAAGTTGTAATTTCCTAGAGTCCACGCGTAAGGCGGGAGATTCTATTACATAATCGAAATATACAAAGATAATGCTAAGAATCTCCGTTAATGCAGTTATGTTGAAATCATGCGACTCTAGCTATGTCCGGGAGTAATCCTACTCCGTATGCGTACCTGAGAATACATGCTAAAAAGTTCAACACGAATGTTGGTGAATCTCACAGGTTTGTAAGTAATTTCAGATTTTGAACACAAGATTTTTATCAGTGGTGCCCGCAGGCGTAAATCAAGTATATGCAATCCTGCAAATGTATGTAAGTTTATACCGTTGCCATGAGGCTCATAATCGAAGCTTAACACGTTTTCCGGTGATCATTTGGTCCGATTCTTTTACCCAACCCATATTTGGACATTTCAAACTTAAATAACCCATAAACAAGTGAAAATGAGTAAAATCGGAGAGTTTCGAGTTTTGTCGGAAACTTACAACTTCGCGCGTGAGGAATTTGGAAAGATGAAAATGTAAATCGTTGCGAGGTGGTTCTTTTCTTCCAAACGAGTGAGGTGATCCGATGTCGTTTCGTGGTAGTAATTGGTGATTTAGTGAGGTGGTGGTGTGATGGTAGTTTGAGAGAAAAAGAGGAAGGGAGAGAAAAAGAAAAGTGAGAAGTGAGGAAGAAAGAGGAGGTGGTAGGGTTTTGGTGAAAGCCCCATTTTCAGTCTCCGCAATTGTGCTCCGTGCGGTGTTCGTTTTCCCTATCGTTTAAACGTTTAATTATTTTTATATGTGTTGAAATGTAAGTTTTAAAATATAAATAATTATTCAGTATTCTTATTTAAGTATTTCGCCAAATACTTTATATTCGAGCTATAAAACATATATAACTTGGCTTTATTTCGATTGTTTGCGCATTTAATGTTTTAAGTCGCGTAGGCATTTATTTGTACGATACGAAATAAATAGAAAATATTATCAAAATAATATTTTGGATATAATAGCGTTATTACATAGTGTTATATTATATAATACAGTTGTTCACCAACGTCCGTATTTAATTGAACCGAATTACATTCGATTTAAAGAGCGTACGATTTAATCAAATCGCATATTCGTATATATTCAATAATATATATTAAGATACATTAATTATTAAAATCTAAGGACTAATTACATGTATTAACAACTGATTAGGTACTAATCACTAGTCCTAATTTGGCGGGTGTCACATTCCTTTATTTAAATTGATTATTTAATTATTTTAGAAATTACTCGATTTTGTTGTTTTATTGTGAAACTTAAGTAATTAAATTCGAGGACTTATTATGGATAGTAAATTATTGCTTGTTTTAAATTATTATAGTTGACGGTATTATAAAGTAATAGTTCTCGCAAGTGGTTTTAAATTCCAGACAATAGATTTAAGATGAATATAAAATACCTAAAATTGGGGTCGGTTTATGTGGAGAGGCCGACCTACTTTCTATCATTTCCCCAATTTTATAATTTCTCTCATTGTTCCATTTTAACTCAAAAGCAAGAACTTGGAAAAAAACCAAAATTGAATTCACAAACAAAAGTGTTGAAATGAGAAGCTGTGATTCTTGCAAGATCATCTTCTTATTAAGTTATCATCATCTTCTCCATTAAAGGTAAGTATTCTTGCCTCATGTTGAACCTAAGTTGTTAATAGGTCAAATTGGAAATTGATGAATTGATTAGTTATTTGAACATATATGATGATTGAATAATGATATTGATGCTCATAGACTGATTTAGTGTAGTTGTAGTTGTGAATTCAAGTTCTTAAATTGTGATTTTGAATTCAAGTGAGTGAACATTTGGCATGAAAAATGGAATTACTTGAGGTTGCTTGATGTTACTTAGGGTTATAGGACATTTATAGTTGTTATTGTTGATAAATTTATGCACCAATTCGTTGTATTACCTGAGTTTGAGTGAAATTTTAGTTTGGTTCGAGCTGAGATGCTGCAAAAAGAAATTGGGCATCTGGGTCTGGTTAACATAGCCGATCAGGTATAGGCTTGATAGCCGATCTGGTAAAATGAGATGAACGGGTATTTTAGTGTAAAAACGTCACAGAAATTGACCTTCGAGTTTAAAGTAGAAAATTATGAGAGTTCCCGATCGGGTGAACCATGTGAGCCGATCGGGTGAACCTGTGAGCCGATCGGGTATGTTGTTCCAGCCGATCGGGTAGATTAAGCCATTCGGCTAGATATAACGATCTGAATTTAAAAATATGGATTTTCAAAAATTTTCTTTAATAATAAATCATAAGTGCGGAAATGTCCCAAATAATAATAATAAATACCAGCTAAACGGTTGGTTCATGAAAGTTCATGCATTATACGTCTTATCATCACAATAGTAAAAGAAAACTCAAATGTCTACTATTTTCATTACATGCGAAATCATCTAAATAAAAATAAGCTAAGGCTTTATAGACAATCTTGTCTATTCTTATTAGCTACCCGCCTCGCTCATCTATCCTCCTGAAGTTCCTAACCTGCACGGTGTACACAATCGAGCAAGTAGAAAACAAGTGTCAACTAATTAAAGCTGAGTAAGATAACGGGTTAGTTATAAAACTAGTCCAATTAAAACTTCAATTATAAAATCCTTTACAATCAACATAATAAATAAGTTATAAGGATTAATGTACATCATGAAAGCATAGCAAGGAATCATCAAACAAAATCCTAAGGCCGTGCCTACTTTATCTTTCTCAACTCTTATCATCTATTCATTTATCATCTTTATCTTTTCAATAATTCATCTGTCATTCTTTTCATATGTTTCATACGTTCGTCAAAGACGAGATACCGACTTTATGAGAAACAACAAATGCAACCCATCATTGTCGTTTAGGAATGAGTCCTCTCTCAGATTCGCCCATTCCCGGAGCAAGTACCACATGTGATTGGCTAACAGCCAAGTACCGCTCAAACCCGTCCGGACATTGTCTAGAGTATCCAGTAAACATCTGCACGAGCCCCGTTCTCGCGATTTGGATCCATCGGGGAAATCCACTTTAAGTTCTCATATTATTCATCTTTTCATCTAGCATCATATAATAGGGCCCCTAATCGTGCATCGTGTCTAAAGCATCATGATTCATCATCTAGTGTGACTATCGTCAATCATGTAGTACAAGTATTACATAGAATTAGGGCATAGTACATCGACCCATTATCCCATCCCACATGTATAAATAAAGTTTCCCTTTGAATCACAATTTAATCAAGCACAATAATGTATAACTTAATAAAATAAGTTAACTCAAAAACTCTATTAATTTTGATTGTGTATCCAGTTTTCGCAAACATTATCTTACCTCAACTCGAGTACAAATCCGATATAACACAACTCTTTCTCAAGCTCAATTACCTAAACAATGAGAAGTATAATAGCACTATCATTAAACCAAATATAATGAACCACCTTAATTCTAATTAAAATGTATTGCTATTAACCTAAACCCTTTGTTCCACCCCAATTAGCAGCTAAAGTCTCGCAGGTTAAGCATGTTGCATATTAATGTCATAAAGCTACTTTATAATCTCTAACATTTCAAACATACAATTGGTGAGATTTAATTAATTCCTAAAGTTAAAAGAACTAAAATAATGTTTAGATACCACATCATGTGTTCATCAAATATATAACTAATATACAATCGTTATTGTGTATATACTTAAATGATCAGTGAACTCAAAACAAGAACTAAACTCCACCGACCCATTTGCTACTAACGTTGGACTAAGGTGTTATTGTTTCCAACTAATTAACAACCATTTTTTTTTATCTTCTAGAGCTTCAAGCAAAAATTTCAAGGATACATACTTTATTTTATAAATCCTAGAATTAGCCTTACTCCTTGTGTAGGAGTCAGTGGCTCCAGAGTATCTTCGAGTCATTTAAGGGAGTAATGATACTTTGATTTCAATATACGTATATCTTGTCTTCATCATAATTCGTATCTAAACTCCCAGTTTTTAATAAACACATGATCGATCAACACCCATACATGTTTTCTTCATGTACAATCATATACAATTATCATTATGCTATATTTATTCTTACATGATCAAGATTCTAATGACAATATGTATTATCGATCAAACATGGCCTCCCATCAATCTTTATCCTATATAGATTCTTAGACAAATCAAAACACCATTATAGGGCAGAGGATTACCTTCAACACCACAAGATCGTTAGGTGGCTCAATTCTTCAAAACTCAAGCACGTTATTAAACCGATCAAAGAACATGTACTTGTTTGGAACCTCTCTTTCCCTTGGCTGTCAATATGTACGTACGCAGGAAACAATATAAGACTAGGGTTTCTAGTTCTATGACTAATAATCCTAATATTGACTTAAGAAACCCGTCAAGTTCCCAAATATTTTGACTAGTCAAAGGCCCACAATCTAATTGCAACTTAAGTCCTAATCATACATTCTTAATAATAATAATAGAATACTTAAATAATCATCAATTAAATAAATGATCATTAATAATTTTAGGATGTTACACTAGAATAGAACAAAACCTTTACAACACGTTTCGTTGAAACAAAAGCATCGAAAATTAACATGTTAGACGATCGGTTCAGATAATGAGCCGATCGGGTAGGAGAGTGTAGCCGATCGGCTAAATCAATCAAGCCAATCGGGTGTGGTCCGAAATAGGATCAAATCAGCTTTTATCTTTTGTGTTGTATTTACAATGTATAGATATGTTTGGAAAGCTAATAGATGATATGGTTATATTACGAATATAAATTGTACTTGGGATTAAATAGTGGTGTGATTAACTATATAACATTATAAATTTCATTAATGTTATCAGTTGATGACAAGTTACTAACTTGTGTGTTATGTGATGTTTCAAATACCCCAAAGACTCAGTGATTTAGAAGCTGAGTGTGGTGACTGTTGAGGTATCGGTGAGTGAATTTGAAACTCACATTTGATTTAGTTGTAACTGTTTGGTTACAACAAGTGAACGTAGATATGTTGTTTTATTTAATATGAATTGTTGATTGTGAATCTACGTGCTATGTGGCCTTCGGGTATCAGTTGTTAATGAGGTTAACAAGTTGATTTGGTTGGTTGGGCTAGTTGGTTATTGTGCGAATTACACAGGGTCTTGCTTCATTTGTTGTGTGTATAGAACCCGTGTTTGAGTATAATAACCATTAGCTATCGGTCCCGTCCGTCATGGCCATACGGATATGGTTGGGTAAGTGTTCTTGGGGAGCCACCCGGGTACTACGGTATTCTTCAGAACCACCGATCCTCATTATTGAATTGTTGATTAGTTGACTTGTGTGTTTACGGTTGTTTGGTGTAAGCAAGTAGTTAAGCTAAGTTAAATGGCGTGTGATGAATTCATTCACTTAGCTTCGTGCTAATCCCTCATTTTTATTTCCTGCAGGTTTATTTTGGGATGTGGGTAGTAGGAAGATTATGCTCGTCGAGCAAGGGATGTTTGACTTGTCGTACTACTCTGATATGTTTGTAATAAATTAGAGTCGTGAAATGATATAATACCTCATTTTATTAAGTTGATATGTAGTAACTTAAACAACTTTAACTTATTGTGTGTCGAACATGTAATTAGTTTATGTGTAACACCCCGCAAATTTGAACGCGATCACGTACACTAAACATTTGCATTTTAGGCTAATTCCCTACTTGAGTGAATTCACACTATTTTATGAGATAAGTCTAGCAAAATCAACTATTTAATACGTGAGGTATTACTATTTTCATAATTGGTTATAATTACGCGTGAAACTATTGGATCGAGTCCGACACACTTAATTTTGGGCGTTGGTGACCACTTTTATAAATAATGAGGATTTTATCCAAACTAACATTAATTACTTTATATTATTGAGATAATATACATTGTGTAACACGTTTTAAAGAAAACGCAACCGTACACGATCGAAACATACGAAATGAACCCAAATGAATTAAAACCAAGTTATATTTTTATAACTCAAATAAAATATTTTGATAAAATACTCTAGTTAAAGATGTTACGCAAATTATCGATCGGGAAAACGAAAACGGGAACACGCGAGCCCGAGACCCAAAAGGGTCGGCCCAAACCCGCGAACCCAAATCGACCCACCCATTTCCCTTTTTATTTCTTCTTCCTCCTTCATTTTATACACACACACACACACACACCTCTATCTATCTCTCTCTCCTTCTCCCTCTCAAATCGCAGCCCCAAATCACCATAAAACACCACCAAAAACGCACCAAATTACGAAGCTATTCACGAAGAAACGATCCCCACATCACAACCTTCATCTTCACCTTCTCCATTTTCGATTTCGTGGTAAGAAACATTATAACTCTTTTAAAAGTACTAGAAGCTTATATTTATATGCTAGAACGTTTACATAACAAATGTATGTCCAAAAATCAACTTAAAATGCGTTTTTAAAATTTAAAGTTCGATTAGTTCGTCCTGCGAACTGAGATCCCAGTTGCAGTTCGTCTTGCGAAGCGAACCGAAACCAGCGAACCGAAACCTTTGACTTGCGAAGTCAAACTGTGAACCTAACCGACTTGCGAGTTGACCTGCGAACCGACTGCGAGTTGAGACTTGTGAGCCGAAATTTTTCCTGCAAACCCAACTCGGTTCGCAGCCTACCTTGTCTTGCGAAGTGAAACTCAACTCGCATCGCGAACTCAGTTCGCACTGCAATTTCAGTCTGTGGCCAAACTTATTCGATTTTTCCGAATTTAAATTTCTGATGCGTTTTTATTAAATCAATACTAGCTTGACCCAGCTAGGGGCTCTGCCCTTTGGACCCCGCCAGGGGTTGCCACCCCTTGGACCCCGCTATCAGGGACGCTGCCCCCGGACCCCCGTCATCCAAGTATTCAACAATTCGAACATAATAACGATACTTTGAAATTATTATTTCAACCGTCACCAACGGACCACACATGTTTTCAAAAACAAACGATTAAACAAACTTTGAACATAACCAGTTGTGTAGACAACTAGCCTAGATGGTCTTGCGAGACATCTACTTATAGTACTATCTCTTGCGTTTAGGACGTTAAGGACTTTACCCGAGCTTAGGCTTTGCTAGCACTCGAATACATTTAGCTCACCAGGTGAGTTTACAGCCCCTACTTTTACTGTTTACTACTTTTAAATAGGGGTGGAAAACATAGCCAACTGCTTTTACTTACATGATTGTATACCTGTTTTACTCGAACGATTCGAGTACTTTTGAACTGTTAAACTTATGCACAAACTGGTGTTATGAAATAACGTTTTCATACTACAAACTATTACAAACGAGTTAAACTATACTTGATAAACCGGAGAACGACCGGTACTGTTTGGAAATGCTGGAGAACGACCAACAACATTTTTTACAAAACTGATTTGGAAGTCCCTACGTCTTGGGAACTCGATCCTACTGACTTGGGTACTCGATCCTACTGACTTGGATAAGGGATACTGACTTTCCCACGGATAATTTTATAGGATAATGACATTCCTGTAACAACTAATAAACTATATCTTGGATAACATCCCACGATAACTACATTTTGGGTAATATCCCACGATCATTACATTTTGGGTAACATCCCACTACTTTTACACTTGGACAACATTTCAAACGAAACTATTTGACTTTGAGGACAACAAGCTTACTCAAACTTGGTTTAACAATTGCAAACATAAAACCTGTGAATTCACTCAACCTCGTTGTTGACTTTTACTATGTTTTTCAGGGAATTAGCTGCACGTAAGAACCGCCTGCACATATGGAAATTCTAGGCGACCTGTGAAGCATTTAGGATGCCACTTTTGAAAACGATGGATTTCTTTTATATAACTAATCTGTTTTAGTCATTTTTACGAAATCTACTTTTGTAACTTAATTACTTTATACTTGTATGATTCGATGAATCGTAAAACTTTGTAGCTATTACTCTTGGCATCTTAATATATATGTTCTGTTGTAATCATATGCTCTGATATGTATGCATGTACATTGTTGGTGTCATTACCCCCATACTTAACTAAATGCTTCCGCTAATCACAATCAACCAAATTGGGGGTGTGACATTATGTACATTATCTTAATGTACAATGACAAAATATTTTTTAAAATATACGCTTCCATGATAATAATATAATATTGTTGTTTCTAATGAGGGGTGTTATAATTGGTACCACAGAATAATCAAGACTCAGAGATCAAATCAATCAAACAGCGACACGTGTCATTCCAAGATTATGATTTGAAGAAAATGTTTACAAGACATCTACTATAAATAGAGCAGTACTATATACTTAGAAACTTGACGTTTGTACGTGTTAATCACTTGTTAGTCAGTGATAGTTTGTCTAAGCACAGTACAGCGAGCAGCGAGTGAATAGTTAGCGTGTTTGTCCACTACTATTCATCTCATCTTGTAATAGATTAGCTTGAGTAATTGATTTGGATTAGCCTTGGCTATTCCATTCCGCAATCAATACTCAGTGACTTTTATGATTAATAAAAATCACAGTTCAGCTACTATTGCGCATTTACCTTAACTGTCATATCTATATTTGTTATACTCTGTTTATATATCGCAATTAAAAACTTGAAAATTAACTTGAATTAAAATCATAAAAAGTTTTTAATCGTATTCAACTCCTCTTCTACAATTAAACTTTACTTATTGTGATTCCATTTCACTTCGTAATAGTGATTACGGGACTCTCAATATGTTCGTGAATGTTCGGTTAAATGTTCGTTTATCAACTAATATTATAATTAAATTAATACGTATTTATATATCTTATTTTGATTTAAGCTAAATTCTATATATAATATTATTAAATATTTAGATATTTTCATTAAATTATATGGAGTATTAAATATCTAGATATATTTACCTCACATTTTCCTCTCATATTCCCCTTTACTCTAAACACACGTCTACTCCTTCTCTCCTCTAGTTCCAGATCTGCTGCTCTTACATACGAACGATCAAAGGAGTTTTTTTTCTTCTTATTGTGATAATTTTGTAATGTTGAATATGCATTACAAAGTTTTAACTTCAATAATATATATGTGTAGATGTGTATATATACATTCGTTTATGTTTATTGAGGTTTGTTTAAGGTATTAACAAAGAAATGCATTAACTTACGTGTTTGTTCGTGTACTTTCGTTTGTGTTCGTGAACAAAATTTTTTATTAGTGAACGAACATGAACAACAAAATCTGTTCGCTTATCCGTTCGTGTTCGTTCATTTGTTCGTCAAAACCTTAATGAACGAACACGAACAGACTCTGTTCGTGTTCCTTCGATTCGTTTACAGGCCTAGTAGCAACAAAAAGAATAAGAAAAGCATTTCATGGCTCGATATAGGGCCCGTTTCGTCAATTGATCATGTTTTTGCTCAGGACCTCTAAAAACTCGGAGAGGGCGCCACTTATAATAAGAGTTAGTTGGTCGATTGTTTATAATAATATGTTTTACCCTTCAATTAGTTATTGTCTTGTCACTTATCTATCTATGAATAGTACGGAGTAATATTTTTTTTTAGAAGTAAGCAAATTTTATTGATACCCACTAAATATATTGGCTTAAGGTTGAAGGTACTTAAATTCGTTTCACAAAAGGTTAATTAATTTAATTAGTTGCATGCATCATAACTTCTCTTTTTGGTCCACTAGCTTTTCCAACGTTGGAATCATTGTCACACTTTATATATAAATCCTTCACATAACTTCATTGTTTATAGAATTATAGAAAACATTAATTGTAGAAATTAATTACATGGGGTCCAAAAATGATTAATGGATCATCCTAGTTACTAATGCATGTGATTAATAAAACAATAAAACTAAGATTAATTGGACCAAGATCATATATAGGTTTTATTAATAATATTTCAATACGGGTGTAATGTCAGGTATATTTATATCACATGCTTTAATTTACATAAATGCATGTATGCTACGTATTAAGTTTCAAAAGAATTAATCAAGTTTACATGCACTAGAGGCATAAAATTATTAATTTATATCTCTGTCTTTCACATATATATAAATGACGTTTGATAATGCAACTCTTCTTCAACTATCAACACTTGTATATCTTAGAAAGGGAAATTCGAAAAACCAAGCATTTTCATCATATATCTCATGTGGCATGTTATTTCTATAAGTTCAGAACCGATAAATGAATTTCGAATGACTCGTGCAATTATACAAAAAATAGAATATATTAGATGAAAACTACAAAAAATACAGAAAAATGCATTTATACTACGAGGATTTTTCTATTCTTACAAGTAAAGGTGACACACTACAATAAATATTGCATTTACACATACCTAATTCTACGCACTTTTCAAAAAGTGTGTAAAAATTAATCCTTGAATACACACTTATAATATAATAAAACTCTCTACATTTATAAGCATGTAATTTGAGAATATTTTTGCACTTAAAAATGTAAAGAATATATATATTAGACCGGTTGCGAAATTTAGTAAGCTAGCGCAAAACTTGTTTACTTTCCATTACCATATATAATTTTGTAAGTCCTTGGTCATATTTATGTTTATTTGCCGGATTTATGTTGGTGTTTGATTTTTATTTCCTAAATTAGTGAGATTTGCCAATCAAGTTAATTTAAAGAGAAAGCTAGCTAACTTGGTGAGCAAGATTCGGTTTGCCTATATATATAGGAGTTTTTGAGTTAGGGTTTTGGTGAGGAGGTTGAGTAAAAGAGAGAGCATATGATAGTCTCCCTTCGTCCCGTGTGGTGGTCTCAGTGATTCAATAATGGCGGCGCGAATTCCGTTATTGTAATCAACCGTTGAGAGTGGTGTGAGCGTCTTCATTTTTGTAATATCTTTCATATAGTGAATGTTAAGTGACCTATGGGTCCCGTGGTTTTTACTCTCGTTTGAGAGGTTTTCCACGCAAAAAGTGTGCGTGTATTATTTTTCTGTTTTGTACGCTATTTATTTATTGACTTATACAAGGTTATGTGATTTATTGTGGTGGTGATCGATCCCAACGATTTGCATGAGAGGGTGATCGATCCCAACAACAATTTATTGTCTCATACTGCATATAAAATGTACAAGATTTCTATTTTATGTATCCAAGTTATGTTTGTTATTTTAAGGGGAATTCTAAAGACAATATCCCTGGGCCCACTACAGTCTCAGTCCAGTCCTTATCCAGTTCAGTTTTATCTAAGATCGGTTTCACTTCAGTACAAAATCAGTTTTAGTTTTTAAATTAACCAGGGGGTTGGAATTAACAAAAGATGGGGGTATACCCAGAAAGTAAAAAAAAGAAGCATGATGTTATTGATTAGATAGATTAGAGGGGGTATGAGATGAGAAAAAGGGGTATATTTATTAGGACCCTTATTTTAATGCATTCAACTTTTCAAAAAATGTGTTTTAATGATATGTCACCCGTTTAAGATGTCATATGGTATCCGCATAGATTGAGACATAATCGAAAGTACTACATAATATTTACCCCTTATTAAACATTTACATATTTTTAGCTTAAACTTAGCAAAGGGGATATGTGAAATCCACAACATACCCCTCAATATTTACCTAAAACTTATATAAGGAAAATGAAAAATACCTCCTTTACCCCTCTCATTTTAGTTGACTTAATAAATATGACCATTAATTAACTAATGCCAATATTATGGTCGTGTTATATAAATATTCATCTTTAATTACACCTCATTTTTATTGTTAGTTGTTAATTAATAATATACAAAAACTTATATATATAGGTTGTAATCAAGATTATTAGTAATTCATCAATTCATTGAGATAATTTTAGCATGTTAACCCCTAAAAGTTATGCTATTAGTATTATCAGTATACTAAATATTTGTTCCTCAACATTCTAACAGGTAATTATTGATGTTTCAAATAAACTTCCCCTATATGTACCATACTCTATCTATAATGGACATTAATATTTAATCGTATAACTCGATATAAAGCATGTTTTCGTTTGTCTTGATTTAGATACAACATATTAATTGACAATGAACTGTATATTTCTGCTGCTTTGTGCGGGTAAATTGCTGGTACATTAAAACACTTTTTGAAATTTAGAATGCATTAATAGTAACAAACATACTAATAGTTTATATTGCCATCCAAAATCAAACAAGAAAAAGGTGAAAGAATTAATAAACTTGATTGAACAATTGTTTAAACGTTTTGCAATAAATACAGTGAATGAAACAAGTAATATGTGGTGTTTAATTACATATGCATATCATGGTTAAATTAGGAATGAAGTTAAAGGATGTGATGTGACATAAATAAATTGGGGTCAAGTTTATAATCAATAGCTATAACTAACATAAAGGCCATATCTCAAGAGATTGATTAATGGTCACATGGAGGACTCCATAGCCATCAATATCTCACTCATAAATTCGATTTTAAGTAAGGTTGGCCAATCATTTTTGTAACTCTTATGTGCAACTTTTATTATTATAATAATAGAAAGTTTGATTTTTAGTTGATTCATATTAAGTGTGGTATTAATTAGTTCTTCTTAAGATGATGTTTAATGACAAACAAACTAGTTATTTTAATTTTAACTAGAGATGTTGGTCCGTGCGATGCACGGTTCTTAACTTTATTGATTATATTTACGTAGAAGTTTTAATCATATTATAAAGAAACACCTTAGTTAAACCAACTTTGTGATTTCTCCTTTTAAGTTACAAAGTCCAGTTATTAATTACCTTATGATAACTAATGGTAATTAGAAATGACATGCACCAAAATTCATATACAATTTTTGAGTTGATATCACTCTTAATTATTGTTGTTGACCATAACGTTGTAGTCATTTACCAGATGATTTACTTTAACTTTTTCATATAAAAGTTTACAATGAAATACTATACTACGTATGAAGTTTTATTTGAGTATAGGTAAAAAAAATTAATATAATAAACAAATTTGTATATGTTAATTTGTCTTAGATTATAGTGTTACATCATCATTGTTAATTTTGATTAGCTTAAAAACTATAGAAATGATAATATTTAATTATATATATAATCAGGTGGTCACATATCATCGACTTGTTTTCCTGTCGTTCATGAATGATACATAACGCTATAATTCTAATATATACTAATACAACATATATTCACAACCAAGTCGAGTACGATAACGAATCTAATGAGGAATGCTAATTCTTGAACAAATTCATCATCTTGAGATACTCGAATCTCTAACAAAACTTTGTACATCTTCTTAGTATCGTAAATCCTGGGCTTATCCTTATGATATTTGATACGCAACGTCAAGTGATGACACGATTAGAAACGTCCAACACCCAAAAGACGTACATAGCAAAAAAGAGCTTACCCGTAATCAAACAATAATGATATTACACAACATGGACTCTAATTGACTATAGAAAGAAAATCCGAAAATGATAAAAATGCATACATAATCTTATATGCGCATCAAGAAAATATTCTAATAGAATGACATTAGGACCCGTAATAACTTCCATATTCACCTTCTAAATGGAAACTCATGTTAATGTTGAGAAGATAAAATCATGTGACATTGAAAAAATGTGTGAGATTTTAATTATACGGTTCATTTGAAATCGAAAATTATGTATTTATAGACTACAAAAGCTCACAATTTAATTTGCTATTTAATACACCTTGTGTAACTGGTTAACTAAGAATATGACACGTTAAAGTATTTACAGCTAGTAAACGTTTTCGAATTAATTAAGTTGGAATAGTTTTTTATCTTTTATTATTAGGATAATGAAAGGATTCCACTTAAAGTTGATTAAATACTATCAAACTATGTCTTTCTATATACCACTTAGTAACCAAACTGAAATAATAACCTCAAAGAGTTATAATCATTGTTAGGAATAACCGACAATTAAATTATGTAGCCGAAGAATTTGTGCAAGGATTAGGTATTGATTTTCACCATTAATTACTTACAATAGAACTCACCATTATACTTTTTTAATTATAAAGTTGGAAAATGAAGGATTCAAGTCATGTACGCAAACGTACGTTTCAATGTTAGTAAAAACAATAGTAATTAACTCAATAATTTATTACTCAAAATTATGACTAAACTGAAAATTGTAGTATTTTACTATTCTTCATGACTATTGAACCCTCTAAATTGTAATATAATTATATATTATGTATGACATCATTAAATGATAATTGAATTCGAAATAGGAAACTGAAGTATTCCGTCATCTACGTAAACTTACTTTTCAATATTATATTAGTGAAACTATAATAATTAACTCAATAATTTATTACTCAAAATTATATATGACTAAGTCGATAAACTCAAAATGGTAATATGTTCTATGACTATATGACTAATTAAACTCCAAATTGTAATATAATTATAAATCATTTATGATATTATTAATTATCTAAAAACTAAAAAATTATAGTATTATTATTATTGTAAAACTCAAAAGTTATACTATTGTAGATTATTATTATTATTATTATTACTCAACATTTATTACAATTATTTATTACTAAGACTCAAAAATTATAGCATAGGAGATTAGATTATTTTGCAAGACCCGACGATCTTATGTTTACCTTATATCCCATTATAAGTGTCATACTTTTAACCTTTTTAGAAAAAAATCTCAAATTTTACCTTAAATTTTTTGTTTGTGTTATATGATACTTGTTGCAAAATATATGATTTAATTGGGCTTTAGAATGCATTTTCATTATTATAATTTTCAGCAAGTATTATATAACATAAACAAATTTTTTTAAGGTAATTGTTGAAAAAGAAAGAATTTGAGAAGTCAAAACTATGTAAAGGGACGTGGGTAGTAGTTATATGAGTTTTGTTACTGACAACAATTAGATATGTATACAACGTATAAGTCGTGTTGCATGACATAATCAAACATATAATTGTATTAAAAATTTGTGTGAGACTAAGGGAACCAATGATATCATGCCACATGTACAATGAGAATGTTCCATACTACAAAACCCATTTACCCCAAACATCAATTATCTCACAAACGACAAATCGAAAAATTATGAAACTTGCACCATAATTTTCAGCATTTTATCCTCTTCGATTTGCCATCCCTCAAGGCATACTTCCGGACGAATTTTTTTTCTTCATTTTTTTGGTGGGTTTCATATGTTACTAACACATGTGTTAGAGTGTTGCGTTTAGGGTTTAGGGTTTGGGGTTTAGGGGTTAGGGGTTAGGGTTTGGGTTTTGGGGTTTCGGGGAGAAACCCCAAAACCTAAACCCTAAACCCTAAACCCTAAACCCCAAACACTAAACCCTAAACGCTATATAAAACTCTAAACCCTAAATCATACTAAACCCTAAACCCTAATAAACCCTAAACCGTACTATAACATTAAATCTAAACCCTAAACCATGAACCCTGCTAAATCCTAACCTTAAACTCTAACCCTAAACCCTATCTATAACCGTAAATAAAATGTACAATCAATCACTAACACATGTGTTACTAATTTATAAAACCTACCAAAAAACCGATTTTTTTATCGAAAGTATGCCTTAAGGGATGACAAATCGAAGAGGATAAAACGCTGAAAAATATGGTGCAAGTTTCATGATTTTTCGATTTGTCATTTGTGAGATAATTGATGTTTGGGGTAAATGAGTTTTGTAGTATGGAACATTCTCTTTGTACATGTGGCATGATATCATTGGTTTCCTTAGTCTCATCAAAAATCATGGACTCATTTGAACCTTACTGTTCCGTTTTTCCATATGATTATGATGATAACAATATAACATGATATTTGTGTGAAAATGAGGATTTTCAGCGGTGTTGCGGTTGACTTTTTCATGTACATTTTTAAATTAGTAAGTTTTAAAAAGGTCCAAACATATTAGTTATGCAATATATTACTCGTAACATATTAAATTAAAGTATAAAGTATTGTTAGAAAGTCTCATTACAATAAGCACAAAATAATAGGGTCAAATTGTAACCTATTATCATCATCGACCATAAGACTAAAGGAATCCTAAAGGTATTTAACTATCAGGAATTATGTAACGCATATTCATCCTAAAAACACATATAACATACGTAGTATAACATTACATATTATGGTAGGTATTTGAAACGGAGATTTATGTAAGTTCGATATTACATTAAAAATTACATACTTAAACTATATATATATATATATATATATATATATATATATATATATATAATGCAAATCAATTCTTAAATATATCTTAAATAAATATCTATAAATCATCTCTAGGGTTGTCTTAAAAATCTCAACATTTAAAGCTAAATTACCCTTACAAAACTAATTATAAAATACTAATCTAATATCCGCACAATGCAGCGAAATACAATTTCTGTTATGCATAGTTACCGGATTATAATCATATAGTATTGTTATGCCCTAATTTCTATAAGTTCGAGACTTAAAACATACGATTTTAATTGTTTTAGTTAGTAGGACTAACTATGTAAGGTAATTTATGTCCTTAGGACTTACCATTTAATAAACTTGTAAGAGGATGGACTAAATGTGTCAAGTGTAAAAAGATGAAGGGTTAAAATGGAAATAACAGTATAAAAATCTAAGTTCTGTACACTTCTTCCATATTCCAAATTACAGAAAACAGAATATACATATCTAATGTGTGTGTATGTGATGATTTTAAGAAAGAACATGGAAGAACATCCAAAAATTGAGGTAGGATTTTCATTAATTGAGGTTTATAACCCCTAATTAGAGCTCTTGAGGTATAACTAACGCTCTTTTCTTGTTTAATTGATGAATTGTGCGATTTAAGTTAAACCCTAATCTTGGGGTTTTAATAAATTAGTGGTTTAATGAATTATATATGTTTCATACACATGATAAAGCCATGTATTGTGGTTAAATAGTATTAAGTTTTTTAATTGAAACCATAACTTGGTGATTTTGAGTAAACAAATGATGTTAAACCTTGTGTGATATTGTTAAATTGGTGTTTGATGAAGATAAATATGCTCAATTATACATAGATGGGTAATTGATGATGAGATGTGTGAAAATACACTAAGAAATAGTGTTCTTGGTGTAAGTTAATGATTTTGATTGAGAAGTGATATTAAAATGCCCATTTATGTGTAATTAGTCATTTAAGTGTATGGAACATATAATGAAGTTATAAGTGTTATGAGATTTAACACTTTTATAGTATGATATGTGATATAACTAGAAAGTGAAGGTGTAATTGATATGTGCCTACATGATTATGTGATTAGGTGATAAACGTGATCAAAGTGTTTCAAGTGATTATTTACGTGGGCTATCACGAAGTAAGTTAATGGATGATGCTATCACCCGTTAAGTAATGCATATTTCATTTACTTGGTAGGACCGGTAATGGATATGTCATTTACTTGATGATGTAATTGTGTACCTGTAACACCCTCAAATTTATTGTTTAGCGGAAGCAAGCTTTGGGGTGCTACTAATCAATAATCGAAACACACAAGGCATATAATGAACGACTCTATATGCGTCGTTTTAAAATACATTGATAATATATGTTTTACAATGTATAAATGTTTACAAAAGCCCAATAATTACAATGTTTAGAGATTAATCGGCATAACTTAGTTACAAAATGTAGTAATGCAAAATAATCTCCTGATGTGTATGCTGACTCGAGCTATGGGCGTCCTGAGTGAACAGGTCCTACTGCTGTTGGGTACCTGAGAACACATGCTAAAAAGGTCAGCTAACGCTGGTGAGCTCACAGGTTTGCATAATAAATATGTAAGTGTGAACCACAAGATTTAATGGTAACAGTTTGAAATGAATCAAATGATGTATATGTCTGCTATGAGGTCATAGTCTGCGCTTAACGTGGGTGTCAAGATCACAATAAAGTGCCTGATCGTGGGTGCCTCCGAGCGAGTGTCTAATCCACACTCGTATGAACAAAAATTAATGCGTCCGTTTAACCAGTCAGTGCTTGCTGACCCGGACGAGGATGGTCAGTCCTATATGGTACCATACACTAACATTCGCGCTACGTAAAGTATTACCAGAACTATGATCGTAGAGGACTTAAAAGTGATTAGAAAATATCTCATGCAGAATATAGCGAGTTTTGTACTCGTGTTCACGTGTAAAACAGTTAGAGCATGTATTCCCACCCCGGGAGTAAAAACAGTAAAAATTCGGGGCTATGAGACTAACATGAGCCTGAAGAGTTGCAATGAAGCAAATGTGGTGAAGTAAAATGGGGTGTCCGAAGACTATAACCTGTCGGGCATTTATAACGCGCAAGTTTAAATAAAATAAGTAGGTTTCTTAAAAGATAACCTATGCTAGTTGTTCATCCAACTAGTAATGTCCAATGATTTGATTTGATTGGTAGGTTCGAGTTTTGAAAACGTGTACGGCCCGTTGGTGACTGGTTGTAATAATAATCTCATTAATATTGTTATGATTTTTTTGGAGTCTTATACTTAAAAAGGATTCACGGACTTTAGGTGACGGGGGTCCAGGGGCAGCGTCCCTGGTTAGCAGGGTCCTAGGGGTGGCAACCCCTGGCGGGGTCCAAGGGGCTGGCCCCTGGCTGGGGTCGAGATGCCAGGTCAGCTTGAAATTTTTTTATTTCTACCATATTGTTATAGTGAAAAACGCATCTAAGATTTGAATTTGGGTAAAATCAAGTGATAAAATTTCAGGTCTCGACACTTAGTCAAAATCTGGGTTCTGTTTCATGCGACACTTATAGCGACACTTAGGGTCTATGCGACACTCAGGAAGTGTCGCATAAAATGAGAAATTCTGAGGTACTAGCATCACTTAAGGAAGTGACGCATGAGATGCGACACTTAAGCAAGTGCCGGGTGTGAGTGTCGAGTAAAGGTGTCAAGCGTCACTAGGCAAGTGATGGCACAAATCAGATTTGGGTTATAGGCGTCACTTAGGCAAGTGACGCTAGAAGTGTCGTTAAGTAGTGTTAGGCATCACTGGACAAGTGACGGATGTAAGTGTCAGGAAAAAGGGGTTTTATGCGGCACTTAGGCAAGTGACGCAAATTTAAGGTATTATGCGTCACTCAATGCGGCATTTAAGTGTCGCAAGAAGTGACGCTACACTGGACGGCCTATGCGACACTTAGGTCTGATCGACGGATTTTTGAGCCAAAAACCAGTTTTCCGTTTCTGTTTGGTCCGATTCTTTTACCTAACCCTTAGATGGACATTTCAAGCTTAAATAAACAACAAACAAGCATTATAACAAGGATTTGAGTTTTTTCGAGAATTTTTCGGAAACTTACAAGTTAACGCCAGAATATTTCGAAAAGATGGGGTTGTAGATCGTGACGCGGTGGTTCTTTTCTTCCAAATGGGCGATGAAAATCGAGGCCGTTTGGTGGTGTAATTTAGTGTTTGAAGGTGATGGTGGATGGTGGGTGTTTGAGAGAAAAAGAAAGATAGAGAGAGAGTGGAAGGGTGGAAAATGAGGAAGGAAAGGAGGAGGAAGTGGGGTTTTGGTGAAAGCCCCACACTTCAGTTCCCGCAATCGCGCTCCGTGCGGTGTTCGTTTTCCCGTTCGTTTAAACGTGTAACTTAATTATTTGTGCGTTTACATATATGTTTTAAAATACGAAAGTTTTATCAATATTTTGTTAAAGTATTTTACCAATTACTTAATAACTGAGTTATAAAATATATCACAACATCGTTTTGATTGTTTGCGCGTTTAATATTTGGAATCGCGTAGACTTTATTTGTACGATACGAAATAGTTTTGAAATATTATCAAGATAATATTTGTGATATAATAGCGTTATTAAATAATGTTATATTATTTAATGAATTTGTTCACCAACGTCCGTATTAATTGAATCGAGTTACCTTCGATTTAAAACGTGCTCGATTTAACCAAATCGTGCAATTGTATATATTCAACAATATATATTATTTGATACACAAATTAGCCTAACACAATACTAATTACATGTATTACAAAAATGATTAGGACCTAATGACTAGCCCTAATTTGGCGGGTGTTACAGTACCGGGATTTGGCCCGAAGATGTTAATTTCTGCGGGAATTAGCATAATGATATTATGGATCCTTAATATACTTATGTTGTGAAATGATATTGATTATCATTGATAGCCCATTTCTTACTAAGCTTTCTGCTTACTCGATTATGTTTATGTGTTTTAGGTGAGCCAAGTGGGATCTCGAGGGATCCGGGCAAAAGGCCGAATGATGCTAGTGGTGGAGCTTGTTGCGTTGTCGGTAACAAGCTAATCTTTGGAATTATGCTCTCGATATGTAATCACCCCTTTTGTTTAAGAAAATAAGGTTTTGTCACATAATGTTTAAAGTCATGTTATCTTGATGGACAAAGTCAAACATGTTGAAATGTAGAAGTCAAATTAGTCGATGAGTTTTGTTATACTCATTGATAGTTTTGGAGATGATGATATTGTACATTAGATGAATATAATGTGAATATAATGGTTTCTACGGAAATTTTGATGTTAATGGTTAAGTTGAAGTATGGATAGTGAAATTGACTTAGCTTGACTTATAATAGGCAATGAAATGTGAAATGGACGTTGGAATAGTGGTTATATGGGTTGAGACCCAAACGAGTCATTAAAGTGCCCAAATGGATCACTTAATGGTTAAATGGCTAAAATAAGTTATAGTTTGGGTACGATGGATGTGAATATGGCACTAAGTCCTAATTGTGGTTCTAAAAGTATGGTAAAAGTGTCTAAGTCTGAAGTTGATTGGTTTTGGATTTAGTGTGTTAACCAAATGGGCTAAAAATGACCATAATGTGGTCATTAATCCAAATCCCGATAAAACATGAATTTACGAAAAATAAAAGTTGGGAAATGTTTGTAGTATCGTAATACACGTGCCTGCAAAATTTCATGGTCATTGGATTTGTCATTTTCAAGATATGATCATTTGAAACTCGGGAATTGGTAATAAGTTGTGCATACTTGATATCTGCTAGAAAGGTTGTGTACCCGGCAGGTACATCCCTAATCCGGTGGGTACTTCAGGTACCCGGCTGCTAATTGGTAACCCGGCTGCTTCTCTAGGCTTAAAACGAGAGTTAACTTCTGTTAAGGGATATTTTAAATCACCTGGCTGTTTAGGGTTTTACCCGGCTGGATCAACTAGTACCCGACGGGTACTATGATTATCCGACGGGTAGTGTATAACTTGCAGAAATTGTCGAATTTAAAGTTACAACAAATACAAAGGTGGCAATTTAAGACCCATAGATTTAGTTGGGTTTTTCTAATTTTTATAGATAGGTCTAGTTTGGTAATTAAAAAAAATGCTTAAGTATATCATTATTACTCATTATTACCCGATAGGTAATAATGACATACTTGGGTCTTATTTTAATTATCCAATTAGACTCATCTATAAAAATTAGAAAACCTAACTAGACCCATGGGTCTTAAATTGCCAACTCTGAAATATATAATAACAAATAGATAATAATTTCTATATAGATAGTAATAAGTTCTAACTAAAAAAAAATTGTTCTAAATTTGGGGTGTTTCAAGTTGGTATCAGAGCTTGGTTTAAGGGATTCGGGTATCCACCATTAGTGGGTACTTGATCTTAAGGCCTTCATTATTTATATTGAGCATGATATTGAACTGTTGTATGTTATGATTGTTATAGTTGATTTATTTACTAAGATTTTTGAATTGAAATGTTACATGGTAACCTTGGAAGCGTTAATTGTGATATAATAATTAGTATGCCTGACCAACATAATAGTTATCATATAGCATTGTACGGAGCCAAGGAAGTCACGAGATGTTGAAAGGATGAAGTCTTGGCGGTCATTGAATTTTATGTGATCTTGCTTATATAAAGTAGACATGTAATTATTAAATAAGTATGTATATTGATTAATTTGTCTACTTTCAGTAATAAGATGAATGATCAAGATATAGAACTGACACTTGGGCCGCGTCCACGAGACCAAGCTTAGAATGTAGGAACTGGAGGTGATGATGACAAACAAAGACCTCCAGCAGACGATGCTAGGTTATCTTTGATCGAGTTAAAAACGCTGATCTCAGCCGAAGTAGCAAAGGCTCAGGAGGCGTCCATTCCCCTCTTATTGGGCCGTATTTCTGAAACTACTCGTGATACTGTTAGTGAACAGTTTCAAAGACAACATGATGAATTGGAGATTGATCTTGAAAGAACACCTCCTGGTGGTGAAAGAAATGAGGAAAGACCACCAACACTTGTTGTTCGCAGAGTAGTGCAAGATCGTGATGAAGACCGTAAATTCAGCTATAAAGATTTTTCAGTATGTAAACCACCAGATTTTGAAGGAGATATGGATCCTATCAAGTGTCATAGGTGGTTGTCAGAGGTTGAAGGGGCATTTGACACTGCAGAAGCCCCTAAACGATTACAAGTGAGGTATGCTTCGAATCTTCTTAAGTCACGTGCTAAAAATTGGTGGGAAGTCCAATGTCATACTTTAGGTAATGAAGTCATTAAAAAAATGACTTGGGAAGAATTAAGGAAGGGGTTTGTGGATAACCTTTCTCAAGATGCAGATTTAAAGAGAATTCGTCGTGAGTTCCTTTCTATGGAACAAACGACTGAATCGAGTAATGAGCTTGTTGGAATTTTTCTGGACCGAGCCCAATTTTGTCCAGAATATATGGCTCCTAAATTGCTCATGGATCATTTTTATACAATTTGAAGAAAGAAATTCGACAGTTTGTTAGGCCAAAGTGGTGTGCTACTTTTTCTGAATTGGTGGACGAAGCTCATTTCCAAGAACTTTAATTGAAGAAAGATGAGCGTGTTTCCTTGATGGGGCCCGAAAGGGTCGGTGTCGTTGATGGTAACTAATCGGGCGTCAATAGGGGTTTTAAAATTTATAAATAGCGGGGCTTAAATTATATGTACTACCTACTATAGTTAGTAAGCAGTAAGTATAACCTAAGATCGTTCTATGAATCGAAAAATGTGGGTGATTAAACCTGGTGCTTTTGATAGGGAAGTATTTAGGATAACAAAGTAGGTAGGTTTGGGGGGTTTTTTAAACTAAAGACAAATAATTAAAGTGCAGGAAATAAAAATACAGGAAAGCAGATAAAGATAAATATGTGATTGCTGAGATTTCGATAATTAATGTTTTGGGATGACAGACTAAATAGGGGCAGTACTTAATATAATAGGTAAACTATAAGGTGTAAACTCTAGAATCCTACCAACTAAATTTCCCATTGGCATGTCACTAGGAACCAGCTTATCATGATTCTGATCGGAGCAATACGCCAACTTCCAATACCTATCTGGTTAAGAGATAATCAACCTATTTTGGTTTTATATTGAGGTGCATGAATCAGCAGCGTATCGTCTCATAGGTCCGACCGTTCTTAACCCTAAGATAGTTTACTATTCTATTAGCATGCAGATCAATAACTTTTGTGTGTTTAGACCACCGATGATATAAGACCTAGAGGTTTAAGAATCCTAAGTCACTTAGACTTTTACTTTCATTCCTGAGTCTTATTTATGATTAACCAAATTCTGGTTTCTTCGACTTATGACTTAAATCTCTCCTTTTCAAATAGTTATACATCCCTGGATTATTCGCAGTTTATTGAAAACGTGTTTCATATGCAGACCGTGCCTTTCAGTAATTAGACTGTGTACTTTACATGGTAGTTCCACGGCTTCTTACGTCTAACACGAGGTCAAGAGTAATTGACAGTGAGAATGACACTCTAAACTAATTAAATGTAAAGCAGTGCGAAAATGTAAACTTAATATATACAACAAGTGGTTCCATTGTGTCTTACTTATTGCATGTCATGGGCACAGATAACTACTTACCATAATTAAGGTTGATCAGGTCCTAATTACTAGGTTGCAGTCACGTGGATAACCAGAAAGGGTACTCCATAGATTAAACTTAAGTTCATAAAGTCTTAACAGTACAAGGGTTACTAATTCCTATTTTGTCTAACGTATTTTACGAACATTACTTTATAGTGTGTTGACTTTCGTAGGATGTACTAGTTAGTTGTGAAGTTGTATTATCCTTTCGGAATTCCAACTGTTAAACCAGAATTGATTCCAGTGATATGACTACCTTCGGTCGTTTATGACTTCCATACATTTGTACTTTTCTCGAAAGCATTTCCAGTACTATATCGAATAAACAATCGAATAGGGGCCATCATACCACTTTTACGATTGTCGTGCACTAATTATATAATGTCATCCCTACTTATAATTATCTACATCATCAACAATCACAATAATAAACTACTCGCAATTCATGGCAACAAGTAAATCACATACCAAGTAATAATACATATACAAAATACGAAATATAACAAGTATGATAAAGGTTTAGATATCACCCAGAAATAAATGCGTAGCAGCGTATTATTATGATTGACAACTCTTTCACACGTACAAAGATTTATCTCCGAATCCCTATCGTTCGTTCTAGCCTCTATATTAATCCGTAGGTTAATTACAATAATCCTAGAATGAGAAAAACTATAAAATACAAGAAAAATTGGAAAGAGATGTGTGAGATATGAGGTGTGAGAGGTGTATAAGAGTGTGTCTTAAAATGAACCATGGAGCCTCCTATTTATAGGAGAAAATTGGTGCATTTTAGCAACTTGGGGCATATGTTAGCAAAAGGTGGAAAAGTTGCTAGCACATGTACTCTAAAGCGCGTAAAGGTCTAGCACGTGTACCCTAGAGTTGCGGAAAAGGCCTAACACATGTACCTTGCGAGTACGAGTAAGGATGAAAAAGAGGACGGGGGACGGGGGGCAGGCATCCGGCACCGCCACCATGGCAGCCGGCGGTGGCTGGCAGCCTGCCGCCCCGGTTCGCCGTCTTTCTCTTCGTTTCTCGATTCGTGCGTATCTTCTTCGTTATGCGTCCGTTTTCATCGATTCTTTTTGCTTTGGATTTTTTTTCAAAAACGAAGACTTTGATGAAAAGAAATCTATGAAATGTTTCTCTGATCTTTGAATGTCTTGTGCGAATCGTTTGAATCTTCCGGCGTACGTAGAATCTTCATTCTTCATCCGTTTTTGTTGATTCTTCTTCTGTTATATTCGTATTCTGAAAATGAATATCTTGGATAAGAGAAATCTCAGTGATGGGTACTTTTCTCTAATTCTTGTCTTTGAGGCCTTGAACCTTCAAACGTGTGTAGAATCTTCGTTTTTCGTCTGTTTTGCTTGATTTTTCTCGTGCAACTCTATTTATAGCTTCTTGGCAAAGTTTCATTGATTTGAACATTATCCGAGTCTATTTTACTAAGTATTGTTCCAGAATGAGAGAGATACCGATAGTAAAAACGTGACTTTTTACGCGATATCAAATATTCCACACTTAGAACTTTGCTTGTCCTCAAGCAAACTCATTCATAAAAGGCCTTTAGGAAGATTCTAGTTACACATCTCTTTTAGAAGTACCATTTCCAAAGACATAAAGCTCGAGTCATGAAAAAGTTCTTATGAGAAACTAAGGGTTTATAGAACTTGATACTTATTTCAAGCAACTTAAATGGTAATCATGACTAGGAAATCCTCGCAGTGGGTCAATCAAATCACTCAGATGTTTAGGGTTCCTACTTGCTAGTGTCAATCACTCAGATAGCCAGTCATGCAGCATTTTCGTCATAGGCTTGATCAAGAATCAAATCTGCATCACTTTGGATGAGGACGGTACTATTCTTTCAAGATATCTTAGAAAGGAATCGTGTTTTTTGGTTTTGGAGAATTGAAGAAGGTGTACGAAAAGGAAGATTATGGGTTTTTCTTTCCTCGTATCTTTCTTGAAGCTTGAGTATTTTTCCGAGAAAGTCTCTTTTAGAATTTCTCAGACTTGAAAAGACTTAATAGTGCAATCCTTTTTTGGATTTGAATTTTCCTTTTCTGGCTTTTTGGGTAGTGACGGTATGTATGTTTTTCCTTTCTTTTTTTTTCCTCATTTTTTTTCTTTATCATGCCGTCCCTACCGATGAATATTTTGTCCGAGAATGGTTCCGTATGGTATTAGGTTGTGAGGTTGTATGGGCTTTTTTTGTGGAAGACTTGGGAAATTTGAGAGTGTTTCTGGAAATATTGGAATACGTGGCATCCCTAGGTTCGGGATGAAGATATAAAGGGAAGTTTTGTTTGGGTGTGAAGAGTGAAGAATGAGTGGATGTTTGGTGGTAAGTAGGTGTTGGGATTCCTTAAGAAGTATCGAGATAGGTTGTACCTATGCCACGTATGGCACTCATTGGTGTGATTTCGAAATGCATTACAAGAGCAAGTTTTAATTTAAATGCATACATCGGCACACACGTGAAATGAAAAATGAAGCATTTTAAAGATGAATTCTAATCAGGGCTCAAACCTCACGAATCGAATGTTTTGGTCAATGTGTGCCTAGCCATGTGTTGCCCTTTTGGTCCGTATCTTATCCTAAGAAAATCGGTTTGTTTCTTTAAAAACTCGTTTCTTGCTGTAATTTATATTTTTGAAAAATAGAGGTTCTTAAAGAATGTTGCTTTTGAATACAAAAAATTTGAAAATTTCTTTATTTTTAGCCTTTTAATGAAAATATAGTTTATGTTACGAACAAGAGGTTAAACTTTCGGTTGTAGACATTATATCCCACACTTAGAGGAACGTTGTCCCTAATGTTCGAATCTATGTATTGAATACCTCTTGTCGAAGTATCCCACACTTAGAGATTCTACTTATTTTTGGATTGTTACGTAAGTGTAGTGTGGTTTGGAGATCCCACACTTATTTTTGGAATATCGGATGAGATGATCAAGGCATTAAACGGATAGAAAGTTGGAACGGGTTACCGCTTCATGATACGTTGCGCATACTTTCGGTTACTTGTAGAAGATTGTTGGTTTGCAGTTTTCGGCTTCCGGCATCCTTCATGGCGTGGTCGACAACTTCCTCCGTTATGGTCTTCGATAAATAGTGTTTGGATTCAAACAAACATGCCACTCAATAATCAAGTAATAGCTGCTAATAAGAAAAGTAAAGTGATAGCATAATAAAGTAATAACTGGATAGAGGTGATGTCTATGCATCCACAGTACATCAAATACAAATAGTAATAATAAAGTCTGGTAGAAAATAGTAAGAAGTCAGAAAGCGGAGCAATCTATTGCTTGGCTGGTGGTGCTCGTGATACTGTTGATGAAGATCTGATAGGTGCATAGGAGGTCTCATCTGATGAGGAGTCATCATCTAGATTATGATGATGTTGGGTACCTTCATCTGATGCATCCTGAATAGCTCCTGTGTCTGTAAAAACTCCATCCTGTATCAACTGGTCAACAAATTGCCCTGCAGGCATACCAAAATTGTCATGTGGAATAACATGTGATCCCTGCTGAGTGTGTCCCCTGAATAAGTCTGTCTATCTGTGGGAAGACACTGGGGCCTGTACTATGATGGTGGGATCGGACTGTCTGAGACTCCCGCGGCTCTGTGCAGTGGCAACTCGCCTAGAAACTTTGGATCTGTAGTTATCTCTCAAAGTTTGTCCCCTGACTGAACCAACTACTGAGGGGATAGGCTCTCTCATAATAGGAACCCGTGCTGGAGGTGGTCTAGGAGGAACTGCCCGAGGAGGTAAGCCATGACCGCGACCTTGATATGGGTGAGGTGTTTGAGCAGGAACCATAGGGATATATGTGTGGTGGTGCTCGGCCTAACCCGCATGGTATGTCTGGAAGTGAATTTACCGTTATCCCTGCAATCTGCTATTTCATAGCCTTATAACATCTGACCTGCATCTGCATGAGCCAGTACCAATAGTCTGCCCCTAGAGGTGTTTCGTAGTGATAGATGTATCTGGGCATCTGTACTCTGGGGGCTGGGGTAGAAGGTCCTGCCCTGACAGGAGGTGTTACTACTGGTGGTGGTGCAACTGGGTCTACAGGATCATCTTCATCCTCATCTGACTCCGAATCTCTAGGCTCTCCTGACCGCTTTCTCTTTCTCGTCCCTCTAGGTAGAACTAAATCTGGCACTAGGGTGTCAACACTATCGGGATCTGCTGGTCGTGCTCTAATATAGACTGTGCCATCTCTCAAAATCTTTATTATCCCCTTCAATCTCAGAGACTCATAGTCTATTGGTTGGGCACTCTAATTGGGTAGACTCTTGAATTTCTCCACTTCTACTGTTCTGAGCAGTCCCATTTTTCTAATCAACCTTGTAACCACAGGGCCCATGAATGACCTTTTCGACTCATAACTTTGCTCCTCAAGAATTCGCTGAGCAACCAAGTGGGCAACCTGAATGTGTAAAATCTGTAGGACTGGGTCTTTGAGTTGGGTAGCCTTAATACCCGAGAAGAACTTCATCAGCGACCAATGACTCCTTGCCTCTGCGGCCGTAGTCGTGAGGGAAACTGTGGTAGCTCCACTAGTGAACAGAGGGGATCATATCTCTTCTGGAGTGTAGAGATCTAGGTGTTGTACAAACTGAGCTAGTGACAAGGTGAACAAGCTGCCCATATATCGAAATGTAATCGAACCACTACCAACTCTACTCCCTGGCTCAAATGTATACGTGGTCATGAACTCGATAATCATTTCCATGTATACCGGCTCATCAATGCTGAACAGTCTTTTGAAAGACTCAAACTGCTGACCCTCTATTGAGTAACTGAGCAGACTCTCTAATCTCTGTCTAAACCCCAATGTCTGCAGCTTATCCCAATCTACATATTTGAAATGGCCAAATGCTTTATACCTCCATATTCGTGCCATCCGGTCATACTCGGGTGTGGCACTGAGGTAGGGAAGAGATCCTGCAAGTGGTCGTGCTGAGTTTAGCTTTGATTTCTTCATGGTACCTGAGAACATGAGATTTAAAGTAATGGGTTCTCAAGGAAGAGAAAATTTAAAGCATTTTCGAAATTTCTTAAAGAGAATTCGAAATGAGGGCTTTAAATTTATGACAGTCCAAAGATTACATCAAATATCCAATGTTCCCAAGCAACAGATAATTAGTTTTAATCACACTAAGGTGACATGTAGTGTGGTTGGTAATCAATATATGAAAATGTAAAGTCAAGAAATGGTGATAGCTTTATTGTGAAATATTATAATTTACAAGTTTGGTATTACCCAATTTTGAAATGTCAAGATTTCACAATTCTTGATCATATCGTTAGCAGTAGGGTTTGACTTTTTAGGAGTTCAAGTTGAAGTAAGATTTTTGAATAAAATTGATTTGTAAAGAGAAATCAATACTTCAAGTTGACTTTTCAGGTCAAAGCTTTCCTTAAATGATATTTTCAAGTATCCACATGCCAAAATTATAACCTATTCATGTATACATGATCTAAACTATTTTAAACATTTTCCTAAAAAGCTAGGTTATACACAAAAAATCATCATGCCCATGTGTTTGGTTTAATTCAAGACTTTTGTTTTCAAAATGATGATTCTCTAGTTATATTGCCTATTTTGACTAGTCAAGCAAGTAAAAGCATCCTAGTGAGCAAAAATGGTCAAACAATTTTAATCCATTATTCTATTCATGCTAGCTAGTTAACTTTTTGTTGACGTTAAGAGTCAAACTTGAAATTTACAATCATAAGCTAACCACATGGTACAATTATTGTGTAATAATCATTCAAAGCTTCACAATTAAACTTAAATATCTAGATACTAGCATGGTAGTAGCATGTACAAGCACTTTTAAGTTTAAGGTGGGTTTTGATGATCATACCTTAGTTTTTATGAACAAAACTTGAAAATAATCGTACAACCGTGAAGAGCATGCAAAGAGGAGTTCAAAAGATACAAGATTACAAGTTTTGGTAGAGTTTTGATGGTGGCTTCATGGTGATGATGCGTTGGCTGGTTTTTGGGTGTGGGGAGGGAGGGAAAAAAAGTTTTCTTCTTGCTTTTGAATTATAGGGATATATGGAAGGTTTAGTGGTCTCTAGGAATATGTGTCATGCTCCTAAGTACCATATTCCTTACACATGGTCCCTAGTGTACTCTAGGATTAAGTTTAATGCTTCTAGATTAATTCCTAATGTCCTATTAATCGTAAATACGAATTTTAAGTATACTTATTGTAACTAGTTACTTGTTGGTCCCTTGCTACGTTATAAATAATTTAGGAAATGCGCAAATTTTTGCAGGACAATTATAATCAATCTAAGATATTAAACTCAGTGTATTTTTGGGTGTTTTTAAAATTTGTCTGACGCGGGTCTATGGAATGTACATGTTTCAGCTAAAGACTAGAAATTGCATATTCCTTTCGACATGCATGTGTTTTTCAGACAATAATTAAAAACGTTTTCTTAAAGGTCGCTTTCGAGAATTTATTTATTAATATATTTATACTAAAATACGCTCTTTTAAAGTCGCGAGTATGGACCTTTGCGGAGAGAATTGTTTTATGATTTGTTCCGATCCCTATATAGGGAAAGGGTTGAGATTTGCTCCCTTAAGCGAACGTTTTTAGGTATAAAACTTTTTGAAAGCTCCCAAATGACATTGTAAATTAAATAGTAATGACTATCCTCTATTTTCCCTAGGACTTTTCGTTCCTCGTATCCTAAATTTACAAGATCGCTGATGAACTTATTGTATACGTTCCTTATCTTTTTAGGGTTTGACAAGCCGTCGCGTGGTCCTTGGTCTTTATAATTGAGATTGTGAGTGAGTTCATTCATGACATTCAGAAACGCTTTCTCTTCCTGTGAATCAGGTTCTCCGGTTGTAGATTTAACTATCCTAAGGTGTTCACTGATTATGGCTTTTTGTGTGGAAGTGAATGGGTATTTGGTAAAGGCAAAGATTCGAACAAGCTTAATGTGAAGGTCTTTTCCTTTAGAAAATAGGGCTATGTTGATTCTTTCCTTGGTGGAATCAGGAAAAACATCTCGCAATTTTGAGATTAAGTAAGAGGCGGGGTCAACAAAGAATGGAATTTTACCAGGAATGATGATGGAAATAATCGGGTCTCGTTCTATCCAGAACTCAGGTTTGTTGATCATTGCAGTGACATTGTGATTAATTAATATCATAGATATTGGAAGGAAATCCATGTCGGCAAATGATTCAAAAAGTAGATCTAAATCTGCTTTGAACTTTAGTTCTTGGTCTCGGAAATTTGTGAAAGTTATCTCGCATTCATTACTGGATAGTCGAAGAAGGAATTCTATTTGTTTTTCTAAATTGGCAATCGTCTCTCGTTGTTCGTATGAAAATGGGAGGTCAACATATTTTAATTGCCTAACGAATGCTTTGTACACATCTACCCTACGGGTAGGATGGAAAGAAGCACCGAGGTGGCGTTCATCAAAACAAGGTTGTTCTGACTCGACTGATGAAACCTTATCCACCACTCGATAAATGGTGTATTTGTGTTCATGTGAAAGGAATGGAGAGATGCCGTCATTACAAGAATCGGAAAGAGTCTGGGCATACACTAATGTTTCAGGAATGAGGGTGATTAGGTCACATGATTTCGGAGGTTTTACTTCATAATCATCTTCCGGGAGATAATTGAAGTGGGCAGAATTTGGTAAATTGGTTGAATGAAAAGTTGGAAAGCGATCTTCTGGAGATGATGCAAGGTCAGGTAACTGATCCGTGTCATCAAAATCCAGGATATGTTTTGGAATAGAAAATGGGGGCCTAAATTCTTCTTCGGTGTCAGAAGTTTCCTTAGCTTTAGAGGAAGAAGGTGAAAAGAAATCAGATCCTATCTCTTTTTCTAAGTAGTTAAAGAACTCCGCGTCATCCATTGCTTTTAATTCATCTTTAGAAATGAGGCAAGAAGTGGGTTTTCGAGTTGTCATATTTAAACTATTATTTATCCAAATTAACTAATACTTAATTAACACTTAATATAACTTTCGAAGGATTTCTGAGAAGATTTCAATCGGAAGGATCTCCTAAATACTACTACTTAAGGCGGCTTTTAATCGTACGTTTACGATTCCCCGACAACGGCGCCAAAAACTTGATGGGGCTCGAAAGCGTCGGTGTCGTTTATGGTAACTAATCGGGCGCCAACAGGGGTTTTAAAATTTATAAATAGCGAGACTTATATTATATGTACTACCTACTCTGGTAAGTAGCGATAAGTATAACCTAAGATCGTTGAGTTAATTCCCAACATATGTATCTTTTTGAAAACATAGAAAAGTACATGCCTTTTTATGTTTGTAATTCCCAACTTAGGTGTTTACTGTCTATACCTGACAAAAGTACAAAAGGTAAGAATTGTTTTTCTTAATTAAATTCTCTCACTCTCTCTTTCTCTTCTTTATTGTATCCCAACGCTTACGACTTACCATTTTTTTTTATTCTCTTAAATCACTATTGTATATCAACTTTCTGTCAAACTTTCAACTCTCTTTATTATTACATATCACCATTTCATACTTCAGTATCTGCAATATATTAAATATCATGACAACCATATTAATGACTCTTTTAGAATCATTTATCCCATCCTACGTATAGTCTGTCTATGGTTAATTTTTCTTCCAAAACAAAAGATAAAAGAAACTAGCTATTATCATTATGATACACCATTCAAGTCTCTTACCAACTCAACCTAACGTCTAAAACCATATTGAAATCAATGGAGGGTTCTTTTGTTTCATATTTGTCTATCTCCTCCCTGATACATTTCTAGTTTCTCCCACAAGTAAACTTGTTTTTATCATTACTATTCTTGTGTCTCATGCAGTTTATGAGATGGATGATTTTTCTCATCAAGAAGTAAACTCATATGGTAATATAAGTTTAGTTAATCTATTATGTACCTTTACAAATCAAATGCCAAGTATGGATGCTGGTCCCAATACACAATCTCCATCTGTTGTTGATAGATGTGAGTCTGAAAATGGATTTGCCGAACAAGAAGACTCACAAGCAAGTGAAGACGATAGTCAGGCTTCAACCTAGATGGGGGAGGACTCCGATGATGAGGTGAGCGAGTATTAAAGTCAAAATGCAAGAATAAGTATTCATCCATATAGTGAAACGGTGATGAAGTTCATGAATGATGTTGGAGATGGCAATAGCGGTTACAGACAAAAGTATGAACATGACTCCCACATAGATTTTTGGAAAGAAGAAAGAAATGAAATTCGGTTAGGAATGCTGTTTGAAAGTAAGAAACAACTCAACAAGGCCATATCACTGTGGTCTCTTGCACAAAACCGAGAATTTAAAGTTGTTGAAAGTCACATTAATACATGGGTAGCAAAATGTACCGAGGAAGAAGAGCAAGGTTGTGTTTGGTATGTTCGTGCACGTCACAAAAAAACTCACCAGTAATGGCAAATTACAAGGTGGGTTAGTGAACACAATTGTGTTGGAGCATTAGTTGGTACTGATAATAGGAACTTGACTTCAACGATGATTGCATCCTACATTCGGCACTCGGTTGAGCAAGATCCCGCCTATTCCGTGAAAAATATTCAAGCAGACATTAAGAATATCTTGAATGTCGATGTGTCCTATAAGAAAGCATGGCATGGGAGGAGAAAAGCACTACAGGCTATCTATGAAGATTGGGAAAGCAATTTTGCGGAGTTGCCTGCCTATATTGCAGCACTACAAACTTCGAATCCAAATACTTTCGTTACCTGGTTTCATCACCCAAATAGCTCATCAACTGTAACGACATTTAAGTACGTTTTTTGGGCATTTGGACCTGCGATTAACGCATTTCACATGTGTAGGCCAGTTATTAGTGTGTATGGTACATATTTAAAAGGAGATTATAAGGGAAAAATGCTTGTGGCTGTATCAAAAGATGCTAATAATAGCATATTACCAGTGGCATATGCTATAGTTGATGAAGAAACTGTTCATAGTTGGTGTTGGTTTTTTGAGCAATTTAGGCGTTACATTGCACGTGATAAACAATTATGTGTTATTTCTAATAGGCATCGAGGAATAATTCATGCAATGAAAAATTTGGAGGAATGGAAAGAGCTATTTGCATATCATCGTTTTTGCTTGCGACATATTCGGAGCAATTTAATGTCAAAATTCAAGAGCTTAACACTAAAAAGATTTTGTTGGGCAATCGGGAGCACGAATCAAGAAAGAAAGTTCATCATGTATAAGAGAGGATACAAGCACTCAACCAAAATGCTTGGAAATATCTCGAGGAAATTGATAGAAGTCAATGGAGTCTTGCATTTGATATGAATTTTCGATGGGGGTTTACTAACGACAAATATATCCGAGAGCTTTAACAATGTGTTGCGAGGTGCTAGACAATTGCCCATTAGAGCTTGTATGGACCTAACATTTAAGAGGACGGTGCAATTATTCAAAAGGTACAACATGTGTGCTTCAAAATGCAATACATCTTTACCACCAAGCATATGGAAGATATTTAGGGAAACAGATGTGCATGCTCAAAGACATCAAATACAAGAGTTTGACTATACAAGGGGAGTGTACCAGATTATCACAGGGAGAAAAATAAATGGTCATGGTGGAAATCTCAAAGCCAAATAAAGCACCGTTCCTTCCAGATCACTGCAGAGGAAGCTCAGAGAGCCTCCGATGTTCTGACAGGTACTTTCTTTGTAAATTTTAGACCTGCGTATATTCTTTTCGATTCGGGTGCCTCAAGATCGTTTGTATATGAAAAGTTGTGTCAATATTTCTCAATCCCTCTTACTTATTTAGATGCTACACTAGATGTAGAAGTTGCTAATGATAGAATAATATTTGTGACAAATGTGTATAGAGGGTGTCAGTTAGTGATTAACAATGAAACCCTCATTACAAACTTAATTCCAATGCAAATGGGTGAGTTCGATATAGTTGTGGGTATGGATTGGTTAGGCAAACATAATGCCATAATCTAGTGTGAGAAAAAGATTATTCGGGTTAATTCACCAAGTGAGGGAGTGATAGATATTTATGGGGAAAAGATAAAACTTTCAATTCCAATATGTACTTTTGCTCGTGCTAAACATCATTTGTCACTTGGGTGCTAGTCCTTTTTCTCGAAAACCCCCAAAATCACAGAAATTCCCATTGTTAAAGAATTTCCTGATGTTTTTCCCGACGAGCAACCGGGCATTCCGCCCGATAGGCAAGTCGAATTATGTATCAGTTTAAATTGTTCCACCTTCGGGTATAATGATAAAAATTCATCAATAATCGTCATTATTTCTTTTTCCGTCATTACCACATTCTTGTTTCCCAATTCAAGGATCTCCTCGTCAAGATCGCGGTGATCAAATCTTGGCAAAATCGACCAATCTACCTCCAAACCTTCTTTTGGTTTAAATTCACTAAAAATATCATTAGAAAATAAGGATTCAGAGAATTGAGAATACTTATCAATTTGATTGTCTATCCCTCCAAGTTGTTAAATGAAATTCCCTTGACTATGGTCAATCATTTTGGTTTCTTTCATTCTCTTACTTGTCTCCAGAAATTGTGTAGCTAATACAATTGCTGGTTGGGCTAAAGTCATCAACCTATGTTGACTCATGTATTCCTCAATCGTCATTTGGTAAATAGGATCATTGATCGAGTTTTAAAAAATCTCATGAATGTTATCCATGGTCTGGTAAATACCTGTAAAAACTAAGAGCAACAGAAAAAAAGTAGAAAAGAAAATAAAATAAAAACTAGCACTTCCAATTAAAATTTGATTGGAAGTTTGACAAACTGATGTACAAGTTTGACAAACTATCTATAATATAGTAGTAAGTTAATAAGTTAATAAAGGTAGTCCATGGTTAAGTTCAGTAACTCAAAACAGAATTCAATAATAAAACACATTCAAAATTGAATAAATGAATAAAGATTACCCAAACTAACACATTCATTGATGATATTCTTATATATTCCAAATTTGTTGACGATCATAATATTCATTTAAGGCAGGTATTACAAACTTTGAGAAATGAGAAACTTTATGCCAAGTTCTCTAAGTGTGAATTTTGGCTTCGTAAAGTACAATATCTGGGTCATGTTGTTAATAACCAAGGTATTATGGTTGATCCTGCAAAGGTTGAGGCGGTGATGAAATGGGAACCTCCAACCAATGCAACGGAAGTTAGGAGTTTTCTGGGTTTAGCTGGCTATTACAGTCGGTTTATCTAAGATTTCTCCAAGATTGCTACTCCTCTCACAAAGCTTACTCGTAAAAATATTAAATATGAATGGAATGATGCAGCTAAGCAAGCTTTCCGTACTTTGAAATTAAAGCTTAGTCAAGCACATGTCTTAGTACTTCCTGATGGTACTGAGGACATGATAGTGTACTGTGATGCTTCACGTAATGGACTAGGTTGTGTTCTTATGCAGAGTATTGGTATTACTCACCCAAATTATCTTATAATACTTAGGAAAAGTACTAGACTCGGCCGAATATACTATAGAGAAATCCTCTTCTTAGTATTACTCACCCAAATATTATCCAATTAAACCTATCAACAATTTATTATAACTTTGTAGTCAACCCTGTAGCATACAAGCGTTTATGATTACCACATCAATTATATTATTAAGTCTTAATGTTCTTCCACTATCTCCTTGGCCCGAAGTCTCAAGTTCATAAGTAATTAAACGATAGCATATAATCTTAATTAATTATGTAAAAACAACTTAACTATATAATCAATACAATTATCGGTAAAGTATAATAAACATTCAATAATTCAATATCAACGTAAACATAAATTCAAACTATAATTCAAATAACTTTCATCCAAATAAACACAATAAGAAACTTAATTCATAACAAAACCAAGTAATCAATATCCAAAGTATAATTAAATAGCATACTTACAAAAATGCAAGGATAAAGAAACCAAACCCTAATGATGAACGAGATTTTGGTAGGGTTTAAAACCTTAGCTTCCTAGCCTCCATATTCGCAGCTCTATTCGTATTCTAAACCCCAAAGTCGAATTTAGAATATCAAAATCATATATAGTTAAGTCTGGCCTAAGGCTCTATCCACTACAAGAAAATTGTTGATTGCCCACGGTCAAATTTGTGGGTGAACATGATTGCCTATGGATTACCCACGGATTTGTTCCCAAGCTAAAATGGGCCTGGGTAATGTTGTGTCCATGGGAAATCTGTGGGAACTAAAATTTTCTGACGGGATCGTCCATGGGATATCCGTGGGAAACATTATTTAAGTCTTCTTAAACATTCTGTGGGTAATCTGAACATTTCCCCACGAAATTCCCACAAACACATTTTCCACGAGATCCCCACAGGGTTCCCATAAAATATGTTTCAACGGATTCCCCATGTAATATTACCCCACAGAATTCCCACGGAACGTTATATTTCCAACCAAATTTTACCCACAAGTTTCCCACAGATTTCTCACATAAATTTACCTACAAGATTTCCCACTAAATGTTACCCGCGGATTTCACACGGAAACTTCCCACAAATATCTAATAACCGACCCGTCTTTTCGTATTTATAATATGAAACTGCTTGATATAATTCGATATGTAACTAACGTACACGTATATAAGTCAAACAACCAAAATACACAGTAAATATCCGAAATTCTTCAAGTATCAAAAGACTAGTTAATAATACTTGTTACATAATAGATATTCGAAATTTGCTAAGTATCAAAAGACTAGCTAGTTTGTTAAGCTTTACATTTGTTAAGTACCAAAAGATTAGTTAATAGTTATACTAGTTTAAGCTTAGTAAATTGTTCAAAAATACCCGCATCAATACTAGCTAGCTAGATGGTGATGGTGGTGATGGTAGGAACTTTTCTTTGCAAACCTTAGTTAAAAGTGCAACTTGTTCTTGCATGGTTTTAAGATCTTCTTCCCTCACCCGATCTCGCTCTTCCCTCACTCAATCTCGCTCTTCCCATTCCGCTAGTTTTCCTTTCAGCTTTTGTACCTAGAAACACATTTACATTTTACAAAGTTAGACAACTTAAATATAATACCATGAATATGTAACAAGGAGTATTTAAGAGTAAAATTAGCTCTAAATAGGTTATATGGAAATAAACAAGTTCATATTGACTTAAAAAAAACATTTATAACTTCAAAAACATACATTAGCTAGCCCTACCCGACCCATCTACCCTACCAGATTCACAGCAGCAACCTAGCCCAACCCTTTAGCAGCCACTGACCTGAACTAACCCGACCCTTTAGCCCAGCCTAACCCAACCATATGGGTCTTGATTACGAGAAAAGGCAATACCTCCGAGGCTACAAGATATTAGCTAGAAATAGGCACGCCAAATACAAAAAAAAAGACCACGAGAGAAACTAAAAAAAGCTAACAAACATAAAATAGTAACAAGACCAATAAAAGGGACCTATATCTTGCCCAATTTGCAGAACCAAACTACAAGAAACAAAAAAGGCAGACCTCACCAAACCGAACAACAACAACCACATAATATTATCCATTTTTTACAAGTGACACACTAATCTCATCATCCTTAGTTGTATGACTCGTAGACGAACTCGCACTTGACCTACATAGTGAAGATTCGTGTAAGATATCTTTTGTTGCCCTGAACATTCTTCCCTTCTTCACCCCTCCACAAGCCTTCTCCCACTGAGTCCCATCGATTTCTGGTGGAATTGATCCACACTTCTCCAACAAAATTCGTCTATACTCGCCCAATAATAATTAATAATACAAATTAAATAATAACTACTAATTACATTTACTACTTAAGTACGGATTTAGTCATAAAGAGAAAAATAAATTACCCCAACACTTGCAGATCTCTGAGTAACAAACTCTTTGGACGATTTCTTTGTGAAGTACTTTTCAAAAACATCTATATATTCCACTGAGCCTCCTTTTTCTTTTTCCTACAAAATCATACTAAGATGTTATATATATATATATATATATATATATATATATATATATATATATATGAAGAATCATAAATACATGTTATCGTTTGAAAATCTTATACCATCTGCAATTTCGTATGAATAAGGCTACGTGATCCACCATAATGTGTAGCTGTCTCCCCATTTGCTGACATGCCCCGGTTTCTCTTATTCCCAATAGATACTTTTTTCCAAGGTTGAGTATTCCAGCACTCATCAATCAACTTTGTCCAGTTGGCTTGATCAATCCAATCAGGGCAAAACGGCTTTAGAACTGATAAATCATCCCCAAAAGTCCTACCCGTCTTAGCTTCAAATTAATTCTTTGCTTTGTCTCGAGTTTCCCTCATGAAATCACCATATCGGTTGGCCATGATACTGGTCCAATTGTCTTTAGCTATATCATCATATATTGGATCCCATTCGAACAATCCCTGCAAACACATCACTTAATGTTATCATACATACTTCGGACTTGGAACAAAAGAGACAAAAATAGCAACAAATATTTGCATTATAACAACAATAAAACAACTTATTAATAGGGACAAACGAGCACTAATACAATTTCAAATATGTAGTTAAACAACATTGTCACATCAATAAATTACATAAGCAAATTTGACTTACTAATATCACAAGAAACAACATAAAATATTACAGCAGCAAAAAGAAGCCTATTTGACATAAAAAGAAAGCATAAAAATCTAGTAAAACAGGAGGATACGCAAAATGATCCAGCAACAGACAACAATATATATAAACAGATAAACTATGAATGCACACATATATACATACATATATACAACAACCCGAACTGACCCAGAGGTCAAAACATATACAAAGTAGACACCTGGAAGCATTGCCACATCCGCTCACGATCAGGTTTGGGAACTTTAGTCCATGTTGGCCAAACCCCATCAAACATCTCCATTAAAATTTCACATGGTCCGCTTACACGCACATCAAACCTACATAATTGAAAGGACATATCATAATGAAACATAAGTTATACAAATAAAAAAAATCAATCACAATACATGACGAGAATATATACATACACTTTTCCAAGTGGGACAAGGTAGGTCTTTTTTGATGGATGAGATGATCCAACTGTTCTATTCGACACCAGCACTTTGTGTTGTGAAGATTCAGTTGAGTCATCACCATCATCAGTAAGTGGCTTTCTCCCAAGTCCTCCCTCAATGGGTGATGAAAGGGACTCATATGCCAGAGGATCACCACACCCAATTGTGCTATTACTACCTCGATCGCTAGCTCGACCCCAACCTCTACCTCGAGCACTACCTCGACCACTTCTGCTGCTAGTCTTTTCACCTCCACGTCCCATAATCTCTGCAAATGAAAGGTGATTATTTAGCAACAAGGTTTCAATCAATTACATATAAATATAAAATATACAAACTGTTAGAATAGGAAAAAAAATATTATAATCAAATTTTATAAAAAGTAGGATATCTAAAAATAGAATATATGAAATAGCTATACTATACGATTGGTAAAGACATACTACTCATCAGATGAATGATCAGATAAAACAATATCATCTTCACAATCTTCATCCGAATCACCGGATACTTCTTCAAACTCTTATTCCTCATCACTAGATTCCATAGTAGTATCAACACCATCATTATTACTAGCTTGTACAATCTCCTCTATAACTCCTCCAACGACAAGACAAACAGGTTCAATTGCAATTGTGTCGGGTGCACATATTAATCTTTCACTTTCTTGAAAAAAGTGTTCTTCGACCACACTATCATCAGCACATACTTGATTATCGACTTCGGAAACTTCATACACACTTCTTGGCTTTGTCTTGACAACAACCCACCACTCTTTTAAATCTTTGGTCATTGAAGGATAAGTCACATAATAAACTTGTTGTGCCTGTGATGCTAAAATAAAGGGGTCATTAAGACATCCTTTTCTTTTGAATTTGACATCGACCATACTATGCTCATTTATCAGCCTTACCCCTTCATTAGGATGAAACCACTCACACTTGAACAAGACTACAATGCAACGATCATCTTTTCCATTATGATATTCAACCTCTATGGCCTCAACCAAGGATCCATAGTAGTCAGACTCAACATCATTATAAACAGACCCTTTCACGCATACACCACTACTTTGTGTGACCCGCCCAAATCCTTGTCGAATAGTATGGAACTTGTAGCCATTGACAAAATATCCCTGATGCGATAAAACATAAAGTAAGGGTCCTCGTGCTAGGTTCTTTAAATTATCAATAATATCGTTCGGCTCACTTAGCAAATGATTTTAAAACTACTTAGCAAAATCTTTATCTCTAGCTATATCAAGTGCTTCCTCATCAATATAAGCATTGTGGTTTATCATTGCTTCGTTAAACAATCTATATAGAATAAACAATAAAAGACAACTTTAGATTACTCTCAAAGTCGATCATCATTCTAAAAGAGATTATATACCTTATGAAAGGATAAACCTCCGGACAATTAAGCAATATATAACTGTGAGCCTTGTGTTTCTCATCCCCAACCAAGGCTCTTTTTTTCCCACCATTGTTGAACAATCTCCGAGATGCGACTTTAAATATGCTTAATCGATTATCAAGCCTTGATGAAAAAGGAATATCAGGTGCAAAATTTCTAGGCTCACGATTCAGTCGGGTTTCTACTGTTGGCTCGAAATATAGGGAACAATGGGTAGAAAGTTCTTTTATGAGATATGACTCAACAATAGACCCCTTGACCCGCGCTTTGTTTCTCACCGTTCTTTTTAATGACCCCAACTTCCTAGATAGATCTCAAAAAAGAGATGTTAGTATTGAAATAGGTTTGAGATCTCAATTAAGTTGTTAACTTAAATAAATTACCTCTCATATAGATACATCTATCTATATTGCACCAGACCACCGATAATAGCTTCACGTGCCAAATGTATTACAAGGTGTTCCATAGAGTCAAAAAATCTTGGTGGAAAGATTTTTTCTAACTTGCAAATTGTAACGACAATACTTTTCTCCAATTTTTGCAAGTCTTCTATGTGGAGTACCTTTGAGCATATTGCACGAAAGAATGTACATAACTCTGTTATTGCATCCCATATTGAATTTGGTATCATACCTCTTAATGCAATAGGGAGCAATTGTTGCATCAATACATGGCAGTCATGACTTTTGAAACTATAAAAGCTATAATCCGAAAAGTTTACACATCCCCCTATGTTTGAAGCATACCCATTTGGAAATTTAACTTTCTTCAACCATTCACATACTTTGACGACTTGTGGTTTTGTCAAAGTGTATGAGGCTTTCGGTTTTAAAACTTTATTGTTGATAACAGTAGTATGTAACTCTGGCCTTTCACAATACAACTCAATATCCTTTCGCGCCTTTAAATTGTCTTTAGATTTTGAAGTATCCATGACGGTGTTAAATAGATTCTCGAATACATTCTTCTCGATGTGCATTACATCAAGGTTATGCCTGATCAACAAAGTGCGCCAATATGGCAACTCCCAGAATATGCTTCTCTTCACCCAATTATGAGTCGTTCCAAAACCACTAAGCTTTTTGTTCTTTGGATTGTATGGAACGCCTTCATAAACAGTTGGAATATGCTGAATTTGCTCCCATATTTCATAACCTGTCAACTCTGGCGGTGGACCATGTGACACGGATGTATTAGCTTTAAATCCATTTACATCATGATGGAACTGATGTGTTCTTGGTAAGAATCTGCGATGACAGTCAAACCAACATGGTTTCCCTCCGTTATGTAGCTGAAATGAATCGACACTATGCATGCAAGATGGGAAAGCTAACTTGCCATGTGTGCTCCAACCCGACAACATGGCATAAGCAGGGAAGTCGCTAACTGTCCATAGAAGTACAGCTTTCATTCTGAAATTATTTCTACGATATTTGTCATAAGTTTCAACGCCATTTTCGAATAACATTTTCAACTCATCTATTAATGGTCATGAAAACACGTCCAAGTTTTGATCAGGGCTCTTTCTTCCTAGAATAACCAAGCTTAGATTTACATAATCATCCTTTAAACACATCCAAGGAGGTAAGTTGTAGATTGTTAGAAACACAGGCCATAATGAATATGGATTAGAGCTTTGGTTATTAGGAGTAAAACCATCGGTACATAAACCAAGATGCACATTCCGAATCTCTGCCACAAATGATGGATGAGTCAAGTCAAAATGCTTCCAGGCGCCCCCATCGCTTGGATGAACCATTTCACCTGGTTTTGTTTGATGATCATAATGCCAAGTCATGTCTTTAGCAGTTTTTTTAAACATGTACATCCTTTGAAGTCTAGGGGTGATTGGAAAGTACCTTAAAACTAAATTAGCAATCTTGATCCGTCCGCCATTATCCTTGTAACGAGATAGTCCACACACCACACAGGTTGTCAGATGTAATGTATCTTTATAATACAACATGCAATGGTTTTTGCAAGCATCAACCCTTTCGACCGGGAGACTTAGATCGGCTAATCTTCTCTTCGTATTGTACAAGTTCTCATCCATATTATTTCCGACATGTAACACACTTTTTATGTCTCGAACTAACCTATTATAAGTCGACTCGGGTACATTAGATTCTGACTTCCAGTTCAACAACCTAGTGGCCCACTCTAATGTAGAGAATGTTTGACACCCTGGATACAAAGGCTCGTCGGCAACTTGTAACATGTCATAGAATCCCTTTGCGGATGAATTCGGAACTTGTAGTTCCCAATTGTTGAAATCGGACGGGCTCATGTTATCTAACACCATGCGTGTGCAACCGTCATACTCATCAACATCTCCCATTGGAGTATAACACTCTCCCATCTCTTGAAAAGCTGAGTTTACTTCACCATGTGCCCACCAAGGTGTTAGATACATTTCACCGGGTTTTGTTTGATGATCATAATGCCAAGTCATGTCTTTAGCAGTTTTTTTAAACATGTACATCCTTTGAAGTCTAGGGGTGATTGGAAAGTACCTTAAAACTAAATTAGCAATCTTGATCCGTCCGCCATTATCCTTGTAACGAGATAGTCCACACACCACACAGGTTGTCAGATGTAATGTATCTTTATAATACAACATGCAATGGTTTTTGCAAGCATCAACCCTTTCGACCGGGAGACTTAGATCGGCTAATCTTCTCTTCGTATTGTACAAGTTCTCATCCATATTATTTCCGACATGTAACACACTTTTTATGTCTCGAACTAACCTATTATAAGTCGACTCGGGTACATTAGATTCTGACTTCCAGTTCAACAACCTAGTGGCCCACTCTAATGTAGAGAATGTTTGACACCCTGGATACAAAGGCTCGTCGGCAACTTGTAACATGTCATAGAATCCCTTTGCGGATGAATTCGGAACTTGTAGTTCCCAATTGTTGAAATCGGACGGGCTCATGTTATCTAACACCATGCGTGTGCAACCGTCATACTCATCAACATCTCCCATTGGAGTATAACACTCTCCCATCTCTTGAAAGCTGAGTTTACTTCACCATGTGCCCACCAAGTTGTATAATTACGCATAAACCCAAACTTCATCAAGTGCAAGTGAACCTCATCTCTAATTTGGTACCTTCTACATTGGCACTTTGAACAAGGACATCTAATGCTTTGCATTATGTTTCCATCAATATATTTTTTTTTAACAAGAATTTCATTAGAAAATGCAATATTCAAGAAATTGGTTTCTACATTCATAATCCATTCCCTACTAAGCGATGTGCCTTCTATCTTTTTATACATCCATCCTCTATCATTGAAGTTAACATTGTAACACCCTAATATAACAAGTAATTAATAGTTACATAATTGCAAAATATAATAGTAACATGATTCTTACTAGCAAATGGAATGATACTAATAGTCAGTAAACAAGTCTCATGGCAAATTAGTACTTAAATTAAATAATACATGTTTGATGGTCAGATTAGTGCTAAAAGGTTATTTCCAGACTTTTTCATTGCAAATAATATGGTATATAAATATTATTTGTTATCATATCAAGATGTTCCAACCCAGCAAAAGGTAGCTCATCACAAAAATTAGTTTGACATTCTTCATAAACATAAATACAACACTAAATATATAAACATAAGAAGCCACAAATCAAAAATAAAACAAGCCCTAATTATACATACATACATACATACATGCAAATATATATATATATATATACGTACATACATATTTAAAAAATAAAAAAGCCCTAAATCGAAAAGGGAAAATAAACATTAAAAACACAAACCGAATCAGTAGTTGCATCGAGTGTATGAGTTGTGTACGGAAACAAAAACACTCACCCTCGGTTGCAACTAAGCGCCAGCACCAACTCACCTTCGATAGCAGTGGCGGGATCTCACCTTCAAGAACAGTGGCGAGAGTGTCTTGGCGGGATTGTGTTGGGCGGGATTGTGTTGTCTGTATTTTGGAGGAAACTTTGGTGTGTTGGTAGAAAGGGATAACGTTAGAGTTTAAAAAGATAAGGTTGGGATTAGTTCTTTTATTTAATTATTAGGTTGTATTATAATAATAATAACAACAATTTGCAATGATTGTACATGAGAAATGAAGCAAAGCATATCATATTTTAATAGTATATTTGGAAAGTCTAAAAATTTAATTTATTTCTTAACATCTACATTTTGAAATCAAGATAACTATTAAGAATTTGAAGGAACCAAAAGTTAAGCCATACCCAAAAGTCTAAAAACTAATACCCATTGAGGTTGCGAATCTATAGATAATTAAAGAGTAAAAATATGTTACGTTTATTTGTAATATAATTGATGATGTATCTAAGTGTAAGAGGCAATTGATTAAATATCATTAGTAGATCAATTAATACAATCTAGTTACATAGATATGGAGTATACCTTTGGATCACCCATAGATTAGCTAGAAAACACCCATGGAATTTAAAAGGGGAGATTGAATCATAATATGAATTACACTATGGTGTTTAAAATTATAAACTTTTAAACGTTATATTACATAAAAGCTTTATACGTAATTACTTATAGGTTTAGGATCAGATGGACATTATAGAAATTGCCATTAAACAATACATCGTGATTATTAAAAAACGAGACCATGTGTGTGTTATTTTCATTAGTTATCACATTCGTTAAGTAAAAGCTCATCATGTAATGAAAGATGTATGTACATGTATGCATATGTATGGATGTATAACATGTGAATAATCATTTATATATACATCAATGTAGTTAAAAATGAGAAAGGCGAAGAGGCGAGACATTTTTGTAAATGTCGCCTTTTATATATCTCATGCGAGGCGTTTACAAGGTGATCACCTTTGTTAATTAGGCGGTAGACATCAAGGTGAAGAAGCGATCACCTTTTCAATGTATGGGGTTTTGGTTGAATAACGACTTTATTTAAAAATTCTAAAGTGTCTTTTCTCTCGGCTGGCAATAACAAATCTTTTCTCAATAACATATATCGACAAAATTACCCTCATTCAAATATTATTTACCAATGATTATAAACATGTATTAGCATTAGATTAAATTTAAGAATACCGAGCTGAACTTGTAGTTCATGTGGTTGTAAGCGAATTTGGAGTGTATTTGGGAAGATTCATTAAAAAAGAAAACTACATTATGTGATATATATTACTAGTATATATTGACAGTTTAGCTGACTTGAACAATCGCCTTTTTTCATTTTTTACCTTAGGAAAATATAGAGGCATGTCGCCTTGGATTCACCTTCTTCTTCAACTACCATCTAGATATATTTTATAGGTTTATGTATATGTGTGTACCTATGTACGTGATTGTATATTTGAATTCTGTTTCGACGGAATTCTTTCCCACATATATAACCCTTACAAAGTCTAAATCCCTAAGACTTGTGGGTATTTCGTTAGTAATTTTTAAACACTTCCCATAAATTTCTCACAAATATTTTTCAGCTATTGTGAATCCCTAATCCCTAAAACTTGTGGGCATTTTGTGGGTAATGCGTAGTAATTTATAAACGTTTCCCACATATTTCTCACAAATATTTTTCAACTCTTGTGAATCCTTAATCCCTAAAACTTGTGTGTATTTCGTGGGTAATCCGTGGCAATTCATAAACATTTCTCACGGATTTCCCACAAAATAGTTTTCAACTTTTGTGGGTTCCTAATTCATAAAACTTGTGGGTATTCCGTGGGAAATCTAATACGTTTACCACGGGATTCCTATAGATTACCCATGACATAACTTACCCACGATTTACCCAAGGATATATAATATCCATGGGTAATCCTTGGGAAATTTCCCACGGAGTTCTCACGAATTCCCTATGGATAATACTTCTGTCGGTAATCTATGGGAAAGCCTTGTGTAATTTCTAAATGAAGTAATAAAAGATCAATCGTCAGGATTCCATGGGAAATATGTGGGAAATTACCCACATATTGGTTTGTGGGAAATATCAGTGGGTAATGAGCAGTTTTCTAGTAGTGATCTATAGTTTTACAAACCGCCAGTCCAACCGCAGGTTGGAGTTCTCAACCGCCGGTTGGAGTACTTGTTCTCCAAGTCAAGCTCTGCATTCTTCACTGACTTTAAAATAAATATTCAACCACCGGCTGGTAGTTTCAACCGCTGATTGAGTCTTCATTCCAGAATATTTCAAAGTCGGGCCAAGCCTCTTCTTGGGCTTCCTTCTTCTCTAAACCGAATTTAAATTCTTTTCTTGGCCCATTTCTTTAATAATACAATTTATATCTTCTTTTAAAGCTTCGTCTTCTCTAGTTCTTTAATTCTTTTTAGTTTTTCTTTATTTCGGCTTCATTTTCATTTCTTTCTTTCAATCTTCATCTTTTATACCTATATTGCAAATACAAACAAATTAAGTATCTAAATTAACATAAATGCAATAAAAGACATATGAAATGTAAGGATTATTAGTATATAAATATCATATTATTTGATGTTATCAGATTGCCTATGCTTCTCAACAGTTGAAGGAACACGAGAAAGGATATCCAACTCACGATTTGGAAATGGCGGCTGTTGTTTTTGCTTTGAAAATCTGGAGCCATTATCTTTATGGTGTAAAATGTACAATATACATTGATCACAAAAGCCTCAAATACTTCTTTGATCTGCGAGATCTTAATATGCGACAGAGACGTTGGCTTGACTTGGTAAAGGATTATGACTGTGAAATTCTCTATCATCCAGGAATGGCTAATGTTGTAGCTGATGCTTTCAGCCGAAAGGCTATGCGTCATGCTTTGATTGTCAAATCTCTTCGTATTACTGTTATTCACTGTTATTCCTGATTTACTTGACCATATCAAAGAAGCTTAAAGGAAAGCATTTCATGATACAAATGTCAAGGCATAACGTATCAAGGGTTAAGTTCATAATATTGTTGATGAATCCCGAGGTGTAAAGACACGCTATGGAAGAACTTGGATCCCTAATTCTCCTGAGCTGAAAAATTTGTTACTTGATGAAGCTCACAAGTCCAGATATTCCATTCATCCGGGTGCAACAAAAATGTACCATGATTTGAAAGCTGATTATTGGTGGCCTGGGATGAAACGTGAAATTGTAAAGTATGTGGAGTAGTGTCTGACATGTCTACAACTAAAAAAAGAACATCAGAAACCGTTTGGTAAAATGCAACCGTTTGAAATACCTTTTTGGAAATGGAAGCACATTACCATGGACCTTATCACTAAATTACCCAAGACTCCACGTCATCATGACACAATTTGGGTGATAGTTGATAGGTTGACAAAAAGCGCTCTTTTCTTATCAATAAAGGAAATTTATACTTCTGAGGCACTTGCTGATTTGTACGTTAAAGAAGTTGTTACACGACATGGTATGCCTATTTCTATTGTTTCTGACAGAGATAGTCGATTCACTTCTAGATTCTGACCAAATTCCAAGAAGATATGGGTACTCGTATTCATTTAAGTACCGCATATCATCCTCAGACTGATGGGCAGAGTGAAAGAACTATTCAGACGCTAGAAGACATGTTGAGGGCATGTGCCATTATTTTTGATAGTAGATGGGATACTCACTTACCATTGGCTAAGTTTTCTTATAATAATAGCTATCACTTGAGTATTGGAATGCCACCTTATCAGATGCGTTATGGGAGAACATGTAGAACTCCAATATGTTGGGGTGATATTGGGCAACGAGAATTAGGCAGTACTGATATTGTTCAGAAAATGACAGAGAAAATCGATCAAGTTAGAGAAAGATTTAAAATAGCCTAGGATCGACAAAAGTCTTATGCTAACAACCGAAGACGTCCAATTGAATTCCAAGTCGGAGATTTTGTTATGTTGAAAGTATCTCCTTGGAAGTGTATCATTTGGTTCAAAAGGCGAGGAAAGTTGAGTCCTCGATTCATTGGTCCCTTTAAAATCCTAGAAAAGGTTGGAAAGATAGCTTATCGTCTCGAGCTGCCTAATGAGTTAGTTGGAATACATAACACTTTTCACGTGTCCTATTTGAGAAAGTGATTGGCTAATGAAGCTGCATATGTACCATTGGATGAAATTGAAATAAACGATCAACTGAATTATGTTGAACAACCTGTAATGATTCTCGATGAAAAGATCAAAAAGCTAAGAAACAAAGAGATAAAGTTGTTCAAATTCCAATGGAAACATCGCAAGGGTTCAGAATTCACATGGGAACCCACGGAGGAGATCCTTCATTATTATCCGGCTATACATCAGGAATGTATTGTGAGGACACAATCCTGAAAAAGTGAGGGAGAGTTTTAACGCCCCAATTTATGTAAGTTCAAGACGTAAAATATACGATTTTAATTGTTTTAGTTAGTAGGAGTAACTATGTAAGGTATTTTATGTCCTAAGGACTTACCATTTAATAAACTTGTTAGAGGAGGGACTAAATGTGTCAAGTGTAAAAAGATGGAGGGTTAGAATGGAAATAGCAGTATAAAAGCCTAAGTTCTGTACACTTCCCCCATATTCCAAATTACAGAAAATAGAAAATACGTATCTAGTGTGTATGTATCGATTTTAAGCAAGAACAAAGAAGAACATCCACAAATTGAGGTAGGGTTTTCATTAATTGAGGTATATACCCCCTAATTAGAGCTCTTGAGGTATAACTGACACTCTTTTCTTGTTTAATTGATGAATTGTGTGATTTAAGTTAAACCCTAATCTTGGGGTTTTAATGAATTAGTGGTTTAATGAATTATATATATTTCATACACATGATAAAGCTATGTATTGTAGTTAAATAGTATTAATTTTTTTAATTGAAACCATAACTTGGTGATTTTGAGTAAACAAATGATGTTAAACCTTGTGTGATATTGTTAAATTGGTGTTTGATGAAGATAAGTATGCTCAATTAAGAGTAATTGTGTTGAATAAATGATAATTATACATAGATGGGTAATTGATGATGAGATGTGTGGAAATACACTAAGAAATGGTGTTCTTGGTGTAAGTTAATGATTTTGATTGAGAAGTGATATTAAAATCCCCATTTATGTGTAATAGTCATTTAAGTGTATGGAACATATAATGAAGTTATAAGTGTTATGAGATTTAACACTTTTATAGTATGATATGTGATATAACTATAAAGTGAAGGTGTAATTGATATGTGCCTACATGATTTTGTGATTAGGTGATAAACGTGATCAAAGTGTTTCAAGTGATTATTTACGTGGGCTATCGCGAGGTAAGTTAATGGATGATGCTATCACCCGTTAAGTAATGCATATTTCATTTACTTGGTAGGACCGGTAATGGATATGTCATTTACTTGATGATGTAATTGTATACCGGGATTTAGCCCGAAGATATTAATTTCTGCGGGAATTAGCATAATGATATTAAGGATCCTTAATATACGTATGTTGTGAAATGATACTGATTATCATTGATAGCCCATTTCTTACTAAGATTTATGCTTACTCGATTATGTTTATGTGTTTTAGGTGAGCCAAGTGGGATCCAGAGGGATCCGGGCAAAAGGCCCGAATGATGCTAGTGGTGGAGCTTGTTGCGTTGTCGGTAACAAGCTAATCTTTTGAATCATGCTCTCGATAAGTAATCACCCCTTTTGTTTAAGAAAATAAGGTTTTGTCACATAATGTTTAAAGTCATGTTATCTTGATGGACAAAGTCAAACATGTTGAAATGTAGAAGTCAAATTAGTCAATTAGTTGTGTTATACTCATTCATAGTTTTGGAGATGATGATATTGTACATTAGATGAATATAATGTGAATATAATGGTTTTTATGGAAATGTTGATGTTAATGGTTAAGTTGAAGTAATGATAGTGAAATTGAATTAGTTTGACTTATAATAGTCAATGAAATGTGAAATGGACGTTAGAATAGTTGTATATGGGTTGAGACCCAAACGGGTCATTAAAGTGCCCAAATGGGTCACTTAATGGTTAAATGGCTAAAATAAGTTGTGGTTTGGGTATGATGGATCTGAATATGGCACTAAGTCCTAATTGTGGTTCTAAAAGTATGGTAAAAGTGTCTAAGTCTGAAGTTGAATGGTTTGGGATTTAGTGTGTTAACCAAATGAGCAAAAAAATGACCATAATGTGATCATTAGTCCAAATCCTGATAAAACGCGAATTTACGAAAAATAAAAGTTGGGAAATGTTTGTAGTATTGTAATACACGTGGCTGCAAAATTTCATGGTCATTGAATTTGTCATTTTCAAGATATGATCTTTTGAAATTCGGGAATTGGTAATAAGTTGTGTAGACTTGATATCTGCTGGAAAGGGTGTGTACTCGGCGGGTACATCCCTAATCCGGCATGTACTTCAGGTACCCCGGCTGCTAGTTGGGTAACCCGACTGCTTCTTTAGGCTTAAAATGAGAGTTAACTTCTGTTAAGGGATATTTTAAATCACCCGGATGTTTAGGGTTTAACCCGGCTGGATCAACAAGTACCCGACGGGTACTATGATTATCCGGCGGGTAGTGTATAACTTGTAGAAAATGTTGAATTTAAAGTTACATCACATACAAATATATAATAACAATAGATAATAATTTTTATATAAATAGTAATAAGTTCTAAATAAAAAAAAATGGTTCTAAATTTCGGGGTGTTTCAAGTATATCTGTTCTTCACAGATTTTCCGTGATAATGATTCAATAACGGTTTTGTTCAGTACATAGAGTTTGAGCTTTATAATTCAGTAGTGAAGGGAGAAGATTATGAAAATCATATATACGTTATATTTAGAAATGTTGAGTCTTAATTTTTTAAGAGTTATCATATATAAAACACCAAGATGCTTTATATATTAGTATTGATATTGATATTAATTGTTAGACCATTAAGTATAATTACTTGAAAAAATTAAAGATAAATTTGAAATTCGTATCACCAAGTCTTTATCTTCAATCATACAACTTTTACTATATAAATATTTTCTAAAATAATCTCTACAAATTTAACTTGAGTATTACTGTATTTGTAAATTATTTTTATTCAGAAAGCAAAAACCTAATCTAGCATCACAAATAAAAATAATCACTCACTACTTTATGCGGGTATTGTACTAGTTGATCTAAGCTCTAATATATAAAAAAAATATAAATGTAATATTTATAAGGTTAAAAAATATGTGTGGGGTGCAGTTTAAACTGAGGTAGATATACTTTATTTTCATAACCGAACGACAATATTTGGTTAATTCGATATGATAACCAAATCCACAATTATATGTTTGGTTTGGTTTTACTATTAATACGGTTATGGTTCGATTAATTTGGTTTTCTGCTTAGCGCAATTATACGGACTACTATAAAACAAGCCTACTACATTCATTGTTTAACATAGAGGTGCAAATTAAAAACCAGTTTTTTTAACCAACCCAATAACCGAAAGCGGTTTTTTGAAAACCCGAACCGGTTTTGCTATAACCAAACCGGTTTAGGTAGGTTTTAAGTTTTTGGGGTAACCAGGTTTTTTTTCCTTTCAAAAAATGTGTCAAATGGCTTCACAACCGTTGTGAGATTTGGGGAGCGGATTTTGAAGGTTTTTTTTTTTTTTTTTTTGGTATTTTGACACCTCTTAAATCCCAATAAATAGTCCTAATTAGTTTGGGTTCAAAACACATGTACAACATTCTATTCTTCTCTCAAAAATCATTTTAAATCTCCATTATATATACACTAGTAGGTTACCCGCGCTTTGCGGTGGAGAAATTTTTAAAATGAGCTAAAAAAATATTTGCATTAATCGTTGCAAATATCTCATCAGCAATAGAAACATTGTTCATGGTGTTTTTAAAAGTAATTTTAAAACATAAGCACAACGTTTTTATTAAACTTGTAACTTTATATATTTATAAATATGTTTACGTATACTTATAATGATCATATTTTTTTGTACAATGATTATGTATCTTCTTTTCGAATTGTTTGTGCGATCTTAATTATACGTGGATGGACTAATATTTAGACACTTATTTTGATAAAAAGATAGTACTATAACAAAATTCATACCACCCACACACACACACACACACATATATATATATATATAATTTTAAGTTAGTACTTATTATGACGACTTAAACTATTATATGGTACTAAACAACAAATGTGACTGATATTTTGAACCTTATTTATTTAAACGGTTTGGTAGTAACGTACATTTTATTATTAAGTATTTTGGAGTTGGTGTTAAACTTCGATTCAAGCAATCTAACAATAAAATATATTATTCGAATCAACTTAACAATGACTAATTTAATCAGTTTTAAAACATTATTCGCCGCATGGCGCGGGTTCTAAAACATTCAAACAGAGGTACACTAGATAGTATATTCGTGAGGGTGATGTTTGAATTCATTTTATAGCCACTTATTATAAAAAAATTTCGATAATATATGGTAGATAGTATAGATATTCGTTAGAGCATACATGATTTATAGTTTTTTCTTCAACAAAGTAAACAAACAATATAGTTTCAAATATCTCTATATATAGAAATACTATAATTATATTCAATAATTAATGATTATTGTAGTTCTCATGTTAGTTTAATCAAATAAAAGGGTATAATAGGTATTTCCCATATCCTTTTGTAAGTTTTAAGCCAAAACCCTAAATGAATTATAAGGGGTATATATATATATATATATATATATATATATATATATATATATATATATCTGTGTGTATGTGTGTGTGTGCGCTCTTTGTTTGCGAAAATGAAAAACATACAATCACAAGCTTTGGCTTCTGGTTCCGCTTCCGTTGGTAGCAATGTACGAAACAAAGTTTACACAAACGTTGATGTATTACAAGTTAATTCAACGATCCGGAACCCGGAAATTTGTTCGAAATACGATTTGTGTGTTATGAATGATGGGGTGGAAAAGGTCCATTGCAAGAGATGTGGGAAGTTCTATAACCGCGCATCAAATACAACATTAAAAAGTCACAAAAATGGGTCTTGTAGAGCGGTTAGTCAAGATGCGTCACAACGACACTTGGTTCGGATGGTGGGGTATTTATATATGATAATGATGCGCTTCGAGAAGATTTTACGAAGTTTGTCATCCAAGAGGCACTTCCAATCAATCACTTCGACAACCAACGGCTTACGAATATCATCATAAAGAGACTACAACTACGATACCAACAAGTATGTCATACTACCCTTAGAAATGATGCGTATAAATATTGGAAAACCGCTAAAAAAGATGTAATTGATAGTTTTTAAAACTACAAATATGGCAATTCTATTAATTGTGATGTTTGAACCGCACCACATAGTACGGAAAATTCTTATTTAGCCGCTACAGCCCATTGGTTTCATTCCAAGTATTGATTATTGATGAAACATACAATTGCTTTTAAATTGTTTGGTTATCCGCATACGAGATGTAATTTGCAAAAAAAAAAAATGACACTTTAATTGAATATAAATTAGACGATAAAGTTTTTGCAATTTCACTAGATAATGCGTCAACTAATACTAGAGCTACGAATTTACTAAAATTACGTATAAAACCAATTTTAAAAGGCGCTTTTTCATTCTCGTTGTGTTGCTCATTTTATAAATTTGTCCGTGCAAGCGACATTTAAAAATATGTAATAATTTACGTAGGAAAATTAAGAGTTTATTAGTAACTATATATAGTTCGAGTATCGAACGTCAAGCTAATTATAGACGTTTTCGTGCACAAAGTTGTGAAACTCCCCATAGGACCTTGCTACGATAAGAATACTAGGTGGAATTCTACTCACACTATGTTTGAAAATATTTTACTACAACGTAATACTTTAAATGCTTTTAATGAAATGTTAGTTGCTAAAAATAAGTCCGTAACTATAACCAATTATGAATGGGATCGACTAAATGATTTAACTTCGTTTTTGGTAGTTTTTAAAGAGGCTATTACTATATTATCGGGTGTATATTACCCAACTAGCTCCTTAGTTCTAAACCAAATTTTTATAATGATCGAAAAATTTCTAGAATTTGAAATTTTTACATATCCATTGTTTAGAAAAATGGTTAGAGCTATAAAAAAAATTATATAATATTTTGGTAATTTGCCTTTGGTTTTTACTTGTATTGCCGCACTAAATCAAACTATAAATATTGGCGGCGTACAACGTATAATGACAACAATTATGCAAAATTTAGACTTAAACTTAAACGACGACCCGAACTATATAAAAAATGAACTTTCTAAATTTGAAAATGGTTTTACACGATTATTTGAGATTTATGTAACAAAATTTGGTTACCAACATAACCCAATTGTTGACTCAATGCGAGCGGCAACATCTCGAGCATCATCCAATGACATAAACAAAAACCTTTATAATTCTTTAATTGAAGACGCTACAAAGCATCAACGAACATTGGCTTTAACAAGTGAGTTGGGACACTATAAGTCTACAAACTTTTTAACCACTTTAAGTGTTAATGAGTTTCGTAATTCTGACATCTTGAGTTGGTGGAAAGAAAGAGAAGTATAAATTTCCATTTTAGCCGCTATGGCTCGGGATTCATTATCCGTCCAAGCTTTGACGGTAGCTTCCGAATCGGCCTTTTCTACTAGCGGTAGAATAATATCGGAAAGAAGGTCAAGACTAACAGCTCAATTCGTGGAAGTATGTGTATGTTTGAAAGTCGCATTTGGGATATCACTTCCAACTACCGAATTAGATGAAGATGAATTTGAAGAACTTGAAGTTGAATACGTGGATGAAGATGAAGTTCGGGATGACATAAGTAATTAAGTGTATCCGGGCGATGGCAATGCCGAAGCTCAAATACTTTACTATACGATTACGTTTCCAGGTGATGGCCATGCCGAAGCTCGAAATGTATTCGTATCTGTATTTTATATTTTTAGTTGTAATGTATTGTTTAAAAAAATTTGTTTGTATTTTATATATTTAGTTGTAATTGTATTGTTTAAATAAAAGTTATGTCTGTTATTTATATTATTTAAATTTTGTTATACACTTATACCGAATTCAAATCCGGAAATAAACCGAAAAAAACTAACTGATTAAAACCGGTTCAAAACTGAAAAAATCGATTCCGAACATTTAAAATCGAAAAAAACCGATTCCAAGAAAACCAGTTTTTACTGAAACCGGTTTTTCAAATAACTGGTTTCTTTAAAACCGGTTTTTAAAGAATCCGAAAACCAAAAAAAACTTGTTTTTTTTCACCTCTAGTTAACATCTAGAATGTGTTTTTTTCATTATGTTAATCTTCTCCGATCTATTTTTCATATTTAACAAAACACTTTTTTTTAATGTATATTTAGCATATACGTTTTGACTTGGATATCATTACCTGTAATACTTATTTCAAACACTCTTGTATGCATAATGACATATGTGTTTTGACTCCATCTAAAGCAAATCAATTTTATTCTGTCTAGGTAGTGATATATCTAACATATACTTTTTGATAGATTTAATAAAATTGCTCATTAAGAGTTTGTACACTATAAACCTTCAATATACAATTTTGATAGATCTATTAGCAAGTAGGATAATGATAATAGTATCACCATTCCTTCTGCCATGGTTTATGACAAAACTTGTGATCCTTAAAGTTACATGGAAAAGAGAATTGGGGGATTGTTCAAATAGAAACACTTCTCATGGTAAGAACGGACATTTTAATTTTAACTTTAAGATTGACTAACTTTTTTTGATAAAAAAATTACATCAAAATTAATAGAATTTTATGCTCTTTAACATGAGATAGAACGAATTTAAAAAATATGTGATACACATCATAAAAATTTAGTGTATCACAATATCACACATAAAAGTTGTGATATAAAGCGTTGGTTTGTATATCATATATTTTTAAAAATTTTTAATCGATTAAATATTAAAGAAGTTAAAATTTTAACATTTTTATGTTGTAAAAAATGTACCTATGTTAAAATCAAATGTCGTTCCTACAGTTATTATAAGGAATGATTTTACGATAATCCATGCATCCCTACGTATGATTCATATTATTTCAGTTTTTGTAGTCCGCCCAAAAAAAGCCCATCAAGTTTTCATGCTTCCCATTGGCCCACTTGTGATCAGTTAATTTAAAAAGATTAAATTTGCATATTTTATAGGTTAGTAAATTTTTAATTACTACAGTACATACTGAAAGAGTAATTGGACACGCATTCTGACATGTAACACGTGTGAGGACCGAATATCGAAATGTTGAGAAGACAAGTCTAAGGATCAAACAGTAACAACGTCGTTCAGGGCACGACGTTAACAACGTTGGGACACACGATTTACCAACACCAACAATAATAATACTCCGTAATTACTCCACAAAATGCATTGACTGTCATTTTTCTAGAATGTAACAAACAAATGAACAATATATTTATTTACGCAATGAGTTCGTTTAGGAATTGTACTTCTAAGAACTATGTTTAGGAATTATTTTAATTTTAAATTGGTTTTATATTAAGTTGGTTGGTAAAAGTTAAATTTAGAAGTTGAGTGGTTATTATCAGGATACAAACGATATTTGTGTGTCTGAATTTCTTGATCATAGCCCTTAGGACTATGTTTAACATTTTCCTAAATAAATAAATGGGATAAGTATTTGGAAATGCATCCAACTTGTCTCGAATATCTATTGTATGTATTATACTTACGGGAGGTGTATTTAATGCATCTAACTTTTAATAACGGTTATTGTATTTATTTTGCTTATGTGTTGTCATTTTAAAATGTCACGTGGCATCCTTAGACGATGACACGTCATCGACACGTCAGCAAAATACATACAATTACCGTTTTTTAAAGTTTGATGCATTAAATACACCTCCCGTAAGTATGATACATACAATAGACATTCATGACAAATTGAATGCATTTTCAGATACTTAACCCTAAATAAATTTGATCATTCAGTTGACCAGCTAGATAACACCCCCAACATGTCAAGTTGGCTCGTAACTAACATTCAACGGTCGAATTAGTTGGTCAAATCCACTGATCTATATCTATATCTATCTGGTGTAAAACTTGAAATATAAAAACAATATCAAGATCCTGCTTCACGTGGATAGCGGCTTAACATGTCGCTAATAAAGCTTTTAATTCTCTATGTAAATTTCACATGGAATATAAATTTTCCGGTTGTATTTTCCTCAATTGCAAGGAGTGCTATTGCTTAATATATGAACTTAGGCTAGGTGTTCGTTTAAAAAGAAACGATTGAAGGAGTCATGGACGACTATCATGTTGACGAAAGGTAAATGTAAATGAATAGGTTACTAGTAGTACTTTTTGCGTTTTATTTTTCAAATTTCTATTTTCTATTATCTCTCCACAAAAATAAAGTATATCAATTCAACTTACATTCTTCTAAGTATATATTGTTTGTACAAACAGGATCGGCAAATGAATTCGTAAGGTCTCGTGCCACATTGGAAAAAGGGTCCCGAATAGACAAAAGGAAAATTCTAAATAAATATATATATATATATATGTGTGTGTATGTATGTATATCGGGATCCTTTAAAAACAAGGAGATAAAAAAAACAGTGAAAACACATCTCCACCCTCCATCTAATCTAAGTTATATATATATATATATATATATATATATATATATATAAGGGGTGGAGATAAAAAAAATGGTGAAAACACTTTTTCCTTCACAATTTTTTTAAGGTGTAATTTTTTTTTAAATAACATAAAAAATTAAGGTTCACACAAAAAAATATGTGAAAATAATTTTTTTTTCAAAAAAATAAATAAAATAAAGTCAAACCCAAAAACCGAAAAAAACAAAATCAAGGTTCACAATTGAAAAACGTAAAAACTTTTTTGAACTTAAAACAAAAAAAATAAGATTCACAATTGAAAAGGTTAAAAATTTATTGTGAACAAAAAAAAAGATTAAGGTTCACAGTTGAAAAAAAAAAGTTTCACAATTAAAAAAGTTAAAAACTTTCCGTGAACAAAAAAAATTAAGGTTCACAATTGAAAAAGTAAAAAACTTTCCGTGAACTCCAAAAAATTTAAGGTTCACAGTTGAAGAAAAAAGGTTCGCAATTGAAAATTTTTAAAACTTTTCGTGAACCCAAAAAAAATAAAAGTTCACAATAAAAAAACTTAAAAACATTTCGCGAAACAATTTACAAAAAATTATGTGAAAAAATAAGGTTCACAATTTAAAAAGTTAAAAAACTTTGTGTGAAACAAAAAAAATAAAGATTCATGACGAAAATTTTATGTGAAGCAAAAAAAATATAAGGGTTCACAAAAAAAATCATATATAAAGCAAAAAAAATGAAAATTCACAATTTAAAAAAATTGTGAATCAAAAAATATTTTCACCGTTTTTTTATCTCCACCTCTTATATATATATATATATATATATATATATATATATATATATATATATATATATATATATTGTGACACCTGCCAAATTAGGGCTAGTACTTAGTGCCTAATTATTGTATTAATACATGTAATTAGTTGTGTTTAGGACTAATTATGTGCTTCATTTTGTATATTGTTATATATACACACGTACGCGATTTATTTAAGTCGTGCATTTCATTAATGGATGGAATCCGACACAATCACAAATACGGACGTTGGTGAATAAAATATTAAATAATGGGAAATTATTTAATTAACTCATTTTATTTATATATTATTTGAATAATATATACAAACGTATTTCGTATCGTCTAAAACTAACCATACGCAACAGAAACGCGTGAAACGCGCCCGACAAACGAAATAAACCCAAATTATATTAATAATTCATTATTTAGTATTTTGCTAAAATACTTCAAGTAAAAATATTACGATTTCACACGTACGAATAAAACGTTTAAAAACGTTACACGAGTGACTTAAACGTACAAATACGCAACGGACACGCAAACCGAGACCCGACAACATTTTTACTAACTTAAAATAAAGTATTTAGAACAATACTTTCATTAAAATATCGCGATTTAAAACATTAACGAAACACACGTATTAAAATGTATAACGATAATTAAACGTTCAAACGATCGGGGAAACGAACACCACACGGAGCCCAAATGCAGGGAAACAATTTGGGAGACTCCCACCATGTGGGTCCCCTTAAACCGGCCCAACACTCCCCCCACCTTTCCCTCTTTTTTCCCTTTTACTTCATTCACACACACACACACACAACCCAATCTTTCTCTCTCTAATTCTCAAACCCTCTCACCTCTTTCAAACCACCACACCACCTCCACCTTGAACCCCCAAAATACACCACTAAAACACCTCCAATCATCTCGCTACTTTGTAAGAAAATGTTCACCTCGCGAAAAGCTACACATCCATCTTTTCGGAATCCTCTTGCGTTAACTTATAAGAATCCCGACACTTTCAAAAACTTTTAGATTCTAATTATTTTGCTTGAATGTTGTTCATCTAAGCTTGTAATGTCCAAATATATGTTTAAAACACGATTTCGAAACCTTTGTCGGAAAATGTCGGTTTAGATCATTTTATAGATCCGACACTTTGGGTTACTCCTGACACAAACCAATAATTTTTGCAAGCTTTATAAACTCATCTAAGATCTGTGTAAAAATTTCAGGTCTAACCAAGGTCGTTTGACGACAAACCCGACACTCGAAAACCCAAACATCCAGTTATGTCGTAGAAAGGCCAGGCTTTCTGCGACAAAAGCATTTATGTCGCTAAAAATAGGTTATGTCGCACATAGCGACATAAGTTACTATGTCGCCAAAATTGATTATGTCGCACATAGCGACACAAGCCATTATGTCGCAATAAATTGCGGAAGTCGCATAATGCGTCACAGACACTTATGTCGCAGTCATGACCTGCGACACAACAGCCTATGTCACACTTGGTGTCGCACCCTGTGTCACACAAATCAGAACCTTGAAAACATGGATTTTTACTAAGTGTCAAGATGATATCGCGTAAAAAGTCACGTTTTTACTATCGATATCTCTCTCATTCTGAACAATACTTGGCAAATAAACTCAGATAATGTTCAAATCCATGAAACTTTGCCAAGAAGGTCAAAATAGAGTTGCACGAGAAAAATCAAGCAAAACAGACAAAAAACGAAGATTTCACACACGTTTGAAGATTCAAGACATCGAGACAAGATTTAAAGGAAAATGTTCCCATAACTGAGATTTCTCTTATCCAAGATATTCGTTTTCAAAATACGAATCTAACAGAAGAAGAATCAACAAATACGGATGAAGAATGAAGATTCTACATACGCTGGAAGATTCAAATGATTCGTACGATACATCCAAATATCAGAGACATATTTTTGGGATTTCTTTTCATCAAAGTCTTCATTTTTGAAAAACGAATCCAACCCAAAAAGAATCGATGAAAACGGACGTATAACGAAGAAGATACGCACGAATCAAGAAACGAGGCGAAAAAATGCGAACCGGGGCGGCAACCTGCCAGCCGCCGCTGCCGGCTGCCATGGTGGCGCCGCCGGCTGCCAGGCCCCCGTTCCCCGTACGCTTTTTCGTCCTCACTCGTACTCGCAGGGTACACGTGCTAGGCCTTTTCCGCAACTCTAGGGTACACGTGCTAGACCTTTACGCGCTTTAGGGTACATGTGCTATCAACTTTTCCACCTTTTGCTAACATATGCTCCAAGTTGCTAAAATGCACCAATTTTCTCCTATAAATAGGAGGCTCCATAGCTCATTTCATGAAACACCATATACACACTCATATATCTTTCTTACACCTTACCTCTCATAATTTGTTAGATTTACTTTCTCATTCTATTGGGCTAGTTTAGGAAACTTCTTTAGAATAGAACGAAAGCAAGGAACGAGTTTGTAATCTTTGGTGTAAGCTTGGAGTTATTCTTATTAATTCAATTCTATTCCTTCTCGCGCATTTATATCAGTTATTTCTATCCTTATCTATCTTAATTAAATATGTATACTTTAATTATGCTAGAGATAGTTTGTGTCATGATTAGCGAGTAGATTACTATTGTATTTGTTGTGATGTAATTAACATAAATAATTATGGGATGATCTTAAATATGTCGTGAAGTAATATGACGGCCCCTATCGACTGTTTACCTGATATAGTACTGGAAACGCTGTTAAGCGGAGTACAAATGTATGGAAGTCGGTAAACGATCGAAGGTAGTTGTATTATGGATCGACATTATAAACATGGAAACTTTATGAACGGACTTATCTTGTGATTTTAAACACGTAACTTATATTCGTCTTTCGATTAACAAACGTGATTGTAACCTTGTAAATGTGACAACTCTCCAAATTAGGTACTGATTTACATTAAGCATGTGCATTCTTACGCTAATTTCCTGATTAAGTTTAAAACAAAAACTTCTGATGCGATGTAAGTCTAGCAGCCTAGTACTTTTAAACAAAAAGTATTACTAATACGTAAGTAATTAAAGTTACGTACAAATGTGTCGAGACGAACCCGACAGATAAATATGACAAAAGTTGGTGACACACCATAATTAATAATGCAATTATTAATTACGAGTACTATTGTATCTATAACCTATAGATAAAACGGGTTAAAAATACGTTTAACATAAAACGTATTATAAAACGAACAGAAACAATTTTAAAATGCATTCAGAGATCAAGATGAGAAAAATTCAAATTTTCTCATTCATTTGGAAACAATTGTAACATTACCTCAAAATATGAACCCGAAATTCGACCGAAATTTGGCACTCAATTTAAAATGTTAGCAGTCCAACGCAGAAGTTAAACAACAGTTAAAAATAATGAAAACATCATTATTCCGAGTTTAAATAACGAACCAGGAGAGCATCTACAAAATAAAAATATAAAATGTTTACTTTTATATTGCTAAAATTATACCCGTACTCGAAATTAACGGGCTTAAAATACACAACAAACACCAATAATTGGGAGACCACAGACTGTGATCTCCCATAACTCGACATCCCCATCTTCCTCCTCCCCCATTCCCTGTGATTTCTCCTTACACCACACCCACCATCATCATCATCATTCATCCATCTTCTTCTTCTTCTTCTTGGAGCTAAAAACACAGAGGGACTAATAGCAGCAGTAAGAAGTGGAGTAGAACAACAAGCCAGGAGCATCATCCTCATCATCTTCCTCGCATCATCATCGTCACCATCAACTTCACATTTGTAAGGAACTTCAAAACCTTCGATTTTCATACTTAAAATTCGTTGTATAACTTGTATATATGTCATAATCCATGTATATAACACAGAAATGTGATAAGTATATGTTGATTGTTCTTGAAATGGGTTATGTGAAACTAAACCATAAATCCAAAATCTTGTATGTGGAACTTGTTAAAACGTGATATAGTGATGTATATTGTTGTTACTAAGTACCTAAACACGAAAACCATTCGAAAAATGGCACAAAAACACTTTGATTTTGAGTTGGAAACGAGATGAACGAACAGAGGCCTGAACTCGAGCCAAAGCCGAACGGCTAAAGTCACAAAGCCGAACGGCTGAGAGACCAAAGCCGAACGGCTAAGAGCTCAAAGCCGATCGGCTGTGTACGAGTGATGTGGACTGGACCGAAATAAATAATGGGCTTATTATATTGGACTGGATCGAGTAAGGTTTGGATTGGGCCGGAAGCCAAGCCGAACGGCTGTAGGCCAAGCCGAACGGCTAGCTAAGCCGAACGGCTAGCCCAAGCCGAACGGCTGGGATGGGCTGCAAACTGGGCAGAATATTTCTTGGGCCTAAGACTTTGGGTTGGGCCGAGTATTGTAAAAACAAATGAATTAAATTAAATAAACGAGCCATTGAACAAGACTTGTAATGGGTCAAAGGGATTAAGTCATTGAACCGAAAACAAAACAAGTCGGACCGAGCCCAATAAACTTCCAAAACATTCCAAACATAAGACGTGACCCGAATCATTTCACGAAACGAATATTCATAAAATGGAACGTGTATGATTATATATATATATATATACAAACTTAATAGCAAGCGACGAATCCATAAATATATATGTTTTACATGTATACAAAAGGTGACTTTTAAACGATGACAACAATTATTTATTTTATAGACGGAAATAAATACAATAAGAAGTTTTATGGCAAATAAAACTTATATGCCTTTTAATACGTAAACCATGTGTTTAGAACTTATATATATATGTATAAATATATATATATACACACTTGACAAGGCATACGACGTGTGAAATAATAACAATATTTCAACACAACATCACCAACGAATGCAACGACTTAAATTACTGAGAAATTAACAATTTCTACAAAACAAACAAACTGTTAACATAAGTTGATTAAACAAATCAAACGTACTTATGTTAATACATTTATGGTATATAGGTTAACAAACCTTTGGGCTATTACCTGTCAGCTGCTAGCATTCATACCGAGGAAACCACAGTGAGTTTACAGCCCCTACTTTTAAATGATTTCTGCTTTTAAACACAGGGGTGTTAAACATAGAAATTGCATGCCAACACATGCAATCAAACTATAAATGCTTTACTGCTTTTATACAAATGTTGAATTGTGATATTACATTTTCACAACTATTTGGGAATTAGACAAAGGATCCTAGTACGGACCTAGACTTGGATTGTGTGCATGAAAGACCTCATGACATGCTACTGTAACCATTAGCTAGGTGACTCTAGCCACTGAGTATACGGATAGTACTATTGCCGTGACGACCCTCCTACGGTGGAGCGTATACTTAAATGTCCGTTCAGGCAAACAACATAAGTTCTGGTTGTGGTTTGGTTATAGGGTTAGGTCGCGTTACTTTAACCTGCGAGGTTTAGCTCACCTTTCAGGGGATCACAGTCTAAGTAAAATTCCCACATACTCTTAGGAAGAACGAATCCTACAACTGTTGGACACCGGAAAACATACCGGTAACTTATTTTACACTGGTAAACAACCAGTAACATGTTTTGGGACGACATCCCACGTATAACAATGCTTTAGGGTAACAACCCTACATAACTTGTATTTTATAAATGAATAACAAATCATTTATACGAACTTGGTTTGACAAACCACATACACTTATAAACCTGTAAATTCACTCAACATATTTGTTGACGACTTTCTCTATGTTTTTCAGGAAATTAGCTGGGTAAGAAATCGCATGCATTCAGGATGGACAACCCTGGACCTATTAGGATGCCACATACTGTAGGGACCGCTTTTGAGGATTTCATTTGTATAACTGCAGACATTGCGGTCATACTTATGCAATCTTATTTTTAACCTTATGTATTTTTGATTTAAAACTAAAATGTGTTGAACGTCACTACTACTGTTACGACTTACATAGTCGTACTACTTTTGTAACAAATGTTTGAATTGGCATCCTTAACCATTATGTTGTGCAATAACCATATGCTCTGAGTGTGTATGTAACGGTTGGTTGAAATAACTGCTCGCAGCCCCGCCACGTCATTAATGCTTCCGCAAACTAAACATAACTAATCGAAATTACCGTTTGGCGGGGTGTGACAGACTTGGTATCAGAGCCATTGGTTATAGCGAACTAGAAGTCTTTAAGCGACCTAAAACCTTAGAGACCTAGACTATAGCCTTGGCTAAAACATTCATTGCATGCATACACATTTTGCATACAGCTAACATACGACTGACACGCCACCTACGACTTCTTTGTCGCAGCATGTCGAGGCACAGTCCGATCTATTTGTATGCTTCTGATGAGGAGCCGACCGAGGATTCCTACCATAGCGACGCTAGCACCGGAGTTGCGTGTCCACCGGTTCAGCTGAGAGCCTTATCGGATGACACTAGTGATGCTTACATCACCCCACCACCCACTGCTCATGTGGTCCCACCTGCTACTACCCCCACTGACCCTACCACTCGTATGTTAGGGTCTACCTTTATGGCGACTCGCCATACGACTGCTGGACCTTCCAGAGGACCGGTACCTAGGAGGACACCACGGATGTGTGTCCGAGATTTCCCTAGAGGACCACTTGCGCCCCGTGATAAGGCGCCGGTGGCAGAGGAGAGGGTGATGCACTGTGATGAGCCGCCACAGAGGGTACCTAGGCTTGCTCACTTGGAGTGGATGGCTCCTATGTTGGGGCGGTGGAGGTCGTTAGAGGGTTTTCCTGCTACTTTCGAGACCGGGGAGTCCTCCCGATCCTCCGCACCACTGCCTACTACTGGAGAGCCCGTAGAGTTGACTCTCCCTACCATTGTGGCTGTGATTCGCACATTGTTTCGCATTTCTGGTAGCAGGGGTGCTCACCTTGCCGAGCTACAGAGCGATGTCTCCCGTCTGGATGGAGACATGGCAGACATTCATGAGCGTTGCCACTTTTTGTTGAGCAACGTGGTTGCTGCCAGGGAGATAGCCGAGACTGCACGTGCTCGTGTCAGAGTACTAGAGAGGCGTGCGAGGACAACAGGGATGATACTTGGAGCTTGTGTGATGATAGCTGTGTTGAGGACAGCTGTGGGATTGTTTCTACCTTATTTTCATTAGACTTGTATACGGCGGTTTGTGCCTAGGGGGCATCAAACCGGCCACTTTTTGGATGATGGATATGTTAGTAAATCCATCACGTGTAGTATAGACTAGTATCAGATGGTAGATGTATGTATGTACTGGACATGTACTAAACGGGGAAAAAAAAACAGTTGTTAGAATGGGTATATGTATAGGAAAACCCATTGACTTTTGTATAGCGCTAACCGCTGATGGGGCGTATTTGGGATCCCATCTTGTTTTGTATAAAACTGATGTATCAGCGCTACACCTTTTGATATAATATAACTTATGTTTGGATGTATTTCATATTCATTTCATTTAACAACGATTTTAGTAGTATATCTACATGTATATACGTGTGTTAGAAACGGTAGCCAACCAATAACATTTGACCATTCCTTGGAAACCATGAAACACACCACACCTTGACTATTGATTCCTATCTTGAACTTTCTTTAAACTCGATTGTGTTGAATGATGATGAAAGGAAATATGTATTTAGCATTATATAATGACGCCTGGCCAACGTGATTATATTGTACTAACTACATATGGGCGTTTCAAAGTCGTGTGACATGTGATACCAAAAACCTGTTCTTCAAATTTTCCATATCGTTTCTTTGTTAAAAATGTGAAATCTTGTTCATCACATTCAATACCTTGGCATTGACTCCTGCAATTTATTTCATCGCAGAACGGAATCATGCCACCAAAACGACGGGTGACTAAGAACAGTCGACGAACGACACCTTCTTCCATTCCTGAAACCGTTCCCCCACCCAACAACAATGAAACTACCGAGCAAATGATAGCACGGCGAATAGCTGAAGGTATTGCTGAGTACGAAGCTAGCCGAAATCGCGAGAATGGAATGAACAACAGCGGTTCTACCCCTGTTAATACTGAGGCACCTGCGAATACTCGCCGAGGGTGTTCATACAAGACATTCCAGGCTTGTAAGCCAGTTACTTTTCGTGGCACCGAGGGTGCTATTGGGATTATCCACTGGATAGAAAAGACAGAGTCGGTATTGGACATTAGTGACTGTTCACCAGATTGTATGGTGAAATATGCCACCTGCACTCTTGCTGACAAAGCTCTCACTTGGTGGAACAGTCAAGTCCAATCATTGGGACGACCAGCTGCCTACTCCATGTCATGGGAAGTACTGAAAAACATGATGTTGGAGGAATTCTGTCCCCGTAGCGAGATGCAGAAAGTCGAAACTGAGTTGTGGAACATCACTATGATTGGTGCCGATATCACTGGTTATACAACCAAGTTTCAGGAACTAGCACGTCTAGTGCCCCATATGGTAACACCTGAGTACAAACGCATCGAGCGTTATGTCTATGGTCTGGCACCGCAAATCAGGAGTTTGGTTACATCCTCCAAACCTGACACATTCAGGAGCGCTGTTGTTTTAGCGCAAAGTCTGACCGATGAGGCAGTCAGGATGGGGACACTGATCAAGAAAACTGCACCGGGCAAGGTGGAGCCGAGCAGTACTGAAGCTGGTAGTTCTGGAGGTACAAAGCGTAAGTGGAATGACAGAGGAAGTGACCGTCAGGGTCAAACGAATAAGAAGGGATCGGGGAACCCAAAGTCCTATGCTGCCACCACTATGGAATCCAAACCATACTTGGGCAACAAACCTAAATGTGACAAATGTGACAAACATCACGACGGTGAATGTTGGTATTGCAACAACTGTAGAATTTGGGGTCACAAAACCCAAAACTGCAAGGCTAACCCTACCACTAGGGAGAACACCGAACGCCGGAACCAAGGGTGTTTTGAATGTGGCGACATGAGGCACTATCGGAACCGTTGCCCTCGACTCAACAACCAAAACCGCAACTACACCAACAACCGTGGTAACAACAACCGAGCCAACAACATCAACAATCAGCCAGCTCAAGGACGAGCATTTGTGATCGGAGCACAGGAGGCACGCCAGGACCCTAACACCGTCACTGGTACGTTTCTTGTAAACAACCATTATGCCTCTGTGTTAATCGATTCAGGTGCTGATTTAAGTTTTGTGTCTAATGAGTTTAGACCACTATTAGAACTCGAATCACATAAGCTAGATAACAAATATACTATTGAACTAGCCGATGGTGAGTTAATCGAGTCAGGAGAAATAGTACCGGGATGCACCTTGGAATTAGAAGGTCATCTCTTCAAAATAGACTTGCTACCGGTTAAGTTGGGGAGTTTCGACGTTGTAGTCGGCATGGATTGGTTGTCGAAGAATCACGCTGAAATAGTATGTTACGATAAGTTAGTACGCTTACCACTACCGACGGGAGAAACTCTTATGGTCAAAGGTGAGAAACGAAAAAGTGCCACAAAAATGATTACATGCTTGAAAGCCCGTAAATATCTCCGAAAGGGATATCAAGCATTCTTAGCACACGTTGTAGAAAAGAAATCCGAGGAGCGATGTATAGACGACGTACCTATCGTACGTGAATACCCGGGAGTGTTTCCTGATGAGTTACCAGGATTACCACCCCCACGACAGGTTGAATTTCATATCGACCTAGTGCCTGGAGCAGCGCCAATCGCACGTGCACCTTACCGTCTTGCTCCATCAGAAATGCAAGAGCTGTCTGCACAACTGCAGGAACTCTTAGACCTAGGATTCATCCGACCGAGCTTTTCACCTTGGGGAGCTCCGGTTTTGTTCGTTAAGAAAAAGGATGGATCAATGCGAATGTGTATCGATTATCGGGAACTGAACAAAGTAACTATAAAGAATCGATATCCACTACCTCGCATCGATGACTTATTTGACCAGCTACAAGGGTCAAGTTACTATTCGAAGATCGACTTGCGATCTGGTTACCATCAACTGAAGGTTCGGGATGAGGATATTCCTAAGACTGCGTTTAGGACTCGGTACGGCCATTACGAGTTCCTAGTCATGCCATTCGGACTGACAAACGCACCAGCAGTGTTCATGGACCTCATGAATAGAGTATGCAAACCTTATCTTGATAAGTTCGTGATTGTGTTTATCGATGACATATTGATATACTCCCGAACGAAGGAGGATCACGAGCAACATCTGAGATTGATTCTTGAATTACTGGAGAAAGAGAAGCTTTACGCCAAGTTCTCTAAGTGTGAATTTTGGATGCGCGAGGTTCATTTCCTTGGTCATGTGATCAATAACAAGGGAATTCATGTGGACCCGTCCAAAATCGAGGCAGTTAAGAACTGGGAAGCCCCGAAAACGCCATCCGAGATACGACAATTTCTTGGGCTAGCCGGCTATTACCGACGATTCATCGAGAACTTCTCGAAATTAGCCCAACCACTTACCGCTCTAACTCAAAAGGATAAGAAATTTGATTGGGGCGAGAAGCAAGAGATTGCTTTCCAATTGTTGAAACAGAAACTAAGTACCGCACCAATCCTATCACTACCCGAGGGAGTAGAAAGCTTTGTTGTCTACTGTGATGCTTCACATCAGGGATTGGGTTGCGTATTGATGCAAAATGACAAGGTCATTGCTTACGCATCTCGACAATTGAAAGTTCACGAAAAGAACTATACGACGCATGACTTAGAGCTAGGAGCTGTCGTTTTTGCACTTAAGATTTGGAGACACTACCTATATGGTACGAAGTGTACTATCTTCACGGATCACAAAAGTCTCCAGCATATATTCGACCAGAAGGAACTCAACATGAGGCAACGTCGTTGGGTCGAGTTACTGAATGATTATGACTGCGAAATTAAGTACCACCCGGGCAAAGCAAACGTTGTAGCTGATGCCTTGAGTCGAAAGGAACGGGTCAAACCCCGTAGAGTCCGAGCGTTAGGATTAACAATCCACTCGAATCTCATTACTCAAATTCGTGACGCTCAACAGTCAGTTTTCATTCCCGAACGCCTTAAGGAAGAATCCTTGAAGGGAATGGAGAAACAACTTGAAACCAAGGACAACGGAGTGTTGTACTTCATGAACCGAATTTGGGTACCATGCGTAGATAAATTGCGCCGATTGATTTTGGACGAAGCACATAAGTCCAACTACTCGATACATCCTGGTGCAGATAAGATGTATCACGACTTGAAAGGATTTTACTGGTGGCCTGGCATGAAACGAGACATTGCCACATACGTTAGTAAGTGCTTGACTTGTGCAAAAGTCAAAGTTGAATATCAAAAGCCGTCTGGGCTTTTGCAACAACCCGAAATGCCCAAATGGAAATGGGAATACATCACGATGGACTTCATCACGAAGTTACCGAAAACAACATCCGGGGTTGACACCATATGGGTGATTGTCGATCGATTGACGAAATCAGCCCACTTCCTTGCTATCAAGGAAACAGACAAAATGGAGAAACTGACTAGAATCTATTTGAAAGAGGTCGTTTCTCGACATGGGGTGCCATTATCCATCATCTCTGATAGAGATGCACGATTCACTTCTCGCTTCTGGCAAACACTTCAACATGCGTTGGGTACTAGACTCGACATGAGTACTGCTTACCACCCACAAACTGACGGCCAGAGCGAGCGAACGATACAAACGCTCGAAGATCTATTGAGAGCATGTGTGATAGACTTTGGAGGTAATTGGGATACACACCTACCTCTAGCAGAATTTTCATATAATAACAGTTACCACACCAGCATACAAATGGCACCATTTGAGGCATTGTATGGACGAAAGTGCCGATCGCCACTCTGTTGGGCAGAGTTGGGCGACAGACAATTATCGGGTCCTGAGATAGTCCAAGAAACTACGGACAAGATATCTCAAGTGCTTAATCGATTGAAAACAGCACGCGACCGACAAAAGAGTTATGCCGATAACAGACGGAAACCTTTAGAATTTCGAGTAGGTGACAAAGTCCTACTCAAAGTTGCACCCTGGAAAGGGGTCGTACGATTTGGTAAACGAGGTAAACTGAACCCACGATACATCGGGCCATTCGAAATCCTTGCAAGGATTGGTCCTGTCGCCTACAAACTCAAACTACCACAAGAGCTTAGTAGTATTCATGACACCTTTCATATATCTAACTTGAAAAAGTGTCTTACTGATGAAACACATATCATCCCTCCGGACGAGGTCTTCATTGACTCAAAATTAAACTTTGTGGAGGAACCTATCGAAGTTATGGACACGAAAACGCAGAAACTTCGACACAAACAAATCAAGCTAGTTAAAATTCGTTGGAACTCAAAACATGGCCCAGAGTTCACCTGGGAACGAGAGGATGAAATGCGTAAGAAGTATCCTCGACTGTTTGAAACCGTGACCGCGACTCACGGCATGAATTAAATCTCGGGACGAGATTTCCCTAACGGGGGGAGAATGTGACAACTCTCCAAATTAGGTACTGATTTACATTAAGCATGTGCATTCTTACGCTAATTTCCTGATTAAGTTTAAAACAAAAACTTCTGATGCGATGTAAGTCTAGCAGCCTAGTACTTTTAAACAAAAAGTATTACTAATACGTAAGTAATTAAAGTTATGTACAAATGTGTCGAGACGAACCCGACAGATAAATATGACAAAAGTTGGTGACACACCATAATTAATAATGCAATTATTAATTACGAGTACTATTGTATCTATAACCTATAGATAAAACGGGTTAAAAATACGTTTAACATAAAACGTATTATAAAACGAACAGAAACAATTTTAAAATGCATTCAGAGATCAAGATGAGAAAAATTCAAATTTTCTCATTCATTTGGAAACAATTGTAACATTACCTCAAAATATGAACCCGAAATTCGACCGAAATTTGGCACTCAATTTAAAATGTTAGCAGTCCAACGCAGAAGTTAAACAACAGTTAAAAATAATGAAAACATCATTATTCCGAGTTTAAATAACGAACCAGGAGAGCATCTACAAAATAAAAATATAAAATGTTTACTTTTATATTGCTAAAATTATACCCGTACTCGAAATTAACGGGCTTAAAATACACAACAAACACCAATAATTGGGAGACCACAGACTGTGATCTCCCATAACTCGACATCCCCATCTTCCTCCTCCCCCATTCCCTGTGATTTCTCCTTACACCACACCCACCATCATCATCATCATTCATCCATCTTCTTCTTCTTCTTCTTGGAGCTAAAAACACAGAGGGACTAATAGCAGCAGTAAGAAGTGGAGTAGAACAACAAGCCAGGAGCATCATCCTCATCATCTTCCTCGCATCATCATCGTCACCATCAACTTCACATTTGTAAGGAACTTCAAAACCTTCGATTTTCATACTTAAAATTCGTTGTATAACTTGTATATATGTCATAATCCATGTATATAACACAGAAATGTGATAAGTATATGTTGATTGTTCTTGAAATGGGTTATGTGAAACTAAACCATAAATCCAAAATCTTGTATGTGGAACTTGTTAAAACGTGATATAGTGATGTATATTGTTGTTACTAAGTACCTAAACACGAAAACCATTCGAAAAATGGCACAAAAACACTTTGATTTTGAGTTGGAAACGAGATGAACGAACAGAGGCCTGAACTCGAGCCAAAGCCGAACGGCTAAAGTCACAAAGCCGAACGGCTGAGAGACCAAAGCCGAACGGCTAAGAGCTCAAGCCGATCGGCTGTGTACGAGTGATGTGGACTGGACCGAAATAAATAATGGGCTTATTATATTGGACTGGATCGAGTAAGGTTTGGATTGGGCCGGAAGCCAAGCCGAACGGCTGTAGGCCAAGCCGAACGGCTAGCTAAGCCGAACGGCTAGCCCAAGCCGAACGGCTGGGATGGGCTGCAAACTGGGCAGAATATTTCTTGGGCCTAAGACTTTGGGTTGGGCCGAGTATTGTAAAAACAAATGAATTAAATTAAATAAACGAGCCATTGAACAAGACTTGTAATGGGTCAAAGGGATTAAGTCATTGAACCGAAAACAAAACAAGTCGGACCGAGCCCAATAAACTTCCAAAACATTCCAAACATAAGACGTGACCCGAATCATTTCACGAAACGAATATTCATAAAATGGAACGTGTATGATTATATATATATATATATATACAAACTTAATAGCAAGCGACGAATCCATAAATATATATGTTTTACATGTATACAAAAGGTGACTTTTAAACGATGACAACAATTATTTATTTTATAGACGGAAATAAATACAATAAGAAGTTTTATGGCAAATAAAACTTATATGCCTTTTAATACGTAAACCATGTGTTTAGAACTTATATATATATGTATAAATATATATATATACACACTTGACAAGGCATACGACGTGTGAAATAATAACAATATTTCAACACAACATCACCAACGAATGCAACGACTTAAATTACTGAGAAATTAACAATTTCTACAAAACAAACAAACTGTTAACATAAGTTGATTAAACAAATCAAACGTACTTATGTTAATACATTTATGGTATATAGGTTAACAAACCTTTGGGCTATTACCTGTCAGCTGCTAGCATTCATACCGAGCAAACCACAGTGAGTTTACAGCCCCTACTTTTAAATGATTTCTGCTTTTAAACACAGGGGTGTTAAACATAGAAATTGCATGCCAACACATGCAATCAAACTATAAATGCTTTACTGCTTTTATACAAATGTTGAATTGTGATATTACATTTTCACAACTATTTGGGAATTAGACAAAGGATCCTAGTACGGACCTAGACTTGGATTGTGTGCATGAAAGACCTCATGACATGCTACTGTAACCATTAGCTAGGTGACTCTAGCCACTGAGTATACGGATAGTACTATTGCCGTGACGACCCTCCTACGGTGGAGCGTATACTTAAATGTCCGTTCAGGCAAACAACATAAGTTCTGGTTGTGGTTTGGTTATAGGGTTAGGTCGCGTTACTTTAACCTGCGAGGTTTAGCTCACCTTTCAGGGGATCACAGTCTAAGTAAAATTCCCACATACTCTTAGGAAGAACGAATCCTACAACTGTTGGACACCGGAAAACATACCGGTAACTTATTTTACACTGGTAAACAACCAGTAACATGTTTTGGGACGACATCCCACGTATAACAATGCTTTAGGGTAACAACCCTACATAACTTGTATTTTATAAATGAATAACAAATCATTTATACGAACTTGGTTTGACAAACCACATACACTTATAAACCTGTAAATTCACTCAACATATTTGTTGACGACTTTCTCTATGTTTTTCAGGAAATTAGCTGGGTAAGAAATCGCATGCATTCAGGATGGACAACCCTGGACCTATTAGGATGCCACATACTGTAGGGACCGCTTTTGAGGATTTCATTTGTATAACTGCAGACATTGCGGTCATACTTATGCAATCTTATTTTTAACCTTATGTATTTTTGATTTAAAACTAAAATGTGTTGAACGTCACTACTACTGTTACGACTTACATAGTCGTACTACTTTTGTAACAAATGTTTGAATTGGCATCCTTAACCATTATGTTGTGCAATAACCATATGCTCTGAGTGTGTATGTAACGGTTGGTTGAAATAACTGCTCGCAGCCCCGCCACGTCATTAATGCTTCCGCAAACTAAACATAACTAATCGAAATTACCGTTTGGCGGGGTGTGACAGTAAAGAGGAGTCGCGAACCTTAATACTTGGTCAATAGTAATCTGTGTCAAAACTATGGTTTAATTGTAATGTTATGCAATCATCATAAAATGCAATGTGATTACGTGGAATTGCCATGAGTATAGTACACTTCTAATCACAATGTACTTATCATGAAAACATTGCGAAACAATTAAATTCACAACGGAAACATCGTTTAACGATTAAATACGTTGTGAACTACCGTAGTATTTTCCGATATAATCTGGGTTTAACTTTATGCAAAAGCCGCCAACATTTTAATTAGATTAATTTAGATTAGATTAGAGTAGGTAGGCTATAGGCTAAATAACCATTCACGAAAACCTAGGGATTTGTTAATTATATTGAGAAAGGCTAGTTTAAAATCCAATTTAAAATGATATATTTCCTTGAACCTAAAGTAAGGTACGCAAGAAACCTAAACACTTTCCCTCGCTTACCATGTTTGAGTTTCACTAATAGGAATTATCAAATAAGTCCGAACATATTTTCTAAGTTAGTTGTTTACCGAATTTGTAGTCCTTGTGGTATTAAGAACGGTTAGACTTGTTATGGACTTGCTACTCTTTTCCTTCGCCCATGAGCGAACGCGTTCAATAATAAGGGCCACTGACTCCCTTGCAGGAGAGTGTGGAGAGTTGAGCATTGTCTGTCTGATCAGAATTATGATACCCTAGTTCCTCGTGACATATCAGTTGATAACCGACTAATAAGGAATCTACGGGTTATACTATAAGCTATCAAATCTAGTAAATATTCCCAATTTAGATAAACGTTTTCTCTGAAAAGTCATCGTCCCGTATTATGAGCTAATGAAATCACAACAAATACTACTTTTCATCATCTGATTTATTATTATCTTTTATTCTCTTTATTTAGTTTATTTAGTTAAGTGAACCAAAACCCCCAACGCACTTTTATAAAAACCTGTACTAAAAAGTAACGATTGATTGGATCACCTCCGTTTCAATTCAATTTCTCTTTAAGAATGACTCTAAGTCATACTTACCATATACTAGCCTTTGGTTCAGTAGTAATAAGTCACACTTAGACCCCAACATTTACAAATTTAAAACACCCACCGATAGGCGTTGTGATCACTCGCGTTTGCGACGGTCGGAACCCCATCACAAGACTTGAAAATTTTATCACTTACATTACCCAAATTCAGATTTTAGATGCGTTTTTCACTAAAGCAATATAGTAGAAATAAAAAATTTATTTTAGTTGCGTTTTTCACTAAAGCCAGGGGCTCAGCCCCTTGGACCCCGCCAGGGGTTGCCACCCCTGAAACCCCGCTAACCAGGGGCGCTGCCCCCGGACCCCCATCATTTAAAGTTTGGAAATACTTTATACACTGAGTGTCAAACATTTACAGCAACCATACCACATACGATGTACTCGTACACGATACACATATACTTCAACACTTATATACGATACAACACATAATAATAAAGGAGGTAAGATTGTTATTATAAACCGTCACCAACGGACTGTACATGCTTTAAAACGATCAAACAAACCAATGTATTTGGACATAACTAGTTGGATGAACAATTAGCATATGTGATCTTTTGAGATACCTACTCACGTATTAACCAACGCGCGTCTTGGACGCCCTCAGGTAACAGTCTTCGGACATCACTTCTTGGTTTAGCAACACACGTATTGAGATAAACGCATCAGACTCAGGTAAGTCTCATAGCCCCGCATTTTTACTGTTTTTACTCCCGGGGTGGGAATACATGCTCAGATTTTTTTTACACATGAACACAAGTACAAAACTCGATATATTGACTGCATGAGTTGTTTTACTAATCATAAAGTCCTCCACCACATAGTTTGTTAATATGGATTTAGCGTGAATGTTAGTGTATGGTACCATATGGGATTGACAATCCCTGTCCAGGGTAGTCGCGCTACCATGACTGTGATGTCAAACGGGCACATTATCATTTGTTCACACGAGTGTAGATTAGGCACTCGCTCGGAGGCACGTTGCTCAGGTCCTTAAAGGCGGATCCTGACCCTTCAGTTAAGCTCAAACTATGGATTCATGACAGTAATATACACATTTATTTGATTAAATTCAAACATATCATTAAATCTTGTGGTTCATACATTGTGGTTTATCATTTACACCTGTGAGCTGACTAGCTTTTAGCTGACCTTTTAGCATGTATTCGCAGGTACACAGCAGTAGTAGGACTGCTCAGGATATTACTTAGCTCTATTTGCATGCAAACAAGAACATCAAGAGATTTTTCTGCATTATTATATTTTGTATAAGTATTAATGCTATAGAATCTTTCAGATCAGGGTACCGAACTTATGTAATCATTATAACTATTGTAAACTTTTACTAAAATCAATGTAGTTTGTTAAAACGACGCATATAGAGTCGTTCATTATATCTTTGTGCTGTGATTACTGTATTAGTCGCGCCCCGACCCGAATCGCTTTCGCATCAAAATTTGGGAGTGCGACATATATATATATATATATATATATATAAATACCTTATTACTATATAAAGATACAAAAATACGAAGTCATTATCTAAAAATTCGGAAAAAAAATTTATTTTCATTCTTCATTAAAAAGAACTATTCTCTGATCATTAATCGAAGCAACATTGTTGATTAAACCTTTATAATCAATATATAATATCTAGTATATTATTATCAATTAATCGATTATCTTGTGACATTGTTGAACGCAATTAAAATATGACTTTAACAATTCAAGTTTTGAAAAGCTTCTTTTCATGATTGCTACAATTATTGGAATAGTTAACAATACTATATATATGCAATAATCGGACTCGTTTCATATAATGTAGAATTTTATTAGGTCCCATATTGACACATAGCAAGAAATTTTTAAGCAATTTGAACTCAACATAGAGTTCGTATCCATCAATATCATATTAAGTACTATTCGTGAGCACCTTTTCAGAATAATTACAATAAGAATTAAGACTCTTGTGATCAAAGGAGTGCAATTTGTTAGAAGTAAGTAAGAAACCAAAAGTCTTGTCATACTATACTCTTTGTATTGTTCGAATCTTTTTTTTAGGGGAATCAATTGCTTGATAAATAACGCACAAGAAATAATTAAACCTATACTAATTATAGTAACTCTTGTAAAATTTGGAGGTCTTCAAATGTTGATGGCCATATGCGCTGACAGTTAGAGCACATGTCAATATTCTTCACCGTGTACAAATACATATCAAATCCTATTGACATTGTCGAAAAAACATAATGAAAACGTTAATTAGTTTAAACTGAAAGTCCTCTTTGTGATAGTTTTTGTAGCACATACTAGAAAATTAAAGGGTTGTAAAAATGCACAACCAATGCTCTATTGTGATTAATGTTAGTTAAAAAGAGTGTTTTTTTTATTGTACAACTAATTAACACATTCGATCAAATAAAACTTTCTATCAATTATAAGAGTGAGAATTATCCATAATTAATTAAAAAAATACATATCATACTTTTAGATTATAACATTAAATTGAGAATGATCAAATTAAGAATGATAGATATGTGATGATTAATACAATTCAAAAATTAATATATAAATATAATGTTATTGAAAATTTAATACATAAAATAAAATATCATTTAAAAGATAATTTCATAACTTTCCATGAAAAATGAAATTAAAATTTTTACAATAAATTGTCAAAGTACGGTGATGTGGCAAGATTATAAACCACATTGTTTTCTTTATATACCGGATCCGGCCCAATAAACTTTTCTTTAAAGGCCAAGCTCACATATCTCTCCATACATATTGCATTGGGCCTACAGCTCTTCAAATTCAACATTATTGATGATATTTGGTTCTAACCATATTTGTATTAAGATTTAAGATTAAGATTAAGATTTGCAGGATTAAATTTGAATACTAATAGAGATTCCTAAACCTTGACCAGTTAAGACTTTTTATTTACGAGTTAGGGGTGTTCTATATGTGCGTATTTTGGGTGATCTAAAACCAACAAGTTATACCCATTTGCATTTTGGATTGCCAGAAACAAATAAGCATTAAGTTTTACGTAACAAAGGCGACTCTTGTTGGGCAAATTATGCAATGCTTAATTGATACGAACATCTGGATTTCTTAGCTTTCTTTGCACTAATTGTACCACTTTTAATTGGTCAGATCATTTGATGCAGCTTCCATAATGTATTCTAGTTCATGACTTGATTCCTCATTGGTTGTTGAATTAGGATATCGTTAACTAATTTCGCTGGTACATATACGAAGTGTTGGGGAATTGGTGAAACAGGGTTTGATTTTAATCCGGATATCCTCTAGAATCATGTATGGAATCACTTTTCAAAAGCAATAAATCGACCTTAAAGATGATTATTCAAAGGTTTCGGCACCAGAATCTTTGATCTGTGCGTTTATGTGTGCTTGTAATTAATGAGTTTGATAATCTGTCAGAATGAATGACAACCAAGAATATAGCGGTATTATGAAACAGTTTTCATTAACGGTTTTCTAGATTTATTGAATATAGACATTATTCCCTTACACTGCCCCTTGGATTCCGTCAGGGGCATTGCCCTTGGACCTCACCCGTGCAATTTTGGTTGAGTTAGGTATTTAGTAACTTGGTCAGGTATGTTGTATGCATGCATTTCGCATCACCAACCCCATATCCACTAATTAGTAATGCACTAAAATATACAACACGAAGTTGAAGTAGGCGATGTTTTTCTTAAAAGAGATTTTTTCTTCTATAAAAAAAAAAAAAAGTCTTTCAAAGGTTGTTTTGGAGGTTTTTTAAAGCTTCTTTTGGACAAACAACATTTTGGGGCTCATCGCAACTTTTATTAAAGTGTGCCCATTTTAATAAAGATCAGTTTGAAATTTTTATCTAAATTTCACGTGCCAAAAAAGACAGGAATGTATACTTCAGATATCAACATTAAAGGTGAATCAAAAACACAAACTATGTTTGCACAATTTCTTGCTAGGAATTCAACCAAAAACTTTTCCCGAGCTTCCTGAATGATAAATGTGCATAACACCCGAAACCTTGTCTTCATAATCCGGGTAAAACGCCTTACAAAGATCGTTATACTTCTCGTAATCAAATTCGTACTCATCCATAAGCTTCCTTTGCTTCACCCTAAATCTTCGTTGGAAATAACCTTCGAAAGTGGGCTCTATCGAAGTCCTCAAGAAAAACATGTAAGCAAGTGTAAAATGAAAAGATGTGACAAAGAAACAAATTGGCTCCATTACATCCCAACTTAGTTCCCAAAACGTTAACCGCATGAATCCTAATGTTTGCACTATTAAAATGCCAAGACCACAATATAGCTCACCACGAACTTGTGATACTGCTTTTCGATCAATTAAAGCCTTTTGCCTCTCTAGTTTTTCGAGTTCTTGCCTCCTTGGATCGTTTGGGATAAAGATAGATTGGGAGATTAATTTCTCCATTGATTTTGTAACCTGAAACATCGTATTACATGTTAATAAAATTCTTATGAAATTGCATTAAAATATAGAGACAATGTTATGTGCAAGTAACAAACACGAAAGCTTACGGAAGCGCTAATTACGCATATTTGTGTGTATAAGTTAACCTTTTCAAGACAACTTTGACAGAATTTTGAGGCCTTGTGCAATCATACTTTTAGCACATTCTGTTATACCTGATATGGACGGAGGAACACGATGTTCCCCAAAATGATAACATCTCCAGCAACATCCAACAGTTTTGCAAACTCGAGCCCTTGATCACGATTACTACACACCTTGCTACAAATGTTAACGAATTCCTTGTAAGTAATTGAGTTCGTTTGGATCAGCTTCAGGGCTAATCTCACTTTCTGCAACTGCGAACACCTGATAACCTTCTTAGCATCCGGGACAGATAATCCTACAGAATCTGAAACCGACTTCTTATTTGATACGTTATGCTTCTCTTCATCAGGAAAGTGAAAGTGTATTGGCAATCTTGAACTTGTTGTTCGCTTAAGTAAACCGGCCTCTGCAGTTAAAGATTTTTGAGATGATGGAGAAATGAATGAAGAATGTACGGTATTTTTGATCGCTGGGACTCGAGTTTTGTAGAGACGTTTCGCTATGGCTGTTCGGAGAGCCATTTGTGTTGGCTGGTGAACAATGTGATTGTTAGTGAATTAGCCAGAGGGATTTATAGTGTCTCCAAGAAATAGAGGAAATACGTTCTTTTGGAAAATTTATAGTATTTGTTGAATGATACTCTTTTGTTTGTTTATATCATTAAATTGTTATTTATATACACGAGAAATTCTTAAAATTGTGATTTCATTATTATGTACCTTTTTAGTGTGTGCATGTATTTGTTGATGGTGTATGTGATTGCGTTTTTAAAATTGATTTGTGTTTATAAAATGGCGTTTTGAAATATTGAGGGTCATTTTTTAGAGTGAGTGATGTGGTCGACTGTCTAGAACCTCATAATATTTTTCACATAGTGTGATACGTGTGTGTATATACAATACTTAAAACTTAAAATATTTTAAATGTGCAATGTACAACTCACAAAGCATACACAATACAAACATATACAATTGTTAATCCTCCTAATTTAATGTAAGGTCCACCATTTAAATAATACTTGATAACAATTTTGAAAGGTAAAATCATACTCATATTTATTAAACATAATAGGAGGATACATGGCTCCAACGTCCGCTAATTATGTTGGTTTTGCAATTTTCATGACGCACATTTTCTTGTAACAATTAATCATGAAAAGCTTGGTCACTTTATTTTTTTATCACTTCGTTATACCTATTTCAAATACGTTACCGTTACATCGTGCAACTTACCAGCTAGTGTGTTACTTATATAAGAAAACAAAGTTTTTCTAATTTTGAAGTAACAGATTTTTTTATTACTAACTAGATTTAAGCTAGATATATATTTTAAATAAATTTATATGTATATTGAAGGACTCAAAATTGAGAATTGCATTGATGTATTCGAGCTTGACTAAAGTAGTTAATAGCTAACAACTCTAATTTGTGACAATAAGAAATAAATTATCTGAAATTTGTATCATTAAATATCATTTTCATTGAACCTTATATATCTACTCATTTAGTCATTTGACATCTACCTATATGGTCTCCTTCCCAAGTTCCTGTAACATGACAATTTTGCACATCTCTAAAAGTTCAGACTGTCTGGAAGAAGTATGTCCAAAGTTGTTTTTAGGACAACCTACAAAACACATATAGCTACTTTTTCGGTAAACACTTTTTTTCTATTTATTTTGCATTTGCAAACATAACAATTAAATAATCTCTACGCAATCCCAAACACCCAGATAAGTATATACTATGAACAAGTAAAAAAATAAAAAAATAAAATTCAAGGATAGCATGTGACACTAGTTAAATCTTCTTTTCTCCGTATATATTACATCCCACTTTATACAAAACAGAATTATTAGGTATTTATGCAAACGTGAATGTAAGCCGTTAAGTAATTTTAAGATGACCATTCTTTTGTATCTTTAGTTAAGTCCAAAACTCATGGCCCTTCCTTTTATCCAATCATGCAATCACTTGCGTATAGATCTCTATTTTGGTTGCAATACATGAACTCTTTTGGTGACAAATTGTTGGTTTAAATATAACAATTAAAGATAAACAAACAAATAAATATATATGTTGAAAACTTGAAATGCATAAACACATACTAGCATAGTGTCCGTGTAATTATAGATTCGGATGATAAGCGATGTTAATGAAGGTAAGAATGATGGAAGGATGAATGGTTGCTTTAAAAATATGTTGTATGTATTTTGTGTTAGGTAATTATCGATACATAGTAATAATAATAGATTGGATTTTATATGTATAATAGATAATAGAAATGAGAATAAAAGTGATGAGTAATTAAAATTTTGTAGGAATTATGTAGGGGTAGTATAATCATTATTTATGGTTGAGTCTAATTTTAAGCAGAGTTGCAAGATGCTTTATAAATATTAACTATAATGATAATTTTATTCACAGATAGAATAGAATTAAGATCATTTTGGTGTTTTTCAAATGAAATTGCATGAGGGGTTATGTTCAAAGAGTTAATACACAGATAGTTCACTATACTCTTCGAAAATGTTTATGTGGGTTACTAAACTTTAAAAATATTCAATTGAGTTACTGTACTTGAAAAAATATTCAATTAAGTTACCAAACTTTCGACATAGTTGCAATAGCCAAGATGACACCATTTTACTAAACTTAAAAATGTACAATTGAATCACTAAACTTTTAACCAAATAGGCGGGTTGACACAATCAACAACTACAGTAATCAAATTGTACATTTTTAAAGTTTAATAGCCTAGATAAATATTTTCGCAAAGAAAAGTGACCTATTTGTGTATTAACCCATGTTCAAAAGATTAACTTAAACCAAAATTAAAATCTTTAAATTAGTGAATGTATAAATTATTGTTAAAGTTAATGATAGTAGTGGTCGGAATCTAATGGATGAATGTGAATCTTTGACCAAAAAGATGGAAAAAGCAATGATATGTGTGGTGATGCAATTGCCAAATAAAACTCAATCGTGGCTCCTTCTTATTTGTTGAAAGTTGGAACACACGAATGACTTGCTTAATCATACTAGCTAAACAAACAAAACAACTCCAACTCCAATAAAATCAATAATTTCCACCAAAAATTTGTTTGTTATTGTCTTCCAAAGAAAGTGGAAAAGGTAAAAGTGTATCCTATGAGTGCCATTCATAGGATGATATAATACTAGTTGATTTTGATTTTAAATTACATTTCTCGATTAATAAAGTGATTGATCAAGCATTTGGTGGCTTGAGTGCAAGTTTGAGTTGGTCCGATTCATTACTCTCCGGATGACGTGACTAACCCCTACGATCTGTAAGGAACGATACAAGGGGTGGTAAGAATCGGGATTTGTACCATCTAAGAGATGGGTTTGGGTGGTGAGCTAAGCTCACCATGTTGATGATGATGATAATGGGGAAGGTGGGAGCAGAGAGCAGCTGCCCTTATGTTGTATTGTATTATGTATGATGATAATGAATCATGTTGTTGGGTTTATATACCATTGAGAATACTTTCACCCGGGTGCTACCCCTGTGGGTTCAACCCGGGTATGTGCTTTTATCCAACGGGGAATGAGGTGATATGTTGATTGTCAGCGTACCTTTCGCTGACAGTCACTGTTCCCGAAATCACCTTTGTCAGAGAATCTTTTCACGCGTGGGTTACCCTGCAGGTTCGACATGGGATAGCGGAGCTCATCCGCAAGGCTATACTCAAAGCTTATGCTTGTGGTGTGTTACTGCAGGATAACTCCAGCGAGGGATACCCTTAGGGGTGGTTACACCATTAAGTCCCCCTAGTTCGACTTGTCAATTTCGTGCGAATTGGGAGGTTGAACTTCTCAAGTGCGCTTCGCATCCCTGGGGGAGAGCCTGCGTGATGATAATGCTATTGAATGAATCCCCTCCCACTTGTAGCTAGGGTTACCCCTTAAATAGGGGAGGGGGTTGGGCCCAACACTAGAGCCCATGGGCCAACCAATGTGACCCAAAGTGTGGGCACATCATCAAGTCTTCCGAGTTCGGTGCGACAAGTTTTATAATTGTCGTATTGAACTAATGATGTGGTAATGACAAGTAACCCCAGAGATAGTCACCCAAAGCGATAATGAACATTGCAGGTCAACGCACTTGGATGTTGCGTAGTGAAAGACTGACCTCGGGGATATCCTGAGGGCTTAGCGCATCTGCACCACATATGGTCTGACCCTAGGAATATCCTGATGGTTGTAACACCTGAGGGGTTAGTGCATCTGCACTATAGATGGCATATCCCTGGGGATATCCTGGTGGTGGTGATACCATTAACCTGCAATATTGTTAACTAACCACACTTTCAATAATTGGTCTTTGTCCGACAATTCATTTATGTCGGGGTAGTGCTACATTATCACTCCCTCAAGTTCATGATGGTAACTTTATCAAGTACCGTGTTGAACTTATTAAAGTTCTCTCGGTGCGAGAGGTTTTGATCATGGAGTTTCAATTAAGAAAGGATCGGATTGTTACACTACAGTTGCTGTTTTAACCCAAAATTAAAGAAGCTAGGTGGTAAAATCCAATATGATTTTCTATATGAATAGTAAAATATTTTTATGGGAAGTGGATGCATGCTCAAAAATGTGTATAGAGAAGCGAACACAAGTTCTCTCTATGTCAATTGTGTGTTGAGCGTGCAACCCTTGTCCGGTTGGCATTTTGGATTATCATGCTATGGATGACCTTACCCCAGGGTTATGATTTGAGGTACACCCCTCAGGATGCATGTTTGGGGTTCGCATGGCGGATGATCTAGTCCTAGGGTGTTATAGTTTGGGCTTGTTGTTTTGAGTAGTCAGCGCGCTTGAACATTGCGCTAAAGAAATTTGACCCTAGGGGTATCGTGCTGGTAATACCTGCAGGGCAACACACTTGCACATTGCGCTAAAGAAGTCTGACCAAGGGGTACCGTGATGGTAATACATGCAGGGCGACGCACTTGCACATTGCGCTAAAGAAGTCTGACCAAGGGGTACCGTGATGGTGATACATGCAGGGCAGCGCACTTGGATATTGCGATATAGACGCGTAAACCCAAGTATATCCTTTAGGTTGTAACACCTGAGGGTTAACGCACTTAGTCATTACGCTATAGAAGTCTGACCCTAGGGACATCGTGACGGTAATACCCGAGTGGTCAGCGCGCTTGGAGATTACGCTATAGAAGCCTGACCCAAGGGATATCGTGATGGTAATACCTGAGGGGTCATCGCACTAGGACAGTGCTGCTATGGAAGCTTGACCCTAAAGATATCCATTAGGTTGTTAAATCTGGTGGGTCAGCGCACTTGGACATTGTGCTGAGGGGTCAGCGCACTAGGGGATTGCGCTATAGACATTTGAACCTAGGGGTATCATGATGGTAATACCTGCAGGTCAGCGCGCTTGGACATTGTGCCATAGAAGCGTAACCCTGGGAATATCCGTTAAGTTGTAACACCTGGAGGGTCATCGTACTTGGACGTTGCGCTACAGAAGACCTTACCTCCAGGGATCGCCTGAAGGTGGTAACACCATTAACCTGCAATATTGTTAACCAACCACACTTACAATGATTGGTCTTTGTCCGACAAGTCATTCATGTTGGGGTAGTACTACACTATCACTCCCCGAAGTTCAGGATGGTAACTTTGTCAAGTACCATGTTGAACTTACAATACCCGGCAGTGGATCTATGAGGGTTAGCTTGTTAAGCTTTTGTAAAGTTATTAAGTGACGTAGATCTCACTGTTGACGAGATCTTAGATGTTGACCCCAGAGGGTTCGTTCGTTTCACTTGTTGACCGCAGAGGGTTCGTTTGTATCAGCTGTTGACCCTTGAGGGTTTGTTTATTTTGGCTGATGACCCTGGAGGGTTCGTTTCGTTTCTGTTGTTGACCCCTAAAGGTTCATTTGTTTCAGCTGATAACCCCAGAGGGTTCGTTTGTTGACCCCTAAAGGTTATTTCAGCAGCTGTCGACATGCTGGCTGATTATTTGTTGTCATGACCGGGTAAGTCTAGATTACCCTATTAGTGTTGGTATCTTGCCTGCGGCGGACTTAAGAGTCATCACCGGGTACGGGGCAACAGTTTCTGATCAACCCCTCCTCAGCTTGAGAACTGCGGGGGATCTCTACCAGGGGTCGGGCTAGAAAGCACCTCCCGCTAGGGCAGGACTATTCCACCTGTTTGCACTGTGTAGCTTTTAGCTTTGTTGCAGATGCGACGTGAGATAGCGGTGGCCATGCTATTTGGGTCGGCTTTTTAGTTTTTTATTTTTTTTCTAAGTGTTGAACATACATATTATTTTTGACAAAGTGTCGAATATGTACACGTATAGCGTAAGCAATATTTTGAGCCTGTGATTGTTGTGATAACACTTGATTTTCATTCGTAGGAAGTTGCAAGATACAACATAGTTACAGGGGGCTGATCAGGCTACCCTTTGGGGTATGTTGGTCATCACCATATACATAGGTTTTAAACATGCCTTATAAATGGCAGAGGTGTACCTGATACAAGTTATCCCTGGGGATGACACTTTTGTGGTTTGTAACATGCCATATACGTGGCAGAGGTGTACCTTATATAAGTTATCCTTGGGGATGACACTTTTGTGGTTTGTAACATGCCATATACGTGGCAGAGGTGTACCTTATATAAGTTATCCCCGGGGATGACACTTTTGTTAAAGTTTATTCAAAACATTATTTGCAGGTGGCATTTTTAGTCTATTCAAAACAAAATAGTTTTATACAAATGCGTATATGATTCTAAAAGACCTCGTTAGAGAATTTACTAGAAAATCACTCATGGGTCAGCGCTCTCGTACGTTGCGCTAGAGAAGACCAATCCCTAAGGATATTCTCTCGATGGTAATACCTGTTGGGTCAATGCATCTAGACATTGCGTTATAAAAAGCAAGCCCCTAGGATATCCCCACGGTGATAATACCTTTAACCTGCAAGAATAATTAGTGTTTGTACAACAAATTATTGAGGCCAAGTAATACTACATTATTACTTCCCCTAGTAATACTCCCAGTTCAGGATGGTAACTTAATTAAGTACCATGTTGAAATTACTATAGGGAAATCCCTAAGAGCTCAGCACACTTTTATGCTATTGTGGACCCACCCTCTGGGGTCTGCATGTAATACCTGGGAGGTGATTACAACCAAAGGGGTAGCGGTCGGTGATTGCCAATAGGGGCCAGAGCCAACCAAGAGAGGCTAAGGCTAGGGCCTACTGAAAGGATCTACGATCGTGTTTGGTTTCGTAGTGAGGGTGAGGTCAATCAGGTCACAACAGACCTGTAGGGTTGACATATCAACAGTGTCACCAATATCGAGTAGGATTATAGGAGACCTACAATTAGGTCATGACAGACCTGCAGGGTTGACATATCGATAGTCACCAATCTACGAATGGGCTTAGGGCAACGGGTTGACATACTGGTCAGTGGATACAGACCAATCAGATAGGCAACATCAAGGGGCGTTAAACCAAATTGAACAAGTGGAGACATACAAGTGACGAGTCATTCTACCATGATAGCCCCAATTTCAATGCTACGAAATTATTTAGTGGTATTGAAATCAAGCACAAAGTTGGAAAAATCAATATTTGATAATTCAAATCTGGAAAGTAGTGCCAGTGAATTTATGATAAAGGCTAAAACTTAGGCAAGGGTTTGCCGGCCAGGGATTGCCGATAAAGGCTTCGCCCAAGGATTTTCATAAGAGGTTGTGGCCAGGGGTTTACCAAGAGAGGTTGTGTAACACCCCTCAATTTCCATCATTTAAATATAATAAATCCGGAAACGTTAGTCCAACTTTCAACAATATCAAGTTACATTACCATTTCAACCTAATTTAAACCATAGTTTATCAACATGGGTGTTATTTAAAAACCACAAGATAACATTAATTTGTATAATCAAATATCATAGTAACGCCAAGATGTCAAACATTCCTTCCAGTCCAACTTCTTGCCCACCCGATAAAATCTATAATCTGCAAGAAGTGTTAATATGGGGGTTGGCATAACGCTAAGTGAGTGAATAATAATCAACAGTACAACTTAGCATAACAACCTTGTGTACAACAACTAATCTTAAACATATCAGTACACAATACAACTTGTCAACAATGCAACAATTCAACAACATCACATCTCAATAATGAGGATCGGTGGTTCTTGAGAAACCCTTCTGCCACGGTGGCTCTCAAAGAACACTTACCCAACCATATCCGTATGGCCATACGGACGAGACCGATAGCTAATTATTATCATCCACCAACACAGGAGATGTGTTAAATCTTGGATAATAATTAGCCCAACCAACCATTTCAACTCATTGACCTCATTAACAACGGATGCCCGAAGGCCAAATATATCACGTGATCACATATTCACAACTTTTTAGGTAATCATATCAGACTAACAGTCTATCAACAGTATGATTACTATCAAATCAAAATCATCATGGAAACGAAACAGTAATAATATAATTACTTGTTGTAACCAAACCTGTTACAACTAAACCACACTGAGGATTAAAGATCCACTCACCGAATACCTCAGTCGTCCACTCAGTAGTCTAATGTCACTGAGTCTTCTCCACATCTGAGAATACAATAGAATAACACCAGTTAGTAACTTGTCTCAAAATTATATATAACATTCCGCAAACATATTTACTCCCATCATTCTCCAAAATACTTAATTCATATAAGTCACACAATCATCATAATCATCAATATTTGATCCTTACTTATATGAATTCATATCATAATTTTCAACTAATCAAAAACATCAATTTATCACTTCTATTGAATCAATAATACTTAACTCGTATTAACAACAATTATTCATCATATACCACTAACATGATCTTAAAACTTTCATAATCATTTATCAACTAACATAACTATACTATTAACAATATTATTAACTTTCAACATCAACAATTCATCAAAAGCCCAACATGAGGTCTAATGAATGCTTAACAATTAAGCTCACACAATCATCTTTAATCATCAAATACTAGCTTATCAAACTCAATTTCATAACTAGTTCACAATTTAACAAATTTCATCAATTCAAGTTAGGGCTTAACTTCTAATCACAATTTAAATATCAACTAAGCATTCTAACATAATTACTAACTTCTCTTCATGAGAAATCAACTAAACCCATAACTTAATTCATGATCATAACTCAATTATATCAATATCTAACATAGGGTTTCAACTATAATCATGAAATTAACATCAACTAACAACTATATAATCACTATAAGCTTCAATTTCATATTAGTCATGCTAATTAAATCAAATACTCAAAACCCATTTCTAGGGTAACATGAAAATCATGAATTAGCAATTTCAACATGTTTATAATGATGATGTAATGATGAATACATGTTATTGAAGCTTAACTAACATCAATTTAATCATTTGAAACCCTAATTTCGGATTGAAGGTCAAGAACTTAAAAACCCCCAAATTCTAGGGTTCTAGAAATCAAGAATTGAGACTTACAACTTGATTAGGATGATCAAGGGATGATTAAATCAAGTTTTTGAAGCTTAATTCAAAGTTCCTTAGCTTCAATTTCACTTCAAGACTTGTTTTGCAAATTACCAATCATCCCTGTGGTTTAATACGTGCGGCCAAGAGAAGAACACAAGAATCAAGTGTGATTTAGTTCTAGATTTGGTGATTGTTGATGAATTAGGGTTTTGAACCCTTTCTCTAGCTCTCAATCAAACTCACTGGAATCCTCTGATGTTAATACGTATTTCACACATATATTTGGTAATTTGTGTAGTAGTTTTGTCCCCCATACTTATCATTGTCTGGAACTTAAAAATCATTTGCGGGGAAATATTATTTTATTTACTGTCAACTGAATTAAATTAAAACAGTTAATAATTTATTAACCACAATAAATTATTTGACTCTTTTACCCATTTATTTTCAAATAACAAGTGAAACTATTTTCTGGCACATTAAATAATATTTCATCATCAGAAAATATTAAAATACTTCTAGACCCGAGGAGTGGATGTTACAGGTTGTAGTTAGGGGTTGCCGAAAGAGGCGTCGGCAAGGGGTTGACGCGATATGCATCAGCCGGGGGTTGACACGAGAGGCACCGACCAGGGGTTGACGCGAGAGGCATCGTCCAAAGGTTGCCTATAGAGGCATTGGCCAGGGGCTGACGCAAGAGGCGTCAGCCATGGGTTGCCGGAATAGGCATCGTCCAGGGGTTGAAGCAAGAGGCATCAGCCAGGGATTGACGCGATAGCCTCAGGTCACGCACGAAGATTGTGAACCTCGAGCAGGAGTTGCAAATATAATTGTTGCCCAATTTAAGTTGGTTTTTAAGAATGAAATTGACATATCTCTTTACCAACACCAAAAATAGAGTAATCACAATAATTAAGAGTTGTACAATATGCATATAAACTTGTACAATTAATTGAGACATTTTATCAAACACTTAACGTGTACATTTTTTTTGTTTATCACATCTCATCAACAATTGTACACAAAGAAACCAAGTTATTATAGCAAAATGAAGCATGAAAATGAGTGTTGTACTCGTGCTTTAAGTACTTGTACCATTTCGTTTGGTTTGTGTCGAGAAACAAAGGTTTAAGTAGAGACAATTACCCCCCCTTTATTTTATAAAATGAGTTTGACCATTTAATTTAAGATCGAAGTAATTCAAACGCAATGAATTTTTACTTGTAAACTCAAACTTTTTTTTATGAAGGTATAAAATACACTTGTACCATATGCATCATGGTATGTACTTTATAACAATTAAGTTGGGTGTGTGTTTCGAAACTTGGGATCACGTAAAATTATCAAACGACCTAAAAGTATGGTAATCTCTATTCGGTCTTGAAAAGGTTTTTCTACAAAACATGAAAGGGGCCAAGTGCATCACGTTGTTGTACCTATTGCATTATAGGTTATACTAGTTAAGGTGTTATGGCAAATTGTTGTTGGATCACACGGCTACAGGAGCATCCAATAAAAAGTATTTCCTTATTTTTTTCAATTAAAGAGAAATTGTGATTTTACAATAGATTATAGATCTGCACCATAGGTTGTACTTGCTTGCTGTAAGTGTTTGTACCGCATTTATGAAGCCACATACCAAATAAAATAGAAATAGGTTTGGTTTTCTTTTTTTAAAAAAAATTGGTCCCTTTCACGAAGGATGTGTAAAATACATAAATGATGAATTCTTTTGAGCATTTTTTATCAAGTTGAGATACAACAACAAGCTTTTTCAAAGATAGTGGAACAAAAACTTACAGATCTAACTTTTTGTCTTTTACATGAATAAGGACTCAAATGAAATTTTACACACACTGATGTGTGAAATTTAGTAGAGATTTTGAGTTTATGAAGATGTAAAGAAACTTACAAAACGAGTCAGATTTGACTCGCATTTTCGATTGACGATAAGAACACAAAGCATATTGTTGTGCGTCCCATGGATGACGCCATTTGATCAAGCGTTTGGTGGCTTGAGTGCGGGTTTGGGTTGGTCCGATTCATTACTCTCCGGATGACGTGACTAACCCCAACGATCTGTAAGGAACGATGCAAGGGGTGGTAAAAATCGGGATTTGTACCATCTAAGAGATGGGTTTGGGTGGTGAGCTAAGCTCACCATGATGATGATGATGATAATGGGGAAGGTGGGAGCAGAGAGCTGCTGCCCTTATGTTGTATTGTATTATGTATAATGATAATAAATCCTGTTGTTGGGTTTATATACCATTGAGAATACTTTCACCCGGGTGCTACCCCTGCGGGCTCAACCCGGGTCCCTGCTTTTATCCAACGGGGAATGAGGTGATATGTTGACGGTCAGCGTACCTTTCGCTGACAGTCACTGTTCCCGAAATCACCTTTGTCAGAGAATCTTTTCACGTGTGGGTTACCCTGTAGGTTCGACCTAGGATAGCGGGGCTCATCGGCAGGGCTATACTCAAAGCTTATGCTTGTGGTGTGTTACTGCAGGATAACTCCAGCGGGGGATACCCTTGGGGGTGGTTACACCATTAGTGACAGTGTTGTGAATACTTGTGACGGGGGGTTTACTTGAATAACTTACCCTCTTCACATTGTCATGGATGTGTTCATTGTATTTTGATATATTAACCATGCCACACAGAGTTAAAACTCTTTAAATCACAAGCTGTAAATTCAGTAGCTGGAAAATGGGACTTAAAATGGGATAAAATGGTATTTCATTGAGTAATTGTGCAATTTATGCTTATAATGCCATGACATATTAACTGTTTATCTTAATAGTGTTATAATATAGAAAACCCCGTAGGTATTCTTGTTTCATTGATATGTATCTATAGATTACATATTTAATTAATCTAAACCTAAATCATAATGGTCCCTAGCCCATCTATACAATCATGTCGGACCCTATACAAATTCTACTATTCTAATACTCCCCGCAGTTTGAGTGGGAGGAAAATTGACACTTACACTGGAGCATAAATACATAAATCGACAGTAAATATAACTTAGCAAAGTAAAGTTAAAGCAGGAAAAGGTACGACGACTAGATAGCGGCGACATGAGCTTTATATGACAGCACATCGACAATGATTGGCAATGAAAATATCGACAAGGAACAGGAAGATAGGGGAAGAGAGAGAGAGAGAGGGAGAGAGAGAGAGAGGGAGAGAGAGAGAGGAAGACATACGATTAGAATAAGTAAAAAATTTAACGATTGGGGAAGAGTTTGGTAATTATATGGAAGCAAAACAATATTTTGTGATATCTTTCAAAGAAAAGATTTTTAAAATTTGCAAGAGAATCGGAGACTTGGAAGGAATGAGATTATATTTTGGTAAAAAAATAGAGATTTTGGTAACTTCTGTGTTAAAAGGAAAAAGATAATAAAGGTCGACTTTTTTTTCTTGCTTTTTTTAGTACGTAAAATAAAAATTGAGACGGTCAACAAGTTGTTTATGGTGGAGGGATTTGAGTATTTGACTCACCAAAAAATTAAAAGAAAATCAAACATAATAGAGGAACAAAGAAAATTGGGATGACACATGAATGAAACGGAGGGGACTACCAACAAGTTTTTTTTGTTTTGTTTTTTTTTTCTTTAGAGAGAAGATTGCAGAAACAATGGATATAGGATACGTAAATATGAAAATCACATACACAGACCACAAAAGTCAAACATGGTTATTGCCTGGTTGTGAATCTTGATTAGAAAAGAATACGAAAACAAAGCCGGAGAGTTACTAGTGGATGTGTGCATGATTATGAGACAGAAGAAGGCGACGAAGAGCAAGAACTTTTTATTTTTATTTTTTAGTTTTTAAGAGAGTGATTTCAGAATGTCTAATTAATAAAATAGTAAACGACGATACACTAAGACTAGTATGGTACCCGTGCAATGCGGCAGTACTGCATTTATAAAATGATGTTATTTTATGACGGCGGTAATAATAGTTGATAACACGCAAAAAGTTATGTTTTACGTGCATTAATCTCACCTTTTTAGCCCAATATGTGACGAAACTAATCAAAATAGATACTTTATCATTAAAACTCGTCACATGGGCCAAAATATAGACAATGTTTCAAAAGTCAACTAAAATGGTCGAAAAACACGATAAATCTAACGAATACGATCATAAGCATTCTCGTTCACTCGTTCTAGCACTTTTTGAATCACACAAAGAATTATGACCTCTAACTTATGTCATTTTCTTCATTAGGAAAATACGAACGCGTGGATATAAAGAACGCTCAAAACGGATAAATGACGAAGAAGTTACGCCCGAATGAAGAACCGAAGAACCAGCATACGGCTGAATCAAGCCGTATACGGCTGGGCCTGGACCGTATACGGCCTGCACAGACCGTATATGGCCTGTGTCTAGCCGTATACGGCCTGGTTCAGCCGTATTCACCCTGTGCTCAGCCGTATACGGTCCAGTTCAGCCGTATACGGTCCAGTTCAGCCGTATACGGTCCAGTTCAGCCGTATACGGTCCAGTTCAACCGTATCGTGCGTTTGGGTGATAAAAATCTGATTTTTATTCGCCTTTGCGATACGATTGTGCGTTTGAAGGTTTGGATATGGTCTACGGATACGGCTGTGCGATGCCTATAAATATAATCACCTCCTCACCATTTTAAAACATGTTTTCTTAGAATTTCTCTCTTTCTCTCACTACTCTCTCTCTAAAATTAGTTAGTTAGTTAATTAGGTTAGTTAAGCTAGTAGATTAGTAGCTTACTTGTAACGGAGGTGCTCCGAGACTGCGGTGTCGCACGATTTGTAATAACGCTTTGTCAGGTTCTATTATAATCTCTATCTTGTTATTTTAAATAATGTTGTGCTGTTGCTATACTTGTTTAGAATTACTTGCTAGGATTATTGTCATGCTTAGCTAGACAAATATGTGTTTGCTATGATAGTTGTCATGCTAGGGTAGTTATACTAAAATCATGTTGTTACTCTGTCTATATGCTATTGGATTATATTTGAATCTATGAATTGAATCTCAAATGTTTATCTATTCAACTTATGATGTGGTTAGTAACATCCTTCTAGGCTTGGCCAATTGCTAGTTGTATGCCGCTAATTATTCTGTGTCTGATGATCGTTGAACTCGACATGGCCGGTGTTCTCCTGGTTGAAATATTACCGGAGGGAGACACGGAGCGTAGGATTAGAGATAGATTAGATTTAGGTCATTTAACAAGTGTCTTAGAGAGAACTTTCGGGACACTTGTGACTTAACCATGTACCCCATCACTCTGCATAATTGATCCCTGCTATGCTGCCTTTCTGCATGTTCTTGTTTGATTGTTGCTTAGGATTTACATGCTAGTATATGTTATGCTAATTAGTTACATGATTAGGTTTTCGAATATTTACCAATTGCATACACCAGTTTAACATGCATAAAATAGTTAAAATGATTTATATGAAATAATGATGAACAATTTAATCAGCCGTTAGACCAGACCATCCTAACTTGTCCCGGTAGGAAACTCCTGTTCATGCTTTTGTTTATTCAACAATTCATGCCGTGATTCGGATATCTCAAATGTCCGAGATTGGGGAACAAGACTCGAGGATGGTTGTTGGTTAAATTGGTTGCTACATTTGGGACAACTTCCGGTGTAGTTTACATTCCATAACTGTTATCCACGTGACATGTTATTTATCTGATTGCGGACAACTCTAAGTTAGATAGATAATAGGCTAGGAGTTATGGCTCATTAGTAAATATTGATGTCATCTTAACTAAGGCTTTATCCCATTAACTACCCGTAAATAGCATGAGTAATTATCATAGTAAACACTCGCTTCACCTATAAGTTCTCGTTGCCACCTCACCTCCACTTTACTTTATTTTAATTTAATTTTAGATAATTAGTAGTTAGTTAAAACCAAAACAAACCAAAACCTCTTTTAAACCCTAGCTAAATCCCCATAGATAACTAAAGTCCTAGATCCCATGCCGGTTGTAGTTTGAAGAACAACCCTAGGTCATACCTATCGCTGTACTCACCCATAGCTTTAGTATACTTAGGCCCAGAAAAAACAAATTTTAAAACCCATTGATCCAGCCAAGCGGGAGGCCCGCAACGACAGGAAGCAATTCCTAAAAGACTGACCGTTCGGCTGGCATCAAGCTTTTGGCACCGTTGCCGGGGACTACAACGACCGATTTAGAAATTTAGTTGTCTTAGTTATTTAGCGATCCTTTCGGAAGATCAATATCATCCGAAAGTTCCTTTTTTGTTCTTTCCTTTCCAAAACTCTCTTTTCTACCAAACCCGAACTTCATCAGCTATGACGAATCGTATTACTCTCGCCTCAACCTGTGCACCACTACTGGAAGGAAGAGGAGGACCTATCGTGCTGCCCGACGAAAACTTCAAAATTAAGCCTAGCGTTTTCAAGTTACTCAAAACCTTCTGCCAATTTCATGGTTTTCCGCTCGATGATCCAAATTCACATTTGCATAGATTCATCAATCATTCTGATTCTGTGAGCAATCAGGGATTTCAAGAGAAGTCTCCCGACTATATCTTTTTCCCTATTCTTTATCTTCGCGTGCTCGAACCTGGTTTGATGAACTCGAACCCAATTCGATTCATACTTGGGAAGAGTTGGCTACTAAGTTTATGGCTAAGTTTTTCCCTCCTTCCAAGCAAACCAAGCTCAAGGATGACATCGTCAGTTTCCGACAAGAAACCAACGAATCATTATATCTAGCATGGGAACGATTTAAGAAGATGCTTAACAGATGTCTGAATCATCAAATGGGTAAGACGAACCTAATCTGCATATTCTACAATGGTCTGACTCCTCAGCACAAGTCAACCCTCGATGCTCCTTCTCAAGGAAATTTCATGTCACACACTTCTGAAGAAGCCTGGGAGCTAGTTGAGACGATAGCAATGCATCAACATGACTGGGAGTTTGGCGAACCGGCTAAGGAAGTAACTAGTACTTCAAGCCTATCCTTTGAAGCTCTGGAAGCTCAAGTGGAAAATCTCTCCAGAGTCTTCAAGGATCTTCAATCTTCTACACCTCAGCCTCGTAAAGATACGGAAGAAATTCTTGTCACTACTGTTAAAAACCCTGAATCGAACTTTCATTCTAAACCTTTCATTCAGCGGCCAACCAATAACCCACCTACTCAGTTTCTGCAACCTTTATCCTCTAATATATCAGATTCCCCCGTAAATTCTCAACAACACTATAATGAAACTTTGACTAATTTCATAGTTGATCAAATGAACATAAACAAACAAGTAATAGATTTTTAAGATAAAATTGATGCTTTACTTAAAATATCAGAAGATTTGATCAAAAACCTGGAAGTTAGTCTTAAACAACTGTTTTTAAAAGTTGAGAACCAAGGAGGAATCATGGTCATCACTAGAGGAGGTAAAGAAACCGAAATGAGAAGTCCTCAAATAATTCTTCAAATCAACTTCCTATCTCTGAACTGACCACTGATCCAGTGCCTAGTGACACCCCTGTCACTGCACCAGATCCAGTATCACCTAAAGCCCCAAAAATCATTCCACGAACTAGGATACCCTTCCCTGGTAGGCTTAAGAAAGAGAAACAGGAAGCACAATTTGGGAAATATCTAGAAATGTTTAAAAGCCTGCACTTAAACGTTAGACTATTAGATGCTTTAGTAGAGATGCCTAGATGTGCTAAGTTTTTGAAAGAACTCAGTTCAAATAAAGAAAAATTAAGACAAATAGTTAGTTTACCCTTAGATGCTGAATGCTCAGCAATCATGTTACATGGCCTTCCACCCAAGCTAGGAGATACTGGCCGTTTCACTATTCCCTGTTTTCTTCAAAACATCCAAGTTAGTAACGCCTTAGCTGACCTAGGAGCTAGTGTCAATCTTATGCCTTACTCTCTCTATAAGAAACTAGGATTAGGTGAACTGCTACCCACTCAAATGACCATCCAATTAGCTGATAGATTAGTTAAACTCCCCCGAGGAATTGCTGAAGATATAATGGTCCGAGTCGGTAAATTTATCTTCCCGGTTGACTTTGTCATTATGGATATTGAGGAAGATGCCCACGTTCCCCTCATCCTTGGTAGACCTTTCCTAAACACTGCCAAGGCTGTGATAGATGTAAATGAAAAATCTTTAAAACTGAGGGTCGAAGCGGAGGAAGTCACCTTTAATGTCGATAAGTTGATGAAGCACCCTATGGGAGAAGATCTTGGTCTTGTGGATGCCATGCAGGAAATATATGACGAGCATTTGGAGGAGATTCTAGCAGTCAGCAGTAACAAACCTTTCTCCAGCACTGTCATCACCAAAAGAAGACTTTGCCCGAACGACATCGGACTCTGCTCGGCTATCTCTGACCAATCAGCACCTTCCAGAGAGCTGCTATTTCCCTTACCTGAAATGAAGAATCCTTTAGCACCACCTAACTACTCTCCCACGAACAACTCTGTTGTTGCTGTTCCTTTAGGCGAAGGCATCCCTGTTGGAAATAGTGTCCAAGGTCATAACTAATTGGTAAGACTATTCTAAAGGTAGAGCCTTTTTGGATTGCCCTCGATGAACAGCAAGAGAAACAATAAGAGAGATAATATTAATTGGAATTAGTATTGTAGTTAATTAATTAGTTTGTTAATTCATCATAGTTGATAAATTAATTAGAAGCTAAAAGTAATTAATGAAAACTATATAAGAATATTTAGTTTGTTTATTAATTGAATATTAATATGAAAACAAAATGGAATATTCTGGAAAGCGTATCCAACCGGCGGTTGGAAGGTTCAACCGGTGGTTGGAGGTTAGGGTTTGTAAGGTGGTGTATATGTATCATTACTTGGGCAGGAATCAAGTCCAACCGGCGGTTAGAAGCTCCAACTGGCGGTTGGAGGATGAATTCAGTTATCCCACATCGGCCAAGGGATAAAACCCTAGGCTCCCTCTCCCCTTATAAATAGAGGCCTAATCCATGGTTTCCAATCATCCCAGATCCGAATTTAAATTGGTTCTTTCTCTCTTTCTCATTCCTAATCCTTTTTAGAGTTTACACGACGTAGAGTCGGGACCCTAGGATTATGGAGTTTCTCTTGGTTCACGGGTATGACACATTAGAGGTATTCTATTTTGGGTACTTGACATCCAAAGCATAGAAGGTCGAGCAAGGAGTCTGCGTGAAGGTTCTACAAGGTTGTCTGCACGTGAGAAATTGGTTTTCTCAAAGGTTAGTATTTTCTCGTTTATCTATTTATTTTGTTATTGTTAATAGCTTTATTAAGTAACGGTTCTTTAGGGTTCAGTTTCCTAGTTGCTCTAGATTAATAGTTATTTTTCCGCTGCATATGTTAATCTAGTTAGGGAATAGAAAACCCAACAATCCCTATCCCACTTTTAAGAAGAAATTAGTTTTTTTCGATACCCGAATCGTCTCCGTCTGTAGCTGAGATTCTCAAATCTTTCGAGGAGATGGATTCCGGTACTTTGCCACAACTATCTGAAGGTTGTGAGAAATCAAATCCAAAAATCACCATAAGTACTTCTTCTAAAGCTCAATTTCAAAAGTTCGCACTCACCGACAATAATGATGTCATCATCACTGAGGATAATGCAACCTCTTCATCATCTACCTGCAAATACGAGTTAAAGAAGAACGCGCTTTCCAATGAGACAGAACTAGTAGAAATAGCATCAGCCACTACAGCCGACTCATCTCCAGAAGAATCAGAGTTCCAAAAGGAATATGACGAGTTACAAAGAGACGAGATCAATCGAATGAAACCCTCTATCGAAGAACCGCCAGAATTGGAGCTGAAGGAATTACCCCTCACTTGGAATATGCTTTTCTCTAAGGAACCTCACATCTACCCGTCATAATTGCCAAAGGTTTTTCACCTAAAGAGAAAGCAAGACTTATCCAGATCTTGAAGTCACACAAGAAGGCGATTGCATGGAAGATTTCTGATATACAAGGGATCAGTCCAAATTACTGCACGCACAAGATACTCATGGAAAACGACTTCAAACCTTCCATACAGAGACAGAGGAGAGTAAACCCGAAGATTCAAGACGTGGTCAAGAAAGAGGTTATCAAACTCTTGGATGCTGGTTTGATCTATCCTATCTCAGATTCCCCATGGGTCAGCCCAGTTCAGGTTATCCCAAAGAAAGGAGGAATGACGATTATCGCTAATGAAGATAATGAATTGATTCCTACACGAACCGTCACCGGCTGGAGGGTGTGTATCGACTACCGGAAATTAAATAAATCCACCCGGAAAGATCACTTCCCTCTGCCGTTTATCGATCAGATGTTGGAAAGATTATCAGGGAATGAATATTACTGCTCCTCGATGGTTTCTCCGGCTATTTTCAAATTCCTCTCGATCCAAAGGACCAGGAAAAGACGACATTCACATGTCCATATGGTACATTTGCCTACCGCCGCATGCCATTCGGTTTATGTAATGCGCCTGCAACATTTCAAAGGTGTATGGTGGCAATATTCCATGACATGATTGAACAGTGTATGGAGGTATTCATGGACGACTTCTCAGTCTTTGGTGATTCCTTCACATATTGTCTTTCTAACCTTGAAAGGATGCTAGCCCGATGCGAAGAATCAAATCTTGTCTTAAACTCGGAAAAGTGCCACTTTATGGTGAAAGAAGGAATAGTTTTAGGACATCGAATATCAAAATATGGAATCGAAGTTGAAAAGCCAAAGTTGAGACTATTGCCAAACTTCCGCCACCTACTTCTGTTAAAGCCATTCGCAGTTTTCTAGGTCACGCCGGATTCTACCGTCGCTTTATCAAGGATTTCTCTAAGATCTCTCGACCTATGACACACCTTCTCGAAAAGGATACTCCGTTTGTCTTTTCAAATGACTGTCTTAAAGCTTTCAACATTTTAAAGGATCAGCTCACACATGCACCGATCATGGTCACCCCCGATTGGAGTCTTCTGTTCGAAATCATGTGCGATGCTAGTGACTTCGCTGTTGGAGCTGTCTTAGGGCAAAGGAAGGAGAAGCAGTTTCAGCCAATCTACTACGCCAGCAAGACACTCACTGATTCACAAGAGAATTATACCACAACAGAGAAAGAGCTTCTTGCGGTAGTATTCGCTTTTGATAAATTTTGTTCTTATTTAATATTGTCCAAAACTATTGTCTGTACAGATCACTCAGCCTTGAAGTATCTCTTCAAAAAGCAAGACGCTAAGCCAAGACTGCTTAGATGGATTCTCCTCCTCCAAGAATTTGACATAGAAATCAAGGATAAAAAGGGAGCCGAGAATGTCGTAGCAGATCATCTTAGTCGATTGGAAAATCCGTTGATGGAGAAGCTTGATGAGAGAGAGATTCAAGACCAGTTTCCTGAAGAACAACTCAAGAATATCGGAGGATACCAAAAGGGATCTCAATTCACTTACAACCCTTGGTATGCATGCAGACTACGCAAATTATCTGGTTGGAGGAATTGTGCCAAAAGGAATGCCCACCTCTAGAAGGCGCAAATTCTTTAGAGACGTAAGGAACTACTATTGGGACGATCCATACTTATTCAAAGTATGCCCGGACCAAATCATCAGAAGATGCGCAGACGAGAGGGAGGCAAGGAACATTCTTCACCAAAGTCATCACGGACCAACTAGAGGACATCATGGAGCAAATATGACTGCAAGAAAGGTATATGACTCTGGCTTCTACTGGCCTACTATATTCAGAGATGCTCACGACTTGGTGAAACGCTGCGATGCTTGCCAAAGGTTTGGAAGTATTTCATCGAGAATTGAAATGCCACTTACTAACATCCAAGCTTGCGAGATCTTTGATATATGGGGGTTGGATTTTATGGGACCATTCCCAAAATCATATGGGAAAGAGTATATTTGGTTGCTGTCGACTACGTCTCCAGATGGGCCGAAGCTCAAGCATTTCCTACAAATGATTCCCGAGTAGTGGTGAAATTCTTAAAGCAGCTCTTCTCACGTTTCGGTACTCCAAAGGCGATCATTAGTGATTGAGGCACGCACTTCTGTAATGCTCAGTTTATGAAGACATTACAATATTATGGTGTCACCCATAAGACCTCTATGGCTTACCACCCGAAAACGAATGGGCAAGCCGAAGTGACGAATCGAGCGCTCAAGAGAATTTTAGAATGAACCGTGGTTAATCATAGGGAAAGATGGGCTGAAAAATTAGACGATGCTCTGTGGGCGTTCAGAACCGCATATAAATCGCCACTAGGAACCACGCCCTACAGACTAGTCTACGAAAAAGCGTGTCATCTGCCGATAGAGTTGGAGTATAAAGCTCACTGGGCGCTAAGAGATTGTAATTTAGACCCTTCTGCAATTGGATCACATCGGAAAATGCAACTGAATGAACTAGCCGAATTAAGAGACCAAGCATATGATAGCTCTCTGCACTTCAAAGAACGAACAAAGAATACTCATGATGCTAAACTCAAATACTCTAAGTTCAAGCCCGGAGACAAAGTTCTTCTCTTCAATTTGCGCTTCAAGAAATTCTCCGGCAAATTCAGATCAAGGTGGAGCGGACCATTTGTTGTATCAAAAGTCTTTACCTTTGGAGCAGTCGAACTAGAAGCCCCGGACGGTAATTTTAAAGTCAATGGCCATCGCTTAAAGCACTACATCGAAGATTTCCCCTCTGGTGAGGAAGTCTATATCTTTGAACCACCTTGAGCCGACTAGTAGGTACAAGGAGTCAAGCTAGAGACTCTCTAAACAAGCGCTCTTGGGAGGCACCCCATTGCTTATCTTATTTTATTTATTTCTTAGTTATTTTTGCTTTAGTATTAACATCCCTAAACTAACGATGCAGGATAACCCAAGTATCTGACAATGCCACACTCCTACATATACATCAGATAAGTTTTATTCATAGTATACAAATGCGAATGAACAGGTGACCTCGCAAAGCTTTAACATTTAAACAAACATTTCTTGAAGTCATCTGATTCTTTTGCATTTGTATACCCATTTTAAAACTATAGCATTACCTGCTTATCTTTATGTTTCAGGATGGAAGTTTCAGCTGAGACTTCAGGACAAGCTACTCAGAAACAACAGAGGAAGAAGACCCGCAGAGGAAAAAGAAAGAAGACGACCACCACTACTGATGAGCATGCTTAGACCGCTCCTGTATCTGCCCCACTTTTTGACTTTGAAGTTACCACTTCAGATCCGATGGTGACTTGGGCGATGCTCAGTGAGCTTTCGATTCAGCGTGGCTCTCAGTCCGAAATCAGAGAAGCGATGGGACTGCCGAAACTCGCAGACCAGCTGTATCAGCTTGGTCAGGGTCCCAGGCCAGCTCTCCCACCTTGGTCCTTCTTCCCAGCTGCCCCACCACAGACTGTTCCTCCCACTGATGTTGCTCCTTCTAGGCCACCTCAGAATCCCGCTGATGCATCCATGGTGTCTGATCGCACTGCTGCCTTATCACTCACTTCAGATCCAGATCCTGACGCACTTGCAGCATTTGATCCAGACATGGATGATTTACTAGACGATATCTATCTTATTTTATCTTTAGTTATCTTTATTTATCATTAAACCTGTTATGTTGTTGAACTGATGATTATGATGGTATTTTATGACATTGCAGACCTTATCTTCGTAGAATTGGATGAGCTTTGAAAAAAGTCTGGTCCTCATAATCCAGTAAATTATTTACACCAACCCTACACGAATATGGTCCTATATCCAGTGCCCACTGTCCGTAGGGAAGTATCTCTCCTAAACTCGTTCTTCCTACTTTAATATAACTTCGATATGCCTATTGACCACTTAAATCTCTAAATGTGGGATCCCCCTCGCTTATAACTTTTAAATTCACATTTTTCCTAAACCAAAACCCTAAGTGTGGGATTTTCTCCCTACTTAGTGTAGAAACATTGGGGACAATGTTTATTTCTAAGTGTGTGATAGCGGTATATCTCTCGTCTGTCAAAATATCTGTTTAAGTTGATCTAGAAACATGCTAGTCCTCAAAATAAATTTTCAACCCTTATTTTGCCAAAATTTTCAAAAGTTTTAAACTTTTGTTTAGTCACAATAAAAGCAAATTGGTTAAAACTTCGACAGTGAAATTGTCACTCGTTTAGTAAAACCTAAACTGTTTTACATTGACAGTGAAATTGTCACTCATTCAGTTGGCCAATAAGTTTTTCAAGAATGAGTACAGATTTTTTTTTACAAGTATGTCAAAAGTTGGTAAATATAAGGTCGAAATCATGTCGGATTCTAAACAATTTAAGATGAGGATCTAAGAGGGGCATCGCACGACTGGACACATATAACTCATTTTTGCGGTGAGGAATTTGAGCCTTATAAGCATTCATTTTAAATGATTCACTGTTCGTTTGTTGTGTGTGACCGGTGCACGTATTTCTGAATTAGAACTTGCCCCGGGTATACATTTCGAGATCACATTGACAGGTGTCATACGTGACATATGTACGATTAGAGGACCTTGACATTCCTTAAGATTTAAACCCCTTTTCACATATCTTTTCAAGCCAAAAACCTTTCCAACACTCAAATTTAGTGTTGACGATCCGCTCTGTTGATTCTTAGCCTATTTTTCTTTTATTCACCCAAATTTTTAACCCCTTATTCCCCTACCCACCAGAAACTTATCTTAGTATTTTTGAAAAAAGAGATATTTAGGTATTCCTTTTTGCTTTCACTCCAAAATTCATAAATAATGTTTACTAAAACTTCTCGTGTGCGTTTTATTGATCTATACAGAAAAAATCGAGAGTCATGTGGTGCGAAAAATTGGCACCAAAGTAAACTAAAAAAAAAATCATCAAAGGATTGAAAAATAAAAATAAGAAGGGATCTCAAAAAAAAAAAAAAAAATCCCCTAGAAATTTTTTGGCAAGAAAAATCTAAGCCCAAAATTAGAAATGGAAATAGAAAAGCAAAGAAAAAGAAAAGAAAATAGCTAAAATAAAGCTAAGTGTTTCAACTCTCTCGAAAACTCGACTCTTCAAAAGAAATATCATTCCGTGTGTTTTCAAAAGATAGAAGTCAAAATAGCTATCTTATCCCCCAAAAGTGTTATCCGTTTTCGTTTTCATTAAAAAGGATATCTAGATGAGTTTTTTTTTAGAAGTCCCAAGATAAGCAAACACCCTTAAAAACCTAGATACCCCCAATCTATCCATACCCTTTTAAACCCACACTAAACACTACAACCCATTTGAATATCCTGGGATAATCAGTACCGTTCCTGTCTAAGTGATGAAGATTTAGTCCTCGGGCAAGCCTATGACAACGAGTGCTGCACGACTGGTATTTGAGCGATTTTTCATTTGGCTTAGAATAATAGGAACCCCGATACACTTTGAGTGAATTGAGTGACCACCAGTGAGATCGCCCAGTCGTGTATATTCCACAAATTTGAGAATTGAAAGTTTGCCTAAGTGAATCATCTTGAAAACCTTTAGATCCTTCATGTGAACACCTCTTATTTATCTAACAGGCAAATACTTGTTTCCAATCTGTGTGAATTCTTCGTTGTGGGTCAAAATCAAAAACTTTTTTTTTTTCTATGGTGAATTCTAAGAGGGTAAGTTTGCTTGAGGACAAGCAAATGTCTAAGTGTGAGATATTTGATAACACGCAAAAAGTCATATTTTTACGTGCATTAATCTCACCTTTTTAGCCCAATATGTGACGAAACTAATCAAAATAGATACTTTATCATTAAAACTCGTCACATGGGCCAAAATATAGACAATGTTTCAAAAGTCAACTAAAATGGTCGAAAAACACGATAAATCTAACGAATACGATCATAAGCATTCTCGTTCACTCGTTCTAGCACTTTTTGAGCCACACAAAGAATTATGACCTCTAACTTAGGTCATTTTCTTCGTTAGGAAAATACGAACGCGTGGATATAAAGAACGCTCAAAACGGATAAACGACGAAGAAGTTACGCCCGAACGAAAAAACGAAGAACCGAAGAACCAGCATACGGCTGAACCAAGCCGTATACGGCTGGTCCAGACCGTATACGGCTGGGCCTGGACCGTATACGGCCTGCACAGACCGTATACGGCCTGTGTCCAGCCGTATACGGCCTGGTTCAGCCGTATACGGTCCAGTTCAGCCGTATACGGTCCAGTTCAGCTGTATCGTGCGTTTGGGTGATAAAAATCTGATTTTTATTCGCCTTTGCGATACGATTGTGCGTTTGAAGGTTTGGATATGGTCTACGGATACGGCTGTGCGATGCTTATAAATACAATCACCTCCTCACCATTTTAAAACATGTTTTCTTAGAATTTCTCTCTTTCTCTCACTACTCTCTCTCTAAAAATTAGTTAGTTAGTTAATTAGGTTAGTTAAGCTAGTAGATTAGTAGCTTACTTGTAACGGAGGTGCTCCGAGACTGCGGTGTCGCACGATTTGTAATAACGCTTTGTCAGGTTCTATTATAATCTCTATCTTGTTATTTTAAATAATGTTGTGCTGTTGCTATACTTGTTTAGAATTACTTGCTAGGATTATTGCCATGCTTAGCTAGACAAATATGTGTTTGCTATGATAGTTGTCATGCTAGGGTAGTTATACTTAAATCATGTTGTTACTCTGTCTATATGCTATTGGATTATATTTGAATCTATGAATTGAATCTCAAATGTTTATCTATTCAACTTATGATGTGGTTAGTAACATCCTTCTAGGCTTGGCCAATTGCTAGTTGTATGCCGCTAATTATTCTGTGTCTGATGATCGTTGAACTCGACATGGCCGGTGTTCTCCTGGTTGAAATATTACCGGAGGGAAACACGAAGCGTAGGATTAGAGATAGATTAGATTTAGGTCATTTAACAAGTGTCTTAGAGAGAACTTTCGGGACACTTGTGACTTAACCATGTACCCATCACTCTGCATAATTGATCCCTGCTATGCTGCCTTTCTGCATGTTCTTGTTTGATTGTTGCTTAGGATTTACATGCTAGTATATGTTATGCTAATTAGTTACATGATTAGGTTTTCGAATATTTACCAATTGCATACACCAGTTTAACATGCATAAAATAGTTAAAATGATTTATATGAAATAATGATGAACAATTTAATCAGCCGTTAGACCAGACCATCCTAACTTGTCCCGGTAGGAAACCCCTGTTCATGCTTTTGTTTATTCAACAATTCATGCCGTGATTCGGATATCTCAAATGTCCGAGATTGGGGAACAAGACTCGAGGATGGTTGTTGGTTAAATTGGTTGCTACATTTGAGACAACTTCCGGTGTAGTTTACATTCCATAATTGTTATCCACGTGACATGTTATTTATCTGATTGTGGACAACTCTACGTTAGATAGATAATAGGCTAGGAGTTATGGCTCATTAGGAAATATTGTTTTCATCTTAACTAAGGCTTTATCCCATTAACTACCCCTAAATAGCATGTATAATTATCATAGTAAACACTCGCTTCACCTATAAGTTCTCGTTGCCACCTCACCTCCACTTTACTTTATTTTAATTTAATTTTAAATAATTAGTAGTTAGTTAAAACCAAAACAAACCAAAACCTCTTTTAAACCCTAGCTAAATCCCCATAGATAGCTAAAGTCCTAGATCCCATGTCCGTTGTAGTTTGAAGAACGACCCTAGGTCATACCTATCGCTGTACTCACCCATAGCTTTAGTATACTTAGGCCCAACAAAAATAAATTTTAAAACCCATTGATCCAGCCAAGCGGGAGGCCCGCAACGACAGGAAGCAATTCCTAAAAGACTGACTGTTCGGCTGGCATCAGAGTGCTATAACTGTCATAAGTTAGGACACTTTGCTAGGGAATGCAAAGCTCCTAGATCTGAGCAGAATGGGCAGAGATTTGGAAATTCTAATGGATCTCAAAGAAGAGCAGTGCAGATCCAAGGAGGCAATTCAAATGCTATGGTATCTCTGGATGGGCCTGGACTGGATTGGAGTGATCAGGAGGAGCACATCACAAATCACTGTCACATGGCCATTGCTGAAGTGGACCAAAAGGAGAATATTCCTTATGAGGTACAAGTTAAATTATGTTCATCTGTTTGTAAAAAGACTGTTAAGCATTATAGAGATGATAATAGGACAATTTGTGATGAACTAAAACAATGGGAAGCTAAAAGTAAACAATATATAGCATCCATTGAAAATTTAGAGAAACGAATTAAAACCTTTGAAGTTGTAGTTACTCAATATAAATCTGATCTTGAATATGCTAAATGGGAGAGAGATAATGAAAAGGATAGTGTGAATGTGCTGACTAAGAAATTGACTGAGGTTACATGTGAGAAAGAGAGCATTAGGTTAAAAATTGATCAATTTGAAGGTGTCTCTAAGAATGTACAAAAAATGATTTATTCACAAGTGCATGATAAACTTAAAACTGGAATAGGATATAATAAGATCCCACCACCTTATGGCAACATTTACTTTCCTCCTAAAACTGATTTAGCTATAAATAAGTTAAAAGAAGGAATGTCAGATGAGGTAAAACAGGTTGATCCAGTTAGAAGTTTAGCAGAAGATGATTGTGAGGACAAGGTTGAAATTAGAGAGTGGACTAATGAGGATGACAGTGAGGAGAGTGAAAGTTCTGAATCAGAATCTAATACTTCTAGATCTGAAACAGAAAGTGAGAACAAGAAAAAGTCAATTACTGGTTTAGTTTCTGATTTAAATAATGAGAAATTAGAAGAGGGTAAAAGACTGTTTAGGGAAAAGTAGGCCTTAGAACATGTGAGAGCCACACCTAACAAACCTAGGAATCTTCAAAGGAATGTTAAGAATGCAGTTAAATTAGTTGATTCTGTGTGTAATAAATATGTGTTGAATAACTGTGATAATTGCAACTGTAAAGCTAGCTCCTCTAAACCACAAAATTTTCAAAAATCCATTCCCAGAGGTAATCAAAGAAATTGGAATCAAATGATAACTCAAAAACTGGGAAAGAATGTAACAGTGGTTAGAGAACATCTATGCCTTATATGTGGCAGGAATAATCATCTTCAACATGACTGTTTTCATAATCCAATGAATATTCAAAAGAATGTGAAACAGCCAAGGACATCAGCTAATATGATTAATAAACAAAGTTTTAAATCTAAAGTTAATCATATTGCTAATGTCAGAAAGATGTATTATAAGGCAAATCAAGCTAGGGCTGCTGCAAAGTTTTCTACTGCAGGAACAAAAGTTACAGATTTAGCCAACAGTCATAAGACTGAAACAGTGGAAAAAGTGAATAATATAAACAGTGGTAAACCATTTAAAACAGTTAGCACTGTTAAGCCGTCAGTTACCACTGGTAGAGTAAATAACACTGTAAGGAATACTAACAGTGTTAATTATTTCAACACTGCTAGACATAATAACAGTTTTAATAAGTTTCACACTGTTAGGCATTATAACTATGGTCCTTCAGTTAACACTGTTAGACCAAGACCCACTGTTCGGTCTAAAATTAGTTGGATTTGGACACCTTTTCAATCTTATTCACACAGAGGTCCAAGATCCAACAATGTATCAAAATCAATGATCTTCAAGAAAGTTGATTATATTGATGCATATGGGAAACCCAAAGCCAAATTGGTTTGGGTTCCCAAGAGAAATTAACTTTTATCTTTGTTTGTATGTGTGCAGGGCAAGCCAAGAAGCTTATGGTATATTGATAGTGGTTGCTCTAGCCACATGACTGGTGACAGGAAGAGACTGCAGAATTTCAAGCCATTTGATGGAGGATATGTTGCGTTTGGAAACAACAATGGCAAGATTACAGGAAAGGGAACCATCAAGAGTGATAAGATAAGCTTTGATAATGTTTACTATGTGAAACAATTGAGGTATAATTTGCTAAGTGTGAGTCAAATCACAGATAAAAAGAACCCAGTTCACTTTAGTGACACTGAATGCCTTATTCTGTCTAAGGAATTTAAAATACCTAAAAACATGATTTTAATGCGAATTCCTAGAACAGATAATGTATATAAGTGTGACTTAGCAAGTATATTTCCTCAATCTTCATTAAGTTGTCTTATTTCAAAAGCTTCTGTTAATGAGTCTGAGCTGTGGCATAGAAGATTTTGTCACATGAATTTTAAAACTATCAATAAACTTGTGAAACATAAACTTGTAAGAGGTTTACCAGATAAGCTTTATGCATGTGATGAACATTGTGTTGCCTGTCAAAAGGGAAAACAACACAAAACTTCTTTTAAGTCCAAAGCTGTGAACTCAAATTGCTCTCCTCTACAGTTACTACATATGGATTTATTTGGACCAACCAATGTGAGTAGTATAAGGATAAAGTCATACTGTTTAGTGGTCATTGATGATTATAGCAAATTTGTTGGGTATTTTTTCTTAGGACCAAGGATGAAACAGGTGAAATACTTAGGTCATTCATTACTAAGATAGAAAACCAAACTAATCTAAAGGTTAAAATCATTAGGAGTGATAATGTGACAGAATTAAAAATCATGAGATGGATAAGTTCTGTGAATTAAAAGGTATAGAAAGACAGTTTAGTGCACCTAGGACTCCTCAACAGAAAGGAGTAGCAGAAAGGAGTAATAGGACACTAATTGAGGCTTCTAGGACTATGTTAGCTGATGCTAAGTTACCTGTGTCTTTTTGGGTAGAAGCAATCAGTACTGCTTGTTATGCTCAAAACAGGATAATAATAGTTAAACCTCATAACAAGACACCCTATGAATTGTTCTTTAAAAGAAAACCATTGGTTAGCTTTTTAAAACACTTTGGATGTCCTTGTACTATTTTAAATACCAGAGACCACTTAGGAAAGTTTGAGAGCAAGGTAGATGAAGGACTGTTTGTTGGATACTCTACTCAAATGAAAGCATATAGAGTGTTCAATCAGAGAACCAGGGTCATAGAGGAAATGATGAATGTAACCTTTAATGAACATACACCAAATGTTCAAGGCAAAGGTTCTGAGTCCTTGTTTGATATTGATGCACTAACCCATGCTTTTAGATATCCAGATGTTTCTGTTAGTGCAAGTTCTAATGCAGGTACATGTTCAACTAGTGCAAATGGGACTCATCAGCCTCCAATTAAGCATGCTTTGTTTCCCATTTGGTCACCTGATCCCCCTGAAGTATTTCAATCAACTTCAGATCAAAGTTCAAGCTTAGAAAAGGGTGAGAAGGATCAAGAAATGCCCCACTTGGAAGAAGATGAAGTGTTCTCCACGACAATCAATGATTTGGAGAAAAGAATCAATGATAAGTCTTCTAAACATATTGTTGATACCATTACAAAAGATGTGAGAAGAGTTCTGGCAGATGATTTTGGTGATATGACAGCATCTAGGCAGGAGCAGTTAAATTATTTGGATAACATGAGTTCAACACCATTATCTAAACGAATCTCCAAGCCTGTGTCAACTGAATCCAGTCCACAATGGAATTCTACAAATTTGGAATCTGAGATTGAAGTAACTCCTACTTCTCATTACAATGTTCATAGAGATCATCCTCTTGAAAATGTAATTGGGAATATTGATTCATCTGTGTTAACAAGGAAACAGATACAAGACAATGAAGAAGCAATCAATACTTCTTTATTTGCTTGTTTTCTGTCCCAAGTTGAACCCAAGAAGATTACTGAAGCATTGAAACATCCAAGCTAGATTGAGGCAATGCAGGAGGAGTTACTTCAGTTTAAGATTCAAGATGTATGGACTTTGACTGATCTGCTCAAAGGGAAAAGGGCAATTGGCACAAGATGGGTTTACAGAAACAAGAGAGATGAAAGAGGAATAGTGGTTAAGAATAAAGCAAGGCTAGTAGCACAGGGATACACTCAAGAGGAAGGGATTGACTATGATGATGTGTTTGCCCCTGTTGCTAGAATTGAGGCTATCAGATTGTTTCTAGCCTTTGCTACTTTCAAAGGATTTAAGGTTTATCAGATGGATGTTAAAACTGCTTTTCTGCATGGTAAGATTGATGATGAGGTATATGTATGTCAACCACCAAGGTTTGAAGATCCAGGATATCCTGATAAAGTATGGAAATTGAAAAAGGCTCTTTATGGCTTAAACCAAGCACCTAGGCTTTGGTATGATACTTTGTCAGTTTATTTGTTGGAAAGTGGATTCAAAAGAGGTACTATAGACAAGACTTTGTTTATCAAAAGAATTAAGAATGATATCCTACTAGTTCAAGTCTATGTAGATGATATTATTTTTGGTTCTACAAAGGACAGTCTGTGTAAAGAATTTGAGGAAACTATGCATAACAGATTTAGCATGAGTTCCATGGGGGAATTAACTTTCTTCTTAGGATTACAAGTGCAGCAGAAGGAAGATGGGATCTTCATTCATCAAGAAAAGTATGTGAAAGATATTTTGAAGCGATTTGGTTATGTTGATGCTAAGGTTGCAAGCACACCTATGGAAACACACAAGCCATTATCTGCAGATCTTGAGGGGGAGGAAGTAGATGTACATCTGTACAGGTCAATGATAGGGTCTTTAATGTATCTAACTTCTTCCAGGCCAGATATTATGTTTGCTGTGTGTATCTGTGCAAGATTTCAGACATGTCCAAAGCAATCACATCTTTATGCTGTTAAGAAAATTTTTAGATACTTAAAGGGACAACCTGATATAGGCCTTTGGTATCCAAAAGGTTCTTCTTTTGATCTATTAGCATATTTAGACAGTGATTACGGGGGAGCAAGTATGGACAGAAAGTCAACATCAGGAGGTTGTCAATTTTTAGGAGAGAGGTTGATTTCATGGCAATGTAAGAAACAAACGACTGTATCAACATCTACTACTGAAGCTGAGTATGTAGCTGCTGCAAATTGTTGTGCTCAGGTCTTGTGGATTCAGAATCAAATGCTTGATTACGGTTTAAATTTCTTAAACACTCCTATTTTTATTGATAATACTTCTGCTATCAGTATCATTAATAATCCTATTAAACATTCTAAAACTAATCATATAGAGATCAGGTATCATTTTATAAGAGATTGTAATGAAAAATGACTTATTCAGATTATAAAAGTCCATACTGATAATCAACTTGCAGATTTGTTCACCAAAGCTTTTGATGTGGGTAGATTTACATACTTGGTCACCAGTATTGGTCTGATTAAATCTTCTTAAATCGTTTTCTCATAAATATTTTGTAAATTATCTCTGTAATGCTTAAGGATTAGATACTGATAGATGTAATTGATAATAACAGTGTTAGTTATAACTATTTTGCGTTTTCTCAACTCAACTAATTATCACTGTTACTATTAAATTACCACTGTATATGTAAACTTTGTTTCCACTGTTAGTTTATTTTTATCACTGTTTGTTTTTAGAATTAACCCTTTGCAGGTTATCACTGTCAGTTAAACGACCATCACTGTTAGTGTAAACAGTTTCCACTGTTTTCACTACTCAGTAATAACTGTCAGTTCTACTATTAGTGTAACAGTTATCACTGTTAGTATATCAGTTTCCACTATTTATACTATTCAGTTATAACTGTTCATTATGGCGTTAATTCGATTTCTTTTTGGAAATTTCTTTGTTTTATTTTGCAGGTTTATTTCTTTGGTGATAAAAAAAAATTGTTGTTCCTTTTAATAATACTAATTAAGATACTAGTGTTGAGTTATAATTCCTTTGGTCGGGGGTTATTTCCATTAACTAGTTATCACTGTTAGTATTATTAACAGTCAAAAAGTGTTCCAAGTGTTCAACTTAATCACTGTTAGTTTAACACTCAGTTTCCACTGTTTTAAAACGGTTTCCACTGTTGATGTTAAATTTGGGGATTTTGTTTTGAAATTAGGTTTTCGAAACTAACAGTATATATACGCCAAACACTTGCACTTTTTCAATATGCTTTCATCATCACTGTTATTGTATTCATTGCTAACCACTGCTTCATCAATTCTGTTTCTTTTGAATTTCAATCATGGCTTCTTCTTCTTCGTCTAAAATTCAACTACCGATTGGCAAAGATCATAATATGATCGCTTTCTTAGTAAAACCGATTACGGCCAATGATTATGTTGAAATCATTGATTTCTTGCGCGCTTCACATATTTTCAATGCCTTAACCATTAATCCTCGTATATCACATGAATACATCAATGATTTCTGGGTTAATGCTAAAATCGAGGAAGAAGCGGGCATTCAAAGAATCGTATCAACGGTTGCAGAGCAACAAGTGGTGGTTACAGAGGCTTCTTTACGTTCTTCTCTTCGTCTCGAAGATGAAGGAGGTATTACTTCACTTTCTGATGATGTTTTATATACCAATTTACGCGCAATGGGATATGAGGGTACTTTGGGTGGTTTTGTTTTTCAAAAAACCTTATTTTCATATCAATGGAGATTTTTGATACATACATTATTACACTGTTTATCTTCTAAACGATCATCTTTTGAACAATTTAGTAGTAATGTAGGGTATGCATTAGTCTGTTTAGCTACTGGTCAACGATTTAATTTTTCAAATTTTATTTTTGCTGTTATGCTAAGAAACATAAATCAACCAAAACTTAAGTTTTTGATGTATCCAAGGTTTGTGCAATTATTTTTAAATGAACAAATTGCTCAATTATCTGCTTTGGATAGAGTTATTGGTATTTCTTCTTTAAAACCAAAAGTTTTTGTTAATATGAAGAGAGATACTTCAATAAAAGGTATTAAGTTTTCTGGGAGGGTTACAGCTTTGAATCCAACAATGCTTCCTGCACCTTCCACTACAGCTCCAGTACAACCAACTAAGGCCGACCCAGCTGCTGAGAGAATGGAACAACCCATTCATTCTCAACCAACAGTGGCTGGGGGTACCATAAGAAAACAAGGGACCAATCTAAAAACATATGTTAGCAAAGCCAACAGAGCTAGACAACAGGTGTTTGAGGCTCATGCTACTCAAACATCTCAGACTCATGACAGTGGTCAGGAACAACATGTGGTCCATGAGGAGCAGGGTGACCATTCTGTGAGGGCTACTTCTACTGCTACTAGTCCACTGACAGATGCTTTCAAAAAGGGGGAGAAATTTTTGACTAATAAGGGTGACAAAAAGAATGTTCATGTTGATGATCCTAATGATTTTTGGAATGTTGGTGATAATCAGGATGATGATGATCAGAATAAAGTACCAACTGGTTCTAATTCTGAACAAATTGATCAGGAAATTGAGATGGAAACACCAACACCTCATGAGACTGAGACTGTGAAAGAAAAATCTGAAGGTAAAAAGAAAGATGATGATAAAGAGAAAGAGAAAGATAAAGAAGATGACTATGCCAATGCTAAAAAGACTGCATCTCCAAAAACTCCACAGACTAAAAGACAGAAATCAATTCCTGTGTTTTCTGTTAGAGCAAAGAAACTCAAGTCTGTAACAGAAAAGGAAACAACAACTTTACCACCTGTTTCAATAAGAGAACCTTCTGCAACTCCAGCTAAAAAGACAGAATTGCCAAAGATTGATCCAAAAGATAAAGGTAAAGGCAAGCTGGAAGAAGAATCCAAGAAGAAAAAGCAGAAACCAATTCCTCCTGAAGTTACAGCACATGATGATGAGTATGCACACAGATTGTTTGCACAAATAAATGTTGATATACTTCAAGAACAATTGGTTGATGTTGAAGTTAAACCTGGGCAGTTTGTAAAAATGACTAAAGCTCAAGTTGATCAGTGGGATGAAGAACAGTTGAAAGAACAGAAAAAGGATGACATTGATTTTCTGGTTGAACAAGTAAAGGAAAAGAAAGATGAAGCAGTTAGACAAACAAGAGCTGCAAAAGATGCTGCAAAAATAGCTAAACCTCCTACAAGAGCTCAGCAGAGAAAGAATTTGATTGTAAAGCTGAGAGGAGGATATATTCCTACTTCTAGGCTTAATGTTATGTCTCTTGAGACTTTGCAAGGTATTTGGGATAGAGATACATTTATAAATCCAGAAGCACAGAAGAGAGCAGAAGCTGAACTGAAATTAAAGAAAAAGGCAGAGAAAGAAAAGAAAAAGCAAGAAAAGATTGAGAAGGAGTTGGCTCAAGAGGAAGAATGGAAAAGGAAAAGTGCAGAGATCAAGGAGAAGTTGAGACATGAATATGCATCAATTCTTGATTTACCAAGAAAACAAGTTGATCTAAAAGATGTCATTATGGTGGAACCACTTCAAGTACAACTTCCAACTGATGATTTGCCAGGTATTATTGATTGGTCATTGAGAAGTATTCAGTTCCATTAAAGTGTGAAAAGATAAGGATTGAGAGAGCTGATACTAAATTATCTTTTTGGAAGTCATTCAGAGAATTGATTAAGGTAATTACAAGAGATGATTTAGTCAGAATATATGAGATTGGATCAGAAAAGGATTTGAATACAAAGAAATTTGATAGTTTGTATGAGATGAGTACATGGATGTGGATATCTATGATGTTTGAACCTGAAAGATTTCCATTTGAATTTAAAACATTCAAAAAGGTCAAACAGTGGATTTATCATAATAATCCAGATGTTTATCAGGTTATATTGGATGATGCTACTATGTTGTGGATGCTGACAGATAGAGAGTATAAAATGCATCTGAGTTTACTGAGTAGTTTAAGGCATGCTAAATTGTCTGTTTCATTTAACAATGATGTGGCAGAAAATTTAGTATATATGATTTTGAATCAGATTCATAAGAAGGAAGAGTATGAGAGAAGACAGAGAGAAAAGCAATAAGTGTTTTGAAAGCATCTGCAAGAGCTCAAAGTAAAGAATCAAGAGAAACTTAATACTGTGAGATACAGATTAAGTTTAGGGGGAGATTTTTGGGATTTGAAGTTTACTACAACTGTTGGTGAAAAGCTTACAAGGCATTAACACTGTTAGTGTTAATGTTACCACTGTCTTCAGAAGATTAACACTGTTATTGAAGATTTAAGGAAGACAAAGAGTTGCCACTGTTAGTAGTAAAGTGTTATAACTGTTAGCTTATTTTACAACAGTTATCACTGTTTGTCTGATTTTGTAATCAGTTGAGTCAAGTGTTCAAGTGTTAACATTGTTTGATAGTACTTACCACTGTTTGTATAATTGTGGTAGTTAACACTGTTTATGATTCACACAGGTCGGTTAGATAAGTTTGAGTTGTTATGGAAGTTATCTTGTTTCCATAATTGTAGGAGATTGTAAATAGGACTCTATGCATTATAAATAGAGATCCTAATACCTAGAATAGGTACATACGATAGAACTCAATTAGCTTCAAGGTGTAAACCCTAATACAGCCGTGTATTCGTATTATTAACCATTAATAATATTGAAGCTTTTGGTGATAATTCGTGTTATTCAAGTAATTAGTATTCTGCAAGTATTCTTATTATTCTTGATTGTTATTAAGTCTTATTCCGCAATTCTTAATAATATTCTCAAAGCTTTTACTGAAGATCTATAAGGGATTAATAAGCAGTAAGGATCAGAATGTTTAGGTCATTATGAATAGTCATACTGAGGGCTCAGACTCGAAGTGGTTTCGACCGTTCTTTTCGACTGAGGGCATCGGCAACAACATTTGCCTTCCCTGGATGGTATTTGATTTCGCAATCATAATCGGTGAGCAACTTGACCTATCAAATTTGCCTCATGTTGAGATCTTTCTTGTCGAATATATATTGGAGACTTTTATGGTCGGTAAAGATTGTGCACTTAGTGCCATAGAGATAGTGTCTCCAGATTTTGAGAGCAAAAATAACGGCTCCAAGCTTAAGGTCATGAGTGGTGTAGTTCTTTTCATGGATTTTGAGTTATCGTGAGGCGTAGGCAATGACTTTGTCTCGTTGCATCAGCACGCAACCAAGACCGAGATGAGAAGCATCACAATATACCACGAAGTCATCGGTGCCTTCGGGTACAGATAGAATCGGTGCACTGCAAAGCTTTTGTTTCAGAAGATGAAATGCTGACTCTTATTTGTCAGTCCAATCGAACTTTTTATCTTTCTGAGTCAGTGTCGTGAGAGGTTGGGCTATTTTCAAAAAGTTTTCAATGAATCACCGATAGTACACAGCAAGACTAAAAAATTGGCGTACTTCAGTCGGTATCGTTGGGGCTTGCCAACATTTGATAGCCTTGATTTTTTATGGGTCAACATGAATCCCTTGACTATCAATGACGCGTCCTAGGAATTATACGGTTTGCATCCAGATTTCACTCTTGGAGAATTTAGCATATAGCTTCTCGTGTCTAAGTAGTTCTAGAATGGTTCTGAGGTGGTGCGCGTGTTCTTGTTCATCGCGCGAGTAGATAGGAATGTCATCAATGAAGACAATGACTTACTTTTCGAGATAGGGCTCGCACACCCAATTCATAAGATCCATGAATACAACTGGTGTGTTGGTTAGACTTAATGGCATCACTTGAAATTCGTAATGCCCATAACGGGTTCTGAAAATAGTTTTTTTGGTTATCAGTGTCGCGAACACGTAGTTGGTGATAACCTGAACGAAGATTGATTTTTGAATAAAAAATCGACCCTTAAAGTTGGTCAAACAGGTCATCGATACGAGGGAGGGGATATTGGTTCTTGACGGTCAACTTGTTCAACTCTCAATAGTTGATACACATTCGGAAGGAACCGTCCTTCTTTTCACGAATAAAACCGAAGATCCCCAAGGTGAAGAACTCGGTCTAATGAATACTCTATCTAGGAGTTCCTGTAACTGGGTGGACAGCTCCTGAAGTTCGGATGGAGCTAAGCGGTAAGGTGCGTAGGCCACAGGTGCAGCACCTGACACGAGATCGATTGAGAACTCAACCTGTCTTGGCGGTGGTAGACCAGGTAGTTCTTCGGGAAAGACTTCTGGAAAGTCTCGAAGGATGGGCACATCCTCAAGTCGCTTCTCCTCCGACTTTTTCTCCATGATGTGTGTGAGGATTGCCGGATAACCTTTTCTCGGAAATTTAAAGGTTTTTAAAAAAGATATGATGTTTAGTCTCATCCCACCGGTCTCCCCCTATATGATCAAAGTTCTACCAGCGGCGAGAGGAATGCGGACGATCTTATCATAACAAATGATTTCGGCGTGATGTTTGGATAACCAGTCCATACCAATGATGACGTCGAAACTTCCGATCTCGACGGGCATAAGGTCGATTAAGAAGGATTCATTGGCTAAGTTTAGAGTGCAATTAGGTATTACACTATCGGTTTCAATGAGTTTACTATTCTCTAGTTCTACGGTGTACTTAACATCTAGAGAAACAGGAGCGATGTCAAGTAATGGATAAGATTCATCAGAGATAAAGCTTCTATCGGCACCAGTATCAAATAGAATAGAAGCAGTTAAGATGTTGAGGAAGAACATACCCGAGACCAAATTCGGATCTTGACGGGCGTCGCCAGAGTTGAGTACGAAAGCTCTACCTCTAGCGTTGTTGTTGTTGCCCTTGTTCTTCAGTTTAGGACATTCATTTCTGAAGTGTCCGGTGTCTCCACATTCGTAACAGGCCTTGGGTTGTTTGGTGTTGTTGCTGGAAGAGTTGTTGTTGGTTTTGGGGGCTCGACAATCCTTGGTCAAATGCCCGTACCTCCTACCGTTGTTGCAAGGGGTACTACATGGACCCTCATGGTGGTGGTTACACATGGAACAATAGGGTATATTCCCGGTGTACCCACATTTCGGTTCAGAATTGGAGTTGTAAGCTTTGATGGTGTTGGTTTTCTTGTCTGGTTGGTGGTGATATTCAGAAGATTTGCATTTGTTGTTGTTGGAGGAGGATGAGAGGGATGTTTCACGACTGACAATCAGTGCCATGAGCTCGTGTGCTAGGCGGATAGCACTCTGAATGGTGGTTGGTTTAGATGAGGCGACGTTCCCCTGGATACTCTATGGGAGACCGCAGATGTACTTTTTGATTCGTTTTTCTTCCGCATCTACCATACACGGGCATAACAGAGCAAGTTGCTGGAATTTGGTGGTATATCCAGCGATATCAGTTCCCTGAATAGTCAGGTGCCAGAACTCTTCCTCCAACCTGTGAAGTTCTTCGTTGGGGCAGCATTCGTCTTTCAGCATTTTCTTTAAATCTGCCCATGGAAGTTGGTTTGCTACCTCAATGCCCACAGAACTGGCGTGAGTATTCCACCACGTGAGTGCACCTTCTTGAAAGGTGTAAGCAGCGAATTTGACTTTACTGTCTTCCGTACAGTTGCACAAACTGAAGACTGATTCTATCCTTTCCATCCATCTGATAAGTCCGATGGCACCTTCCGTGCATTTGAAGTTGAAGGGTTTGCAACTGAGGAAGTCTTTATACGAACAGGGTTTGACGACGAGAGTAGTGTCGGCAGTGTCGTCACTCCTCCTAGAGTTTCGGAGTGATTCCCGAGTAGCCAGGGCTTCGACCATGGCTCGGGAAACGATGGCAGCAATTTCAACACCACTGTAACTTTTCTTCTTTGGCGGCATGATTCTTGAAGAAAGAAACAATATGTACATGAGTAGTCGTACCAATATAACAATCAATAATGTAGAATAAACGATAGAAATTGTCAATTGATATTACAGAGTACGATTACAAACAATTTCGAGTTATGAGTTTCAAAAGCTACAAACTTAGACGGTTTACAAAAGATGCCAGGAATTGTTACATCTGAATGAATTACATGAGTTTTACATAAGTGTCTAATAGGTTACATGATAGATACTACACTAATCTCGGTGTAGATTCAGTTGTGGAAGCAAAGATGTAAGGTGGTCCATAGATTCTGCAAGTCTGCTAACCATTCTGAGAGCATCCTCGGTTTCCCGCAGACGCGTCTCGCATTCTTGCAGCCTTGATTGTAAAACGGAGATCTCGTTCCGGTTACTGATTACTTGGTTATGAACGATCTCCATGGTTTGCGTGGTATCTTCCATTTGGTTGTGAGTTCGGGTCAAAGTTTCAGAGATGTCTGCCTGACCTAGGTACAACTGTGCGATACCGTCTTGAGTTTGTTCCATCCAGTTAGAACAAATATTACGTTGTTCAATTTCCATATCGTTTAGCCTGCGCTCGTGACGGTGCACAGGAGTAGCTAACACAGGTACAGTGAAGTGCGTAGGTTCTTGGGTGTATGAAGAGAGATCCATGGGTGAAATTTCTTCGATGTCATTAGGGATTTCAATGTCATCATCCATCCTCCAAGTAGCGAGGGCCACTGGCAACCACCTCCATTGATGAGCAAGTGGCCGACGGCGAGCTAGAGTAGTGGTGACATCGAAGGTGGAAGGATGGTGATATGGTCTAGCTCTGCGCGAGTTACTAGTGCGTCAAGCCACGAGAGATTTGGAGTGGCTGCGACGTGAGCGAGAGAAAGATGATGGCGTACATGCAGTTTGTCTAGATGATGAGTCTGCCATTTCTGTGGCAAGAATATTTTACGAGTGAAGCCTATATTTATATAATATAATATAGCCTAGTTGTCTAGCACATACAAGTATGGGTCCCGGTTTCTCTTGTGGTCAGAGTCAACTAGTGTATCCCGTTCAATATAACTGTCTCAGTTCTTACATCATCTTTATTTAATTTTACATAGTTGATCAGGCTATGTTAAATTAAGTTCGTATGATGTAATCCTTGAACCAGTCATACCTAATAAGGAAGTACTACCTAACAGTCATAGTCTAGGCTCACTAAATGCAACCTAGTTTACTATAACCTTAGGCTCTGATACCAATCTGTCGCACCCCCAAATTTAAGATGCGGAAGCGGTTCGGGTCGGGGCGCATCCAAATACGATAATCACAACACAAAGGCATAATGAACGACTCTATATGCGTCGTTTTACAGAATGTATTGATATAATAAAATTTTACATCAAAAGTAATGTTTACATTAGCTCGTGTTCTGATATGAGAGATTTACACACATAACTAATTTATACAAAATATAATAATGCAGCTAAATCTCTTATTTGTTTGCATGATGACTCGAGCTAAAGGATCATGTGTGGTCAGTCCAACCTACGGCTGAGTACCTATGATACATGCTAAAAATGGTCAGCTAAAAGCTGGTGAGCTCACAGGTTTGGATGTCAAAACATATTGTATGAACCACAAGATTTTATTGAATTTAAATTGCTAACGAGCAAAGTAAAAGTAAGTATACAGTCATGAGCACATAGTCTGAGCTTAACTTGAGGTGTCGGGTCTACATTTAAGGAATTCCGATTGAGCTGCCTCATACGAATGCCTAATCTACATTCGTCTGAACAAATGCTAATGCGTTCGTTTGAACAGTTAGTGCTTGCTAACCCGGACGAGGATTGTCAATCCTATATGGTACCATACACTAACATTCACGCTACTTCGTATTTCCAAACTATGTTGTGGAGGACTTTAAATTGATTAGTGAAAACAACTCATGCAGTATTTGATTTTGATTGTACTTGCGTTCAAATGTAAATAAATCGAGCAATGAATCACACCCCTGATGTAAAATCAGTAAAATAGGGGCTATGAGACTCACCTGAGTCTTGCGTATTTATCTAAATAAACTTGAGTTGATTAGCCGAGTAATGATGTCCGAAGACTTGGAACCTGTGGGCGTCCAAGACGCGTGATGGTTATAAACATGAGTAGGTATCTAGAAAGAGCACCTATGTAGTTGTTCATCCAACTAGAATATCCAAATGACTCGATTTGGTTGATTAGTTTGAGTTTCGAAAATGTGTACGGCCCGTTGGTGGCGGTTTGTAATAATAATCTCAACTATTATTATTATACTTCAGTTGTTTGCATACTTAAGTATATATATATATATATATATATGTCCTGTTATATTGTGTATTGTCCGACACTCGGTGTATAAAGTTTCTACTGTATTGCTTTAGTGAAAAACGCATTTAAAATTTGAATTTGGGTATCGTTAAATGATAAAATTTTGGGTCTTGACACTTAGTAAAATTCCGTGTTTTTATAAGGTTCTGATTTGTGCTACACTGGGTGCGACATAGGATGTTGTGTCGCAGGTCCAGATTGTGACATAGGTCTTTGTGTCGCTATGTGCGACATCCGCAATTTAATGCGACATAAGATGCTATATCGCTATATGCGACATCCGAAAGTGTTGCGACATAGACATTTGTGTCATTATTTGCGACATAGGTAATGGTTTGCGACATAGGGCTTTGTGTCGCAAAGGCTCCAGACCTCGTGCGACATAAAGGGTCTGATCGGATTTCAAGGCTCGGGTTTGTGGTCAAACGACCTCGGTTTGATCCGAAACTTTTACACAAGATTTAAAGCAGATAGTATAGTTTGTAAAAATTATCGGTTTGTATTGGGAGTGTTTCGAGGTGGCATTTTCTTAAAATGGTCAAAACCGACATTTTCCGACAATGTTTCGAAATCAAGTTTTTAACACATATTTGGACATTACAAAGATAGATCAACAACATATAAGCAAAATAAACGAAATGAAAGAGTTTTTGAAGGTGTCGAGATTCTTACAAGTCATCGCGTGAAGATTCCGGAAAGATGGAAATGTAGATCGTGTCGCGGTGATCGTTTTATCTTGAATGAGTCTTGGATGATGATGAGTATTTGATGGTGTTATTGTGGTTTGTGGATTAGGGTTTAGAGAGGGAAAATGGAGAGAGATTTGAGGTGTAGAGAGAGAAATGGATGAAGATATTTGTGTGATGTTGGTGGGTGTGGTTGTGGTCAAAGAGAAAAGAGAGAGAGAGGGGGGGGGGGGGGGGGAAGAGGGGGCCGGCCCACATGAGCCCCACCCATGTATAGTTGGCTCCAATTTTTGATCCCCGGTATTTGCACTCCGTGCGGTGTTCGTTTCCCCGGTCGCTTAAACGTTTAAATAATATTATGCGCGTTTATATGTACGTTTAAAAATACGAATAATTATTCGATATTTTAGTTGAAGTATTTTATCAAATACTTTATAATTGAGTTATAAAATACAACTTAGATTTGTTTCCGTTGTTTGTGCGTTTAATATTTTAATCGCATAGACGTCATTTGTACGATACGAATTAGATTCGAAATATTATCAAAATAATATTTTTGGATATAATAGAGTTATTTAATAATATTATACTATTTAATAATTTATGTTCACCAACGTCCATATTAATTGAACCGAATTCCATTCGTTTTAAAATAAGTACGATTTAATCAAATCGCATAGATATATATTCAACAATATATATTAATTGATATATTAATTAGCCTAACATGGAACTAATTACATGTATTAGAGAAGATTAAGTACTAATCACTAGCCCTAATTTGACGGGTGTCACACCGGATTACTTACGAGCAAGGGGTTCATACAATCGAATGGATTATGCTTGTTTATCACACTTGTGTCTTACACTTGTATCTCGTATTCGTATCTGGCATTGAGAGTTATTGTTAAATGTTGTTATTAGATTATGTGGTAATTATGTGGATTGAGCAATAGTGTAGAGATTTGATTGTTACGAAATAAATGATTGTCACAAAATAAGTGCTTAGCACTAACTTGTATCTATTGAGCTTGGTATCCATTTCGATTTGATTTGGTGCCTTGCTTGCTTGTATCTATGGGACCGTGAATCTATACGAAATAAAGAGAATTTTTACAATTGCTTTGTAGTTAATTGTGAAATCAGATAAGTGAATTATTGATAAATGAGATATGTTGTTTTATTGTGAATTATCCATTTAATTGCTCATATGCCCACTAAGCTTTATGCTTATCCGTTTCAGTGGTTTTATGTTGTAGGTATTTGGTTCAGTTGAACTAATTGGATGAAATGTGATTACACGGAGGTAGTGTGGATTGGAGCTTGCAATGTGGTTAGACAAGCTTCTCGTTCTTTTGAATTGTCATTTTGAATTGCCATTGTATAAATCGCCTAAAAGATCACGAATTAGTAAAATGTGTCATTGTTGTATTTATTTGAAGTTGTAAAATCAAATATGGATTTCAAATGAAATAGATTGTGTTGATTTCATATGGGACCAAATGTCAATGAATATAATAGTAAAGGTTATGATGAAAAAAAAATATTTGAGGCGTTTCATTAAGCATATTTTTTTGGACCCATTTGAACATCGAGTCGAACATTGAAACACTCCCTAAAAAATCATTCTCACTTTCAGTATTCAATTGAACATTGAGCTCAACATCGAATATAATGTCAACCCCTCCTTTTACTGTAAGTGTTATAAGTATAGATCTGCTTGAATTAGATGGCTAGATGAATGTTAAGCTTGTATAGATGTTGTTTTATAGTTTGATGATGTTTAATTGATATAAATTGTCAACTTTTTTTAAGAGAAGAAGAAGAAGGAAATAAAATAAAAAAAACTCCCTAAAGAAACTGATGTGGCCCTTAGAAATTGATTTGCAGAACTCATCTTGCATTATAGGAATATTTGGGCTCACATGGTTCAATCACCCCAGTGAGGCGATGACCATCTCCTACTAAGGGAAGCTTTACTTGGATCGAAGTTATGTAGTGGTCGACTCGTACCTGGTGGACGTGGTTCAGTCTAATATAACGATTACCAAAAATGAAAAATGACGAGTACATAACAAAGAACTTTGACCTATCTACACATCAAATCTCGATACTTTTGTTCACTATAATTCTTCGCTAGTCTCTAATACCGTACTCTAGTACTAGAAACCCAACCATAATTTTTCAAGCAGTTTAGCAGTTAGTCTTGACTCTCGAACAACGCCATACGGTTCGTCGGTTCGTATGCAATTACTAATGAGGTATAAAACATTCTTAAGAAATCACCATTGCACAAATGTACCAAACATTAGAATTGAAATTCTCATCTCATAGAGGTCATAGTACTAAGAATATTAACATTATTTACAATCTTTAGCTTATAGCACATTTTATATCTTGCTCCGCCTTTCTCTTACTATCAATATCAAAACCCCAACGTTATCATTTATCAACCAACTAGATCACTTGTGGAGCAACCGATGACTCAAAATGCCAAGAAACATATATACTTTATAACTTTATGCCGTTTCGCGCTACTGACACATTCCTTCTTTGCCTCTTTGGATTTATTTTCAGAACTAGTCAAAGATGATGTTGTTGCTAGTACACCATTTGAAGTGCTCTCGTTGTCCATTTTGGAGGTATCTTTAGCAGAAGGTTTGCAGTCTTGATCGGTTGTAAGGAACACTGTTGATAATTAAAAAAATCACAATAAGCACACACAAAACATAACCGAGAGAACAAACTTTTCACTAGTAGTGGCAATTTCGACTGACCCATTCAGCTAAACGGGTTGATTTGGAATCGTGCTTTACATTAAAAAAAGAAAAAGAACAAGTCAAGTGGGTTAAAAAAGTTAAATCATTGTTTTTCCGAGAGAGAAAACAGCTGCTTTTAGACTTATATTATGTTTTTTATAAATAAAGGAACATAAAAGTGCTTATGGGTCAACCAACCCGACCCAGCCCATTTCGGCCCTACAAAAGATGATCCATTTCAACTCAATCCAGCTATTTTGCCACCTCTAGATTCATTAAAGGAGTCAAGAAGATGAGAAAAAGTGATATACCTGAAGTGGCAGGATGTATGACAACTTCTTTTGACATTACAGGAGCAGAAAGATTATATTTGACATTTCTATCTTTCATGTGCTGATCTTTAATGTCATCCTCTATTTCTCTTAACAGGGCCATTGAGTCAAAGTATTCATCTGATGTCATGCTCAAACAACTTGAGTTGGCAGAACTTGAAGAACGAGATCCTGGATCAACAAGATCGTTTAACTCAAAGTAGTCTCCCCTCAAAAAACAATCCATTTCGGAGGCGTTTTCAAGAAAAGGATCTGGAGATCTTTTAGTCATAAGTGGTGGTCCCGTGTCGTTTTCCAAATTGATAGAAATTTTGACGTCAATATTAGCAACAGAGAGCCGGGAGGGTGGTCTATTCACATCAACTAAAAATACTCTGCACAGTGCTCCATAATCCTGCATTATCCAACATAACCAATAGGAATGTTAAATGTTGCACTTCGTCAAAGCAAAGCCACTAAAACACTTTTTACCAAAATTTATTTTTCATACTCGGTATAAGATTACAAAATGGGTAAAAATGTTTTAATAACGAACTTTAGAAATGATTTAGGAGATATATTGTAGTAAAGATACACGTTGAGCAACCTTCAACTAATTTGACCCATTCATCCCATTTCAATTATAGCTAACTGTACTATTTACATGTTTGAGCAGTTTGAGCAAAACATAATTACAATCAACCATTACTAGTAAATGGGTCGAAAAATAACCTTTACAAATATCCTATAATAAAATGAGAAAATTCATGTGCACTCTAATGAGCCACGAACGCAATAGGCAAAAAGATAGCATGCATACCTTCGAACTGTTGTTACACTTCTCAGTTATTCTGTACTCTTGCATCACCCAATCAGTCTTTTGTACATGTGGGGCCCGACCCTCATAAAATTGCAGGGTGGTTCTCAGACCATGAAAGTCAGAGTTAGAAAATATCTCGCTAGCCTCTCCCGTTGCTAGCCAGAATCCACCCTCTGTATCCTTGTTTAACCCGCAGCAGAAGTACCACAAGTCAACTGCAAATGACAATTTGGTTTCATAAGATTTCATTGGGCGCAACTAGTCCATACATGTGGCATTTTAACCGTTCATCAGAAAAAAGGTCGATATGGGTGGGCCAATGGTTGATTGACACGAATACTTGAATGCCATCTGTACTACATAAAAATTCCCAAATCGTTTTCTTTAAAACATAATATGGTTTTCTAAACCAAACTCAGACATTAATTATCAGGAAATTCAAGTTAAGAAAGGACAAAAAGGTGTTAGTAGGTCGGCCCAACCCGATTGGACCATGTATTAAAAATCTTGATCATGTCGATTGTTCTTAATATTCCCTAAACATTCAAACAAGATTCAAAAGCATAACTTCATATCTAGATTATATCAATTGTCTAATAATGGAAAATGACATCTTTTTTTATAACATAAAGTATACACAAAAAAGCAAAAATAGTGATACTAACCAGGTAGATCCGAGGGTTTATATTGGTACGGATTTACATCAGAAGTTACATTCCAAGGCAAAGGTTTTCCACTTTTAAAGTCCAACAAGGACATAAAGATTCCTTCATCGGTCCAATATTCATTTTCGGCTGCAAGCGGGATGCATGATGAAGGATACATTGCAGATTATGACCAAGAAAAACAAAATCTTGACACAAAAGTTGTTGTTGCTACATGAAAGAACAAAAAGGTGTTAATTGGGTTGCAAAACATAACAGAACCCTAAGAAATTGTTCAAGAATATACGAATCCATGTGATAAGATTAATCAATCATAACCCATTAAAAATTAGATCAAACCCAACTGCCTAGCTACAATAATAAGTCAGTAAGTGCTTTAGTTGAAGCTTATAGCGTTGACTTTTATGGTCAAACTGACAAATTCAATGATCATGATGAAAAGGAACAATTATACACATTGATTAACAATGAACAATTATCCTCTTTCAAATCAAGAAAGAACCATTAATTAATTATTACAGAGAGTTATTAACCAAAAACTAAAGAACATCGAATTCGACCAATAACTAAAAAACCGAATAACAACTTCCTTTGCTTAAAATGGAAGTCATGATCAAACTACTTTCATCCCATTTTCATAACAAGATCAAAACACATTATTAAAATTTAAAAACATCCAAAAACAAACAAACATCCAAAACATTAACTCAATAACAGTCATTTAATTCTAACAATAACATATGAGCTATTTGTAGAAATTTCACAATTATGAAAACACAAACATGTTTATATAAACATCAAATTTCATTTCATACATTATATGAGCATATCAAACATCATGAAAACTTAAAACCATAGAACTAAGATAAGATCAAGAATTACCTGTAAGATGTATTTTTTTATTCTTTTGCTTAACAGAGTGAAGAAGAATTTTGGGTAGTATTTATAGGGACGAAAATGTAACTAGAGTTTGAAATATAAAAGCCATGGTTAGTAGGCTAAACTGAAGTAGTTTGGTGGGTTTGTTTTGGAGATGATTGTCTTGTTTGCTTACGTGGAGGGTTATTATTGGTTTGGTTATGTAAGTGGGGTGATAACAGTATTTTGATGAATCGGTAACGTTGTACTTCGTGACGTCTGCAATAAAACGCGGTTTTCTAAGAAGCTTCACTTTCAAACATTGATTCCGTACTTGCAAATAAAATATCAATCAATATGCTAAATATTTATATCTTAAATTAAACTAAATATACTTTTTGTCTATGTTTATTGATTTATTTGAAGTGTCTAACAAATTAGATTGTCTATTAATAAAATGACAATTTTATCTTTATTTTTTTCAAAAACTACCATGTAACAGATTTAAGAAAAAATAGATTGAGGATAAAATAGTAAATGTTGTATATTACTTTTGGGTTTCTAACATTTATTTCGAGACAAACTCAACTATAAAGGTGACCATTTATGATGAGATGAGCGAGTAATTTTAATTAATTAAAGTGACATGCAAAATTACTAAATTAGTAACATAGATCAATAATAATTTTACGAAAATAAAGAAACATGGTATTAATTGAATTTTATTTTTATTTATGATGCTTTAACCCAATTTGTATATTATATATTTAAGATTTATGATTATTAAAATCGTAGGATCGATCAAGATATATAAACTTAAGTACTTAACAATCTTGATACTACTCTATAGTCTATAGAAGTTTATGTTCTAATATAGTTGGGTTCACTTTTTCCCAATAAATCTGAGGTAAGTGTCACTTGTTCACTAATACTTCACTACCAATTGAAGATTTGTAAATAGATTTGTGTATCTATTGATATGTACATTTTAAGTTTACCAAGTACGATGAAGTCAAAGGAATAGAAAATTGTCTTTCTAATTAATAATTATACCATACATTTTGTGGATGTCCACGAGAGTAACATAATCGATAGGTATTACTTTTTTTCTTGATTTGTTTGAAAAATTGTTAAATCTTACATTAAAATAATTGCTTATTTACATTCTAACAAATGATTGTATATTCGTACTACACGTTCAAGTATACGGTAAAATTGAGAATGATAAAAGTGGTGGTTTAAAACCCGCAAATTCGCATGATTATGCAATGAACTTTGTGTTAATGACTTGCAATAATTTAGTGCACCAAAAGATTATTTCATTAGAGCAATATTACACAACGCTCTCTTAACATTGACCTTGTGTTTGAATGCACTCCCAATTTTCTCAAAATACAACCACTTACTCTTAGACTATTCCCAACAGTGACAAAAAGTGAAAGAAACTCACGCGTCACATTTGCGCCACATCAGTTTGTTCATAAAACTGATAGAAACTTACAGCCTCGTGCCAAGAGTGGTCCATTAATTTTTTTCAGGGACCCACAACTAATAAATTAATTAAACAATACATAATTAATTAAAATAAAACGCATTTCATTCAAATTAAAAATATTACATAATTAAAAAAAGTTACAGTACTTAAAAAAAATGATACAACACTTAAAAAAAGATGTTACAATACTTTAAAAAATGTTACAATAATTCAAAATAAAAGATTACAATAATTAACGACTACAGTAATTTGGAGAGAGTTGTGAAATCTGGTCGATTAAAGCATTCCGAAGTCGATGATGAACCTCCCGATCGCGTAAATTTTTGTCCATATGCAAATGAGTCTCAACCATTTCTTGTCACGAACATCTTGATTGGATATCCGGATATTGCTCCTCCGGTTCACACACTTTTCATCTGTTATCTTCGGTTATCATATTGTGTAGAATGACACAAGCATACAGGATTCTTGAATGGTCTTGCCGGGTTCTTGATTATTTGCTAACAGCCCTGAAGCACACCGAATGCTTGCTCCACATCCTTTCTTGCAACTTCTTGGTGTCTCTTGAAGCGCTTCTCCTATTCCGTTAGCAGATGCTTAAACGATTTCACAATAGTGGCTCATTCTGGATAAATCTCATCGCCTAGATAATAACTTTTGTTGAATTCATGGCCGGCAATTGTGATGTTTACTTGGGGAGCTCTATCTTGAAGTAAATCGTTGAACAAATACGATTGATTTACTACATTGATGTTGTTGCTCGAACCCGCTGGACCAAAGAAAGTGTGTCAAATCCAAGTATCGTATCGAGCATGATCGTTAGATGCCCGTGATCACCTCGAGTGTATTGACTGATGTAACGTAAAAAGTCATGTTTTTACGTACATTATTCCGCATTTATTAGACTTATATTTGATAAAAACATCTTAAAACAATCATTATTTATTTAAAATCACCAAAGCAGTCCAATTATAGGCATTGCTGCAAATATCACCGAAAATATCCAATTTGCACGTAAAACGAGGCAAATTCAATCACCTTAAATATTCCTCTCTTGATTATCTCATGGAAACAAACTTAATTCATATTTTATAATTCCAAAGTAAAATGCAAGACCGGAGGTGAAAGAATCAAGCAAAACGGATGTCATCATTTTAATTAAGTTTTAATTTAGCAATTAAGTCCTTTAGTTTTAATAATTCTAAAATGAGATCCGTAACTTATTAAAAAGAATTTTTTTAATAAACTACTCACTTACATATAAAAAGAAATTTAATTCATTAATTAAAACATTATCCAAATCTATGTAATGTTTCCATTTTTAATTCACCGAGTAGGAATACTTAAAAAGGTTAATACATACTTAAAATAATTAAAAAAATTTCACTAACTGGGTTTCAAAAAAATTAAATTTTTGAATCTCTAACTTATATAAATTCATTTACGTAAAGTAATATTGTCATGAATAAAACTAAATGGTTAATATACATATTAGCTCACACACAATTATTATAAACAAGGTACTAATTATGAAATTTTATATTAAAAATCAACAGCTCGTGTGTATACACGGGTTTAAAGTCTAGTCTATCTTTATAACTAATGAAGGGTTTAAAGTCTAGTCTATCAAATATATATCCATACCACATCTAACAAATCCTATGTGTCATCAGCATATAAAAGATACATGATGATGTGTATTTTCCTACACCCTTATTTCAAATAAGGTAATATTCAATTAAAAATTATATTATAACTATTTTCATTTAATATAATCCAAACTTATGACATCCTTTAATCTATTTTTTCCTTCTAATATTGTTTATAAAGTGTTTTAGTTTTTTCATCTTAATCTTAACTCTTCTTTCTCTAACTTTCTCTAACTCTCTATTTTATTTTATTTTTAAATAAACTATTAGTAAGTTATAAGAACTTGTTTTTAATGTAATTATACCTTTCATTAAAGTTTTGTTAATTTGAAATTTTTTATTATCATCATACAGAATTAGGGAACTCAATTTTCGCTATTTAGTAAATTGAATACAAGCTTATTGATAGGCAAATCAAGTTCATCATCTCTTTTTTAAAGAATTTTTTCCCTATTTTTTTAGATCACACAACTTAATTACAATTCAGTATGCGAATGGTAAGACATGTACTTTTATTAATTTTATATTAATTTTCAAATCTATACAATGTAGGTATATATTTGATTATTGTAGAATGATTTATGTTTTGTACATATATATGCACATTAATTATTCAATAAAATGTTTAAATTGTAATAGTAAGTGTTACAATTTATTTTTTCCAAGACTATTAACATACAAATTGTTTATTAGATTGTTACAAGGTTAACATATTATAACTATAGGAAATGAAAAGGTCACAATGACTAAACAATTATTTTTAGTTAGAAAAATATCAATTTATAACATACACATCTTTTTAAACCTTCCTATTTCATTAATATATCGTGGGAAAAAATGTTGTTATTATTTCATATACCGTTTTGACTTAATCCGAAAGTAATAAACAATTTGTACCTTGTTTATAATAATCCGAAAGTAATTTCCCCAATTTCATATACCGTTTTGACTTATAATTAACATATTACGACATTTTATAATGTTAGTCGTGCATCGCGCGAGTTTAACACTAGTTATAACTAAGGGAGGAGACCCTTAATTATTTGTCAAATATATACCCATGCCACATCATACAAATCCTATGTGTCATCACCATATAAAAAAAACTTGATGATGTGGATTTTCCTACACCCTTATTCCAAATAAGGTAATATTCAAATTAAATTTATATTATAACTATTTTCTTTTAATAAGGTAATTAGTAAAATTAAATTAACACTATTTTGAATAAAAATAATGTGTCGTATAATAACACTTATAACTTTTTATTATTTTCCAAACTCATGACATCCTTTAATCTATTATTTCCTTCTAACTTTAATCTTTTAGTTTTTTCATCATAATCTTAACTCTTATTTCTCTAACTTTCTCTTTTTTTAAAAATAAATAAAAAAACTTTGAGTGAATTATGAGAACTTACTTTTAATGTAATTATATCTTTCATTAAAGTTTTGTTAATTTGAAATTTTTTTATTATCATCTTACAAATTAAGGGAATTCAATTTCTATTATTTAATAAACCGAATACAAGCTTTATGGATAGGCTGATGAAGGTCATTATCTATTTTTTAAAGAATTTTTTTCTATTTTTTTAATCTCACACAACTTAATTACAATTCAGTATGTGAATGGTAAGACGTGTACTTCTATTATTTCTATAATACTTTTCAAATCTATATAATGTAGGTATATATTTGATTGTTGTAGAATGATTTATATATACGTACATTAGTTATTCAATAAAACGTTTAAATTGTTATAGTAATTTTTACAATTTATTTTTCCCAAGACTATTAACGTACACATTGTTTATCAATTGTTGCAACGTTAACATATTATAACTGTAACACCCCTCTTTCAGGTCAACAATATTATATTATTTTACTCGGAAGCGTATATTACAAAATACATTTCATAACTATATATTAAATATTATACATAAACAGTTTTTCATATTCAAAGCACACCAAATTCAGACTATTTAAAATTACATAAGACGGGGTATTATATTTTACAAAACAAGGTTTATTACAAAACCATATCAGAGCCTTCGAGCGCAATCAAACATTCTTTAAACAACCTGCGGGAAGTAATTGGAGGGATTAGCATAAAGCTAAGTGAATAGATTTATCACACACAATTCAACTTAGCATAACAATCTGTTTACAGCGAATAATCGTAAACACATTCTTTTTCAATGAGGATCGGTGGCTCTTGGGATATCATAATACCCGGGGATTCCCAAAGAACACTTAACGTCATTCTGTATGGCCATTACAGAATAGACCGATAACTATTGGTTATTAAACTCATACACAGGTCTCAAACACAACAAATGAATCAAAACCTGTGTAATTCACATAATAACCAAAAAGTTCAACTACACGTTGACCTCAATAATCTGATACACATAGATTCACATATCACGTAGATTCATACTCAATGATACAGATTAACAATCGTATAATCAATCTACGTATACTTGTTGTAACCAAATAGTTACAACTAAATCGAAGGGTGAGTTCTAAATCCACCTTTGTCTTCACAAACTCAGAATCCAGGGATCACTTATCTTTTGGAGGATCTGAGAATCAACAATCAGATATAAATTAGTAATCCGGATTATAAATACTTAACTTATATCAATTTGTAACATTAAGAACTTAGCACAATCGATTTCACAATTACAAGTTCTATCTTGCATAATAGTAATTTTCATACAGTTATCATCATGTACTAATATTACATGATCAATGTTATATCATATAACAAAGCAATTGACATTAACAATCATTAATTAAAAGAGATGCTGGAATGGCTCATGACCCGCCGGCTGGGGTCACGGACCCGCCGGTTTCACACCACAACCCGCCGGCTTAACCCACCTAGCCGCCGGGTATTTTAAGTTTTATGTTAACAGAACTCAATTGGGTTTTAAAGCGTCCAGCAACAGCCGGGTAGGGTAGTTAACCCACCGGCTCCCTAATTTCACAAAGAAGCCGCCGGCTTGGGTGTACTACCCGCCGGCTTATTCTTCATTTCTGCAACAGCAGCAGCAGCAGAACAGCATACCCCAACACGAATCAAACTTTCAATTTCACAACTTTCAAATGACAATTCGTCCAATACATGTTTCTAGCCTTAAAGGAACTTTATATAGCAACAAGTTAACATCAAGTAACTTAAACCAACATCAATCAACTTCATTTTCATGCCAATTTCATACAAATTTGCTAAACCACATATGTGAGCTTATTTGAACTCAAAATTACCATTTTAAAACTGAAATCCACAATTAAACTTATGTAATTCAGTTCCTATCATCATATGGTATCAGAAATCATCATATATCATTTAAGAATTCAACAATTCCATCAATTTCATCCTTAACCTAATTAAAACTTAAGTTCATGAAATTAACTATACTTACATTGAAATGATGAAAGTGATAGCAAGGAGATGATGAACTTATAATCACACAATCACAACCTTGATTCTTCTAATTTTGTTAATGATTCTTTGAATTGTAGTTTGTAATTTCAAGTAAACAAGAAACACTTGTTAAATTAGGAAAGTTGGAAGGAAAAGACGAGTAACCAAATAAGGAGGTCGGCTCTCCTTATAAACTGACTCTCATTTTCGGGTATTTTATACCCGTCTTAAATCTATTGTCTGGCACTTAAATATTAATTGCGAGAAATTTATTTTATGATACTGTCAACTATAGTAAATTAAAACAATAACAATTTACTATTCACAATAGGTCCTGAGACCTATTTATCTAAGTTTCATAATAAACAATTAATATCAAATAATTTCTAAAATAATTAAATAATCAATTTAAATAGAGAATCACCAGACCCGACGAGAGGATGTTACAATAACTATGGGAAACGGAAAGGTCACAATGACTAGACAATTTTTGTGAGCTAGAAAAATGTCTAATTATAACATACACATCTTTTTTAATCTTCCCATTTCATTGATATATTGTGGAAAAATATGCTGTTATTAATTCATTTTTTATGGGTTAAAATTTATAAATTATCACTAATACCAATAAAAAAATTCCTTTTATAATCTGAAAGTTTCCACCATTTCATATATCATTTTGACTTGTGATTCACATATTACGATATTTTATAATGCTAACCGTGTATCGCACGGATTTAACACTAGTTAATAATATATTTAAAAACTCTCTCATATCATTCGAGAAAATCATTAAGAACTCGATACCCATTAATTAACATGCGCCCTCATTAGGCAATACGTTATGACCCATAAACTTACATATATAAATCTAATTAAATTTAACTGTTCAAAATAAAACACATATTAATTAATCTTATCAATTAGTTTAAATACAAAAAATGAAAATATTGGTAAATATATTAAATAAGTTATAAGGATACATTAGTAGTAGTATTAGTATACATCTAAAACGAATACAATATCTATCCCACTTAAAATACGGGTAAATGTATTTTGTCGGCATCCTACCCTACTAGTTTGTCCTGAGATCAACAACTTACTCCTTAAAGTACCAATGTATACACTCAAGTGGCTATTTTTGTATCAATTTCGGCTATTTGGTAACCAGTTACCGGTAGTGACAGTGAAAATAATTACGTGGCAATTTTGAATTAGAAAAATTAAGTACGTGGAAATATTTGTTACACGTGGAACCACTTAGCCGGTGACCTTCACTTCTTGATAAGTTAAAAAAAAAGTCAAACAATTCTCATTCAATTCTTTATCTTCATTATTATAACTAGAAGAGCACTCGTGCATTGCAGCGGTAAAAATGTTAACAATGATTTAAAATTAATCATGTGTTTGAGAATATTGTGTTTGTGAGTATTTGCAAATGACTTTTAAACTAATGTAAAAACTTCCAAACGTTATACCTTTTTTATAAATTCGATAAATATTACAAAATATAAAGAAATTTTTTTTGATTTTTTAAGTTATTATCGTCTCATTCACATGTAATATAATTACTTAAAAATTAAATGTAATTAATGTAAAAATGCACGTGCTTAAACAACATCTAAAAAACATAAACAACAATAAAATTAGAATATTAATTACCTCATAACTCATATACCCTTAAAAAAACTAATTATAGTGTACTTATATACTAATTGGGATTTGAGAACAAAAATGTCGTTGTAGTATAGTGGTAAGTATTCCCGCCTGTCACGCGGGTGACCCGGGTTCGATCCCCGGCAACGGCGATTTTTTTACCCTTTTTTCCAAGCGACATAACATTTGACTAAAAGATATAACAAAAGTATCAGAGCTTCTCACGAACAACATTAATTGACACTTGTAGATGAAAGTGACACTCATTTTTAGTTCTTAGTTATGAATTTAAATTTAAAAAAACTTGAGCCAGACCAATAAGTCGATAATCTACTAAATTTGTACATGTTTCATGTTTGTGATAGATATGTTGTCATCTCCGTTCTCCACTATGGCGTTTGCACATCTATATACGGTGATAGAAAAGATGGACATTCGATTAGAACACGAATCAAATTTGTATGTATGATAACATAAAAGACTACTTATGATCGTATTGCTATACTACATGATTATTATTACTATTTTGCTAAGTATAACCATTGACAATCAAAAAAATCATGGGAATAGTGAATACAATATAAATAAATTGCTATTTATAAATCAAACACTTCAACATAGATAAGAAGATATTGATTAAAAGAAAGAGATAAAAAGAGTATGTATATTCAAAATACTTAAACAAATTTTATCCAAATCGTAGGACAATGCATTTGTTTAAAGATTTACATAAGCATATTACATACGACTACGTTATTAAAGTAGCTTTAATGATGACCATAGATGGCCAATGGCCGAAACACTATCCTAACTAGCAATTCATCATCATTGCTAGCACATTATTATAACCAATATTTTGATAAGTATAGCTCTTAATAATCCGAAATTTATAGGTAAATTTTAATTAACTAGTCAATTAGTTAACGTTCAATATCTAATCGTAGGCACTTGGCGATTTTTAGTGCTTAATGGCGATTTCATGAAAGTTATTTGTTTTTAAGGGAAGTTATGCTAACATCCTTGTTATTATTACAATTATTATTATTATTATTATTGTTATTATTATTATCATTAATCATTATGATGCTTAATAAAACTAAAACAATTTCAACATCTAAATTACATGCAATTTATTTATCAAAAAGAGTAGACAATTATTATTATTATTATTATTATTATTATTATTATTATTATTATTATTATTATTATTATTAATAATAATGGTAATACTATGTTACATGGGGGTGGATGGGTGCCACGTTATTATAGCATGATGTTATCTCATAATCGTTGCAACGGTAAAACCATATTGGAGGAGTTTATAGATGAGATGTCTCACTAAATTAATGTATTTGGATTAAAAGAATGAAGAAATAAAAATAGAAAAAAAAAGAAAAAATCATCCATTTTTGAATGGGTGGTAATTTATACACTATCAAATTTTAGTAATACAACATCAAACCACTTAACTAAATAACACAGTGATAGTTTGAACTTTTGGCTTCCTAGATGTCAAAGATTCAATATGGGTAAATATTTAGCATGTTAGTTACCCACCGGAGAATTTGCAGATAAATGTTCATTCCAACTTCAGAGGTCCAACTGTACCAGGAGAGTTGTCCGGAGTTATCCTTATGGGTGAACAATGATCGATGCCAAAGATATACGAGACTAAGGTGTTCCTATCAATTTACATCTTTTTTATCTTTGTGCGGAGTAATACACCATAGAATATGCTTTATTTAGTTTATTGTGTTGTAAAGTGTAACAAAATTTAGTGTTAGTACAAATTAATCCCCTTTTTGATACTCAACATCTTGCAAGTTGCAACATGTATTGCGGCGTCACAACATCGTTCACGGACGGATTGCAAGTATGTGAGTCAGGAATAAAAACTTTTTACCTCTTATCAACCTGCAAAAAATTTCGAATCATAACACCAACCCCTTAAAAGCCGAAAATTAAAACAAAAAACACTAGTTTGGAGCAAACTTTTTTGATTTTATGACCAACGATCCATACGAAGGGGCTGTTGGATTTGCATAGCTTCAAACCCTTTTTCCACAAGTTTACACTTTGTTTTTTCATCCGTCTTCTTTGCGGACTTTCGTCGAACAGGTTATCTCCGTAATGTTTTTATACATACAATCACACATACATATTGCTGTTCGGAATAAGTAGCAACTAATGCAAGGATACTTTCAATCTTTAAATGTTTAGGGTTTTGCTCTTGAAAATTTAATTATTTTTTTGGTGCTCCAGTATTTCTAAATTTGTTTTCTTTTGGTTGTTTTGTTAATTTATTGATTACTGTAACATGTGTCTGCTTGAAATTTGATAACTATGACAGCTTACATTAGTGTTTGTAAACTTGTATTTTTTCATGAGGTGAAACCTGATAAGGGCTGTTTTTATATTGGTCAATTTGACTAATTTTATATGAAATTTCCTATTTGTTGGGCCACATTATTATGATTTGTGAATTAGTGTTCATAGCTTGCGTTTGAATCTTGTTTTTGGTCTTATGGCGATAGAAAATTGTTAGATTTGTGGTTGTTTAGTGATTCGATTTCTATCATCATTTAATGCTGTTTGTCTCTAGAAAATTGTTAGCTGCTAAGATTACGAGATATTCATGTGCAAAAACGCACCCGAATAAACATGTAGCTCGTCTGAACTCTGTAGACATGATTACGTTGTATCAACATCAAAACACTTTTTTTATGTTTCATCATAGCAAACTCTTAATTAGTGGCCACAATGACATACAAGTCTACAACATACATTAAATGTCGATATTGACTATCAAATATATCATCAAATGTGATGGAGACATAGATTCTTGAAATTAAACCTTTTAATATACATTGTAACTATATTTAGGTTATGGATATAAATATATAATAAACGGAGTAGGATTTTTTCAAGAAAAATGTTACCGTGAGTTCTTTATGTTCGGTTCTCCTCACAGCACTTGCTACCACTTCAACTTTTGTCACGTTTTATGTGGATTTCTTGTAATTATCTTTAACTTTCTGTCACTTAGCATCGAAAGGAGTATGAAGTGAGGACAGTTCTACTTTTAGGTTGTAAGTCGATCTTCAATAGGAATCAGTTTTTGTCATTTGGGATCTGCTTAATTGCGGTGAGATTGATAAGAATGTTAGCAATCTAATAATATGGATCACACTTTGTTCTTTCATTGTTGAAAAGTTGTTTGATTGTAATCTTGATGACTTTATTAGTGTAGGGATAATGATTGGAATATTCAAAGTAAAGGAGAAGCAACGGGAGCTTTCTGAAAAATCCAATGGGAAGCCTCCTGGCAAAAAGCAAAGTGCGGGAGAGTTGCGTCTCAACAAAGGTACATTGCATTATTAAATAGTGATTGAATTCAGTATTGGTGCTTTATAGTTCTCAGTTCTTGGTGATATTTTTTAATCTTAATAAAATTTCTAATTTTCGTGTGGGAATATTTTTGTTTTACTTTCCATCATGTTGTGTGTAGATATAAGTGAGTTAAACCTACCCAAGACATGTAGCATATCGTTTCCAAAAGGAAAAGATGACCTCATGCACTTTGAAGTAACCATTCGGCCTGATGAGGGATTCTACTTGTAAGTGTATCTTTCGTGTTTTTCTCTGTTAGGAAATACCACAGTTTGTCTTTACTTCGTTTTCATTTAGATGTACCATTTGATAAAAAGATTCCCACATGTAGCATGGCATTGAAGTTCTTGTTGTTGTTGTTAGTTTCTTTTTTAAGTAAGTTTAGTTGTTAGCAATGTTTTCTGCTCTACAAGTACACCTTAAGCATGTGTAACTATTAATTAAATGTTGCATTTCAGTTTATTGTGGTTTGTCTCAGACTGGTTAAATAGGCAAAATTTAAATTACTGAACGGGGAACAGGTCAAATTGGTTGGAGGTCGTTATAATCTTTTAGTGTATACAATCCCCTACTTGTTTCACTCAAAGATTTGGATTATTATTATTATTAAGTAATATGTTTTGTTATCATAATCAATGTTTTAATCTTGTAATTCTTTAACATAAGGATAAAGAAGTGTTTCTGGTCAATCCAAGCTGGAACTGTTTTGGAAATGTGGTTACCTTACTAATTCACCCATCTTGGAACATCTGCTATTAATACATCTCATAACCTGATGGTTTTAATAGTGGTTACCTTACTACCTATTAAGGATATTGGTATTTTATTATTTTTTCAAATAGACTAGTGAAATATTTCATTGATAAGTTTATGTGATACACAAAATGAGAAACATTAAATCTATTTTGACATGCATAATATGCTGATTATGTCTAGACTTAAAACTTATGAATTCAAGGTTTTTCCTGCAGTAGCGTAAGCTACCATTGAACCAAATCTGTCTAATATGTTATAATTTTTATTATTTAGAAGATGATGTCAATTGATCTGTTGGACAATCTGTTTTCAGAGGTGGCATATTTACATTCACGTTCGAGATTTCCCCGATCTATCCCCATGAGGCTCCAAAGGTCAAATGCAAAACGAAGGTACACGTACTTGTAGTTTTTAGTGTTCAAGATCCTCATTTGGTGGTTTCTTCGCTGCTACTGTAAATGTTTTGGAAATGTGAGGATAGTGTGACAATTTCAACACATTTACTTATAAACGGTTTAATTTTGGGTAGAGTTATATCTCAAACAGGTCAAACCGTCAAATGAAAACATATAGCTAAAACGGAAATGGGTCAATCAGGCTGTTAGTCATCCATGATCTATACTTATATTATTATATCAGAAAAGCATCTATATTCTATTTTTAATTCTTACTACCTTTTAAGATTGGATTAGATTTTTTATTGTAATAATTTGGTCTCCTAAATTATAATTAACGCTGTAGTTATTTGTCATTTTTTTTGTAAGTGGCCCAAAACGTGTTTGTAGCTCAATTCGGCCCCTACTACAAACTGACCCATTTTGACCTATTACCCAAGCTGCTCATCTTGCCACCTTAAATCAATTGCAATGCTCCTGGTAAACCGAATTATAACTGTTGGCTATCTTTCAGGTTTACCACCCCAACATCGACTTCGATGGAAATGTTTGCCTTAACATTCTTCGAGAAGACTGGAAACCAGTTTTAAACATTAACACTATAATCTATGGATTGTATCATCTGTTTACGGTAAATAGTCTTATTATTTTACTACGTCGTATTAGATTATCAGTTTTCTTGCAGTTTGTATTAAACTCTATCTGAATATTAATTTAAACACATTGATTATTGTGATTTTATGTTGCAATAATCCAGACATTTTCTCAAAGACTTGTCAATACAGATACAAAACACCATCTTATTTTTAATTTCTGTTCTTAATCTGACTAGTAAACTGCTTGTGCAGGAACCAAATCACGAAGATCCCCTAAATTCAGATGCAGCTGCTGTGTTGAGGGACACTCCTAGGTTGTTTGAGTCCACTGTGAAGAAAGCAATGGCTGGTGGGTATGTGGGACAAACGTTATTCACTCGGTGCATATAACTTACTGATGGCAGCATCAACAATGTATCAGATTCATCTGGAAAAAGAACTGATATTGTGCGGTTAGAATCTGACCGGGAAAAAAAAAAACTTTGGTTTCAGACAAATTCCATTAAAGGGTTGACGATGGTTTATTGCAGATGTGGCCGAAAGAGTCGATAAATAGTTTATTATATTTATTATTGCTGCTACTACTACTATTATGGTTTAAAATTGGTTCATCTCGGGTTCGATAAGTGATTAATGCTACATAGGCCTACTTACTGACCTAAAAGTGGGTTTAATTTCATAATTGGTTGAGTTATTTTTCTCTCTTAATCTCATACAATCAATTTTTCAAATCAACCAATCACATCTTTAGGTCTTTATTTAGTCATACCAATTTAGTCTTACCAATTATTTTCCTAAGTTTTTAGCATAATAATAATTTAAATATTTAAAAGTTTTCATTAATGTCACAAAACTATCAAATCATTTTCTGTTTAAACAAGTAAACGTAGAGGAATTCATGTTCTGACTACGTATATATATGAAACCCTTTTACGTCAATCCACTAATTACTTTGATTTAATCAATGGTTACTATTTTGCCAAATAACTTCGCTAGACAATTGTAAGATAACAAATGCCCTTATTTTTAAGCCATTTGAGTTTTTTTTGTTACCAGGAGAGTTATAAAGACAAAGATGCCCTTGAGTTGACTTATTTCTTATATTTCTATCATAAGAGAAAAATGACGGTATTATATTTACCTCTTACACAGTCTTCTATGAATCAGTTTTGTGAAAAATAATTTATGAGTAAATTGATAAGATTATTACTTTTAGTAGTGTCTGCTTGGTATTATATTTACCTCTTACACAGTCTTCTATGAATCAGTTTTGTGAAAAATAATTTACGAGTAAATTGATAAGATTATTACTTTTAGTAGTGTCTGCTTATTATGTGACCGTATTGATTTAGGTGTAAAGGCAATGATATCCTTAAGTTGACTTAAAGCATTATATTTTTTAGTTTATTATTTATTAATTTACTTTTTCTAACGTAACAATTTATAATTAGGTGACTTACAAAAGTTGAGTTGTTAGTGACATTTTTATAGCAGACGTACATTATACAGCTAAGTAATCTTGGATATAAAACATTCCATGGCATCAATGTCGGAAAAGAAAAGATCTCAATTTCACATGTTTAAATTGAGGAAGATGCAAGGGCCAATTGACAGTGCAAGAAACTTATCAAAATTTTTATCATCCTTTCAAATGGCATCCGGGCTTAAAGTCAACTTCTCAAAGTGCGAGATTTTTGGAATTGGAGTAACTTAACTTGAGGCTCCTTCTAAAGGTGTTGAAAAAGTTTGAAAGCTTGAGAAGCAATTTCTTTTGGGGAGGATCATTGAATGATATGGGTGGCTTGGAAAAAGATGCTTATGCCAATTAAGAAGGGTGGTTTAAGAAGAAAATATGCAATGGATAAAGTATCTTTTGGAATGAAAATCAGGTAAGTTCCACTGCTTCAAACAATTGGATGTCTAACATTTTTTTTATTCATACATCTAAATCATGCATTGCAGTGTTGTACAATACTGCTCAAGAACGCGTAAAAGATGATGTATGAATCAAAACATGTGTTATATTTATCACTAGCCGTAAAGAAGCTAGTGTTGCAGAAAGAAGCTAGCTTGCACCATGCTTGGTCATGGCAGTTGGCTTCCAAGAGTCCAAGATTTGGGTTGAGAGTTAGATGAACTCTTGGACAGTTGGACCTGAAAGAAATGACATCAAACATGGGCTTTTCTTATGGCCCCGGATACTTGGATTCTTCAAGTTAGATAATTTGATGGGCTTCAATGTAAAATCCATTTATACTCATATCACCGAAAATTTTACTCTAGAACAACCAAGTGACATTCAAGAATCAAGACTACAAGTGGAGGACATTATTACCGATACAGACTAATCTTGAGAAAAGCGACATTGATCTTCATTCTATCAGATGTACCTCGTGTGACGAAGACCATGAACGTCTTTTTGTCAATTGTCAGTGTTGCTAGAGTCTTGTGGGAGACCATTTGTAGACGGTACAAGTCATACAATCCTCCAACTATTTATAGTATCCATGATGTATTGTTCAACATTCCTCTAAAGGCCTAAATTGTGGAAGAACTTGGAAATTCTTTGGAGGTTGTGGTTTGCACCGCTGATGTTGGGAAGATATAGAAATAACTCTACATTCAAATGCAAGAAGTCGAAAAGTGCCATTCGGGATGATGTAAAAGTTTTTTTTTTCTTTGACTAAATAGTAGAAGTAGTAAGATAAATGTTAGTTGGATTGATTGGATTTGTTCTAACTTCTTGATAGTTGCTTAATATTACTAGTCATTTAAAAAATATAATTTATGGGAGCTGATTTTGGCAAGTAAGTTTTTACTTGTCACAAGGAAACAGTACAACTATTTATGCCTATAGTACAACTAGTTAATGCACTGTTTCCTTGTGACAAGTAAAAGTTTACTTGCCAAAATCAGCTCTAGTAATTTATACCCAAAAAAAAATGGTGATCTACAATTAGGTAGTCTGCACATCATTGTACATTTGTACAAAACCTTAGGCTTTCATAAAAATAGATATTATTGATGTTTCTATAATGAAACTCGGAATATCAAACTCGGTAGATTTGATTAATAACTCTTGATATACGGAAATCAAGCTTATTAAGATGTGGTGCCGTTTAAAAGAACCTACGGTTGTTTTTGTAGGTTGGATGCTTCTTTCACACAAAATACATGAGACTTAAAAGTGCATCATTATCATTATCATTTTAATTATTAGAATAAAAAATATCATGACTTCACGTAATGTTAATTATCATTTTAATTATTGTATCATTTGAAGTTTTTGTTATTAGTTTATTTTTATTTATTCGTATTTACTAGATTTAAGAACCGTGTATAAAAACGGGATGTCGAATAGCAAATTATCTTTATTATTATAATTAGTTATTTATATAAAGTCTAATTATCTTCTACTTAAAATGTTTGGAGAAGATTCAGATAATCATGTATTTCCATGTTGATATCTAGGTAGAATTTATGAAGATTATTTCAAATATATTTCGTCAGGAAATCAATATATTTAATTAGTTAATCAAAAATTTAATTAAATCAAATTATTTGATTGACCCATTACACAAAAATGTTACGGATTTATTATTATTTTAAACTCTCATATATACACATATTGTATTTAACTATTTGATTGGTCAATAGCATGCCATCTTCGAAGGTGAGAGAGGTGGTCGAGCGCTCAGGGCCTCCGAACTACAAGGCCCTCCAATTTGCATGTGTTTGTGCATATGTATGTGTGTACATACATATACGTATAATTTGATTGTTGATTGCAAGAAAAAAATGTCCTAGTTGTTTCAAAATTGAATGAGGCACAACAAAAAGGTAAGAAAATTAGTTTATTTTTCGACATAGGGCCTCATTTCGATGATTATTCATGATTTTGTCTAGGGCATCCGAAAACTCAGCGACGGCAATAGGTCTCAATTTTTCAAAAGATTTGAATTACAAAGGTTTTCTTTTATTATAATTGAATTTTAAACCCATGCATACACATAGATGGTTGAAGTAAAACTATTTTTATATTTGAATGTTAGACCCATTCATGTTGTCGAAACTGCTTTTCATTTATTTGAATGTTTGAATACATAGAAATACTTTTGAATAAAAGTGCCTATCGTTGGTGATTATATATATTTTAATATTTATACGTGAAAAATAATGCTAAAGTGATCTTATAGGGTTTTGATATATATAACCCTTAGAGCGTTGTTTTAGGCTTCCAAAACTAAACTTAATTTATTAATTAAACACCGACATTCCATATTTGTAATGCATTCATTCCATAACTACTTATAATCTTGATAATATTAATAGTTCGACTATAAATTTAGAAGGGTTAAACAATAACTTAAGGGCTATGTTTATCAAAACCCTTTGATATAATAAAAAGAATTATCAAATTAATAAAATCTAGTATTTGGATTTAATAATATAAATAGATTTTTTAGGATAGATTTTTTAGGGAAGTCAATAAATATGATTGGTTAATTGAAAGTTTTCTTGGTGATATGATTGATTAATTAATATATATACCAATATTTACTGTGAGTAACTAAAATCCAAATCTAAAATACGAAATAACGTACGAGTTTACGAGTATATTTTTGGGTTAAGTTAAAGTGTTAAACTACAATTGAGATGGATGAATTTGAAAATTTCTTTATATACAGAAGAAAATTTTGATAAAATTCATTGGGGTATCATCATCATCAAATATCGCTCATAGAAACATTGAATTAGCTAGTAATAATATTATAATATTTAAAAGTAAATATTGGGCTTTGCTAACGTGTACCCCGTAGCATACGTTAAACCGCATTTAATGAAGTCTAAATTTTCTTAAGTATTTTTAATTTGCATTTAATACTTATTAATCCAATCTAATATTTTACCTTTTCTATACATATTAATTACACATTCTGATATTTAAGGAAATTTATACTGTATTAAATGAGATTTAACGTATGCAACAGGGACACACGTTATGAAAACTCCTAAAAAATGTCAAAATGTGAAAAAGGTTCTATAAAAGGAAAGCTTTTATTAAGTTCAACCCACTCATTCAATCCTTAAATAAATGATTTGAGTTCTATTTTATGTTAGATTCAAAATAAATAATAAATAAATTCAAATATAAATAAGGTAATATGCCGAGTTTTGACACATTAATGCAAGTCAGCAATGGCTAAAGTCGTCTAAATTAGATAATCCCATTTGCACATTTATTACTATAATTTTGGAACAAATAATAATTATTGAAAGTCATCACAATAATAATATCAATCACTCCTAGTTAATGACTATTATAAATATAACACACACCTTTCTTTTTTTTTTAAAAAAAAGTCAGAAACACAATCTCATTTATATTACATAATAAATGATATAATGTCATCTACCAAAACCATTATACAAGTTATAAGTATTATCTATTAATTTACAAACTATTAAAATGTATCTGGGCAATATAAAGTATTCAAAATAATATCAGAGTAGTCATGGTCAACAACTTCCAAGCACTCCTTGCCCAGTCTCATTCAAGTTAAAACCTGCAAGGAGTAAACAACGGGATTAGCACAAAGCTAAGTGAATAAACCTGTTACAAACAGTTTGACTTAGCTAAAACAATATTAATTATCAACAGTTAACACATAGACTCAACATCACCAAGAGGATCGGTGGTCCTTGTGGCGCCCTCAGACCGCGGTGGCACACCAAGCAACACTTACGATCACTGCAGGCCATTACAGTGATTTACCGATAACTGTTTGCTACCTTTAACCAACATAAGTTCCATTCACAACACATGTTCACAATTCCTATATTGGTTAACCTGTAGCAACCCAGTCCAACAATTGTTGACCTCCGATACCCCAAAATGCTTAAAGCAGTTTATATATATATATCACAACAACAATCAACATTTAACACTACTATGCTTAGTCTGTTGTAACTAATATGTCACAACCAAACCATACTGAAGTTCCAAGTCAATTCACCTGTCAACTTCGGTCCAACTACTCAGCTGACTAATCACTGAGTCTTCTGCGTGTCTGAAACACATAAGAAATTTCGAGTTAAACTTCATATCATATTGATCATAACTTAATATTAATAATCAAACATATATTAAGTCATATAATCACCATATACAAGATAAATCACATTATGAAGTTTAAATCAAACAAAACATTCTGTTACACTATAAATCCGCCGGATTCTTAATGAATCTGTCTGGATTCAGCTGAATCCGCCGGATTCAGAGAGAATCCGCCGGATTCCAAGCATTATTCAGATTCACAATTGGGACAGAACCTTTTAACAGAATCCAGTTGAGGAATCCACCCGGATTCAAGATGAATCCACCGGATTCTAGAGGAATCCGCCGGATTCCCATCATCTTCCAGACCTGTGCAGTTCATAATTCTGCACGAACTCAGCATACAAAAATTTCAAATCCAGCATACCAATTCTGTTTCTAGCCTCAAATAACTTCGACCAAAACTTGTAATAACATCATATAACTAAGTTTCAATCCTCAATTCATCACAATTCATACAAATCACCTAAAACCTATAAATTTTACATTTTAACTAAATTTCAAGGAATTAAGAAATTTCTTCATGTAATCCTCATGAAATTAACATATTAAGATCAAAAATCATCATTCAATTATCATACAACTAATTTCTAACTTCAATTCAATACACCTCTCAATTAACAATTAATTTTTATCAAAACAAATTCATAATCACAAGAACACTTACAAGATGAGTGATGAAGGGGAACAAGCTGTGATAATCCAAGAATCACAAGAACAATTTGCTATCTTCTTTTGTGGGTTTAATTTGCAATAAAAGGGATTAACAATTTAGCAAGTTTTTAGAGAGAGTTTTAGAAGAGATTTGGAAGAGAAGAGTTTAGGTCGGTCTCTCCCAAAACCGACTCCAATATAGATATAATTATTATACCCGTTCTAACTCTATTGTCTGGAACCTAAATTTTAATTGCGAGAAAACTATTTTATTTTACCGTGAACTAAAACTATTTAAATTGGTCAATAATTCACTAGTCACAATTAATCCTTTGACCAAATTTCCTAAGTTTTAAAACCAACATATAAAACGCAATAATTTAAAATATAATAATTAAAATATATAAGTAAGGGAAATTACCAGATTACCCTCGAATAACAAAAGCGGGTGTTACAAATCTTTCCCCCTTAGGAAGATTTCGTCCCCGAAATCTCACTAGACTCAAACAAATAAGGGTATCGCGAACGCATACTCGACTCAGTCTCCCAAGTAAGATTTGCCCCTAAACTATGTTTCCATTTAACCAAAACCATCGGTATCTCTTGAGAGTGCCCCTTGACGTTGGATCTAGATGACAATTGACTACAATCGAAAGGCGGAATCAATCAATTGCAAGTATGGCTAACAAACACAAACCGAACAAATGTATTTCAACAATGAGAACGTGTATATCAGCTTGTATAACTATTTGGGAACGATTACAAGGTAGCTTAGTCGACAAATGGTGCTAGGGTTTCGTCAACCCTAGCCGGAAACCCGTAGGTTTGTATTTATACAAAAAATCAGCCGACATGCGTCACTTGTAGAAGTATCGCATGTGGCCGCCTTCATGCATGCGTCACTAAGGCAAGTGACGCCTAACCTAAAACTTAAGTGTCGCATATAACAAAAACTATATTTTCACTATACGACTAACGACACTTATTACAACTCGATAGACCAACTGACAGACAACCTAATATGCATCAACAAACTCCCCCGTGTCTTCAGCTTGGTCTTCAAAATCTTCAAAATCTTCAAATTTAGCATTTAGCACCAACCTTCTGGGAATGTACCTCCAGCGTGTATTCCCACCTTTAAACATATCTCGACCACCCTTGTGAATTTTGAAGCCTCTTCTAAATCAGCTTGATTGTACTGAAGTTTATTCTTGTAGAGAGCTTTCAAATCTTTCTTCGTCAAGTTGATTAGGCTGATTGGATCAAAAACGCGAATTGACTTTCCCACATATTCCTTAATCGGCCATTCTCCCCAAACATCCTGTGCTTGTGCCACAGCTGTCTTTGTAGAATATTCGATTACAGCTTCTTGAGTTACAGAGTCAAACCACCAATACTTAAGATCGCGTAAGAAATCCAGTGGCAACTCTTGTAAGGGAACAGTCTTAAGACTAGCAGCTGGTGGATAATGATATTTCACGATCGGTTGTTGAGTTCTCAAATCAATCTTCTTCTTGTATGAGTATCGAACTCCCAGCTCTGGTCTAATCCACAAATATTTCTTGATGTAAATCTCTTTTCTCAAAATTCTCTGAAAAAGAACTCCTCGAGTATCTTCAGAGTGATTAACGATGTTTAGCTGAGCAAGACGATTCAATTCAACCTTCGGCAAAGTGCTAATATGATTAAATCTCGGTTTGAAGTATTGCACGCCGTCGCTTCTCTTTATCAGAATCAAAAAGTTATCAACATCGAACTTCCAGCTTCTGATCAACCCAGTCAACTCACCTCTAACCAGATAAGTTTTACACGTTTTCAATTCAGGTGCAATTGACTTATAAACCACTTGCGGTTTCGAAATTCCAGAAGATGTAGACGCGGGAACTGATTCTGCAGTAGATTGTCCCATTGGAGGTTCTGCCTCATCCTCGGAAGAATCTGTTTCGATAACCGGAGCATCAAAATCAAATGCTTGAGCAGGTTGCCTTAACGCTGGCTCCGGTTCACGTTCAGGTGCCGGTTCTTGATTAGGATTATCCATGTATTCCTCATCCGACCCTGGAACTTCAGCATCCATCTCAATATCATCGGGATCAAAAGATCTATCAATTTCATCACATCTATTAACCAAACTCTGCAGATATGTCAGATTGACATTTGAGTAGTCGGCTGCAATCGGAGTCGGTTGTCCCGGAACATCAACAAAATAATCTAAAGCGATGTTTTCATTGATATCAGAAGATTGTACATTTTCTGGTTCAGGAGGAGGAGTTACATTTGTTTCTAACTCTCTAGGAGTATCCTCCCCCGAAACTATTGTAACAGACTCCAACTCTAAGACCCTAGACGACAGATTCGTCACCTGAAGCTTGAGATTGTCAACCTCAGCAGCCTTGAGCTCCAAATCTTTAATCTGAGAAGCCTGAGCAGCAATCAGAGCCTGTTGATCATCAAACCTTTTCTGCAAAAGATCCATCTGAGCCAGAATCATCTGTAATAACGGCATATCAGATGGTGGTGGTGGTTGTTGTCGTTGAGAGGTCGGCTCCTCAATAACCACCGAAGTCCGCTGGCGTCTTCGATGAGGTAAATCCGCATACGAAGGCGAAGACCCAGCCGGACGCTTACTTGGATTCCTCGGTACATGGACTCTGCCAGCAGAAATCCGTCGCAAAATACGCTTGAAGCGTCGAGGATCCGCTAACTGAATCCCATCCAAAGCAGATTGTGGTGGCACGTCACCCTCAGAATCGGGTGGAGTGGGCCCACCATCATCAGAATCAGCCTCGACTCGGTCAACACGATCAATATCATCTAAGTCTTGAGCAATATCAGCATCAACCAAGTCGTCCTCGTTGACCGGAGGAACGACATCATCCTCAAAGCCATGATCGCGCGGCGCGACATAGTTTTTGTTTACTATGTGCCCGAAGAGTTCGCGATCTGCCAAAACCGGCTCGCCCTTTGGCGCGAGCTTGCAGTCGTTGAAGACTCGCAATAGCATAGGCGTCGGTACCAAAAGAGACCTCTGATCCGGTGCAATCTCGAGGTTCAGATCATTCAGTAAAAGCTGCACAAACCTCGGATACTGCAGCCATTTATCCTTACCAGCTCGGATATTCTCCACCATGTTGCCGAAAATGTAACCGCTGAAATTGTACGGTTTGTTGTAAACTAGGGCCAACATGAGAGATAATGTGAGGTGGCTAGCAGCATCGTATCCCCCTTTCCTCGGAGATAAGCAGACAATAACGATATGGCACAAGTACCTCCATACCCTGCAGAGATACTGCTTCCTGAAGTCAGAAAGCTGATTTGCCGGATAACCCATCCTCTGAAGTCCCCCATAGATAAACGTGGTAGGGAACATAATGGGCATCGTAGAGTTGTCAGTAAACTGGAGAACCCGTCTAATAGAGTTCTCGGTGATCTCGATCTCCTCACCAAACATTGTTGATACAATCCTGGGAACATCACCCTGAACCCTGATCACCGCATGATCATAAAACTCCTCAATTTGGTTCATATAAACCGGAGTCGATGCGGTAATAGCATAGTGAATCCTGGAACGGCGAAGAAAATCAATCATCAGCCTGAAAGGCGCCGAATTGGCGTGCGTGGATTCCAAAAATGCCGTGATGTTGTGACGGGTGTTGGTGCGGCGGTAATAGTTCTGTAGGTCAGCCATCTGTAAGCTAAAATACAAACAAAAATAACCGAAATCGTTATAGAGTTAGCCCGAACACAGATACGTTAAAAAACAAAATTTTACTTTAGGCGTCACTTATGGTAAGTGACGCATGGCCACTACCGACACTTAGGAAGTGTTGTATTATACAGTACTCAAAATTAAAATTAAAGTATAGCGTCACTTATCTATCAAGCGTCACTGATGTAAGTGACGTTTGTATTTTGTGAGTTAAAGTATACGACACCTAAGAAGTGACGGGTGAAGAACATGCGACATTTAACATAGTGACGGTATCCTAAGGGAGTCACTTAAGAAGTGACGGTATAAGTGACATATAGACATAGGCGTCACTTAGACAGTCACTTGGGGAAGTGACGCATTTAGAAGCGTCACTAGGATGAGTGACGATCTTAACAATTAAAGCAAGTATATGCGTCACTACATGAGTCACTTAAGAAGTGACGCAAAAATAAGCGTCACTTATTAAGTGACGGTATGAGCTTTCAAAATTACCAAATAGCGTCACTTGAGGTAAGTGACGCACGAAGTGACGTAACGATGAAGATCATCGTGTCACTGTTCATACCCAGATTTCAAATTTGGGGTTTTCGAAAAGCGAAGTTACCAGGGTGTGCGCATGGTAAAAACGAGTATTACACACCCTTTATTACACGAAAACATTAACAATTCAAGCATTTAATCGAGCGAATTCAAAGTTAAACCCAAACCGTAACCCTAATTCAAATATACAGCATGAATATCAAAGGAACGAGGTTAAGGTTAGTACCAAATAGATCGTGGGAATGAGGGGAACAAAGATGTAACACAGGAATGCACGAATAAGCCGTAGAAATCACAAATCGATCGAAGGAAAAACGCACAGCCGAAGTGACGCAGAGACAGTATGAGTGTCGGTATGTCAGTGCAAGTGACGCTATGAGTGTTTGAAAAGTGATGAGGTTGAGTGTCGTGGGGAGGAGTATTTATACACCGACCCTAGTATGCGTCACTCAACCCGGCACTTAAAGCGTAGCTTACCCCGACACTTACTGCGTCACTAAAGTAAGTTACGCAATATCGTATGCGACACTGGCAGCGTCACTTATGAAAGTGACGCGCAGTTCACTTTTTGTGAAAAAGTTGCGATTTTATCGGTTTTCGCGTTGTGATTTCGGTACTCAAATTTGAAAAAGTAACTGTAACTTGGATTAAACTAACTTAGATAAAATAAAACGCATACAAGAATGTAAATTTACAACTAGAAAATTAACACATGCTTTTTGGTGACGGAGTTGATATAGTCTGGTTAGGGATCATATCGGAATAACATTCATTTATTAGGAACAGTAAGTGTTATTTCGATCATCAGTATATTTGTCCTCTTTAAATTTACTTGACATACGAAAAACACTTTTTATAAAAATTATTTCAAAACGATTATTAGTATATTTGTCCACTTAAACATGTTATACTCACATCTAGGATTATTATTGTTGGTATGTGCATTTCGCTGTGGTTCCCACCATAGATATACATCTTAACTTAAGACATAGACCATGTTTCCATTTACAGAGAGAATATAAGAAAATCAATTTTAAGAATCAAGTCAGTGGTGACAGGTCTGTACTTACGTACAACAGAGCGACATGGCTTGATTCAGGTTTAAGCAAAACCAGACTTGGTCAAACCATTTTGGCGACCTTGTAAGGTATCTTAATTTTAAAGACTTTTCAAGTACTTTCACTTGTGTTTGCTTAATTTTAATGTATATATTAACAGAAGCCAGGTCTATACTTACGTATAACAGAGGAAACTGTCAATATATACCCCCAAATGATATCAAATAAACATCTGTCATGAAAGCATGCCTAGTATAAGTAAGAAATTAAGACTTTTGTCATACATCTAATGATGGTGTACCACTTGAAATAGACAATTAAAGATTAAGCTTTTTAAGACTTCTCAAAGAGTTTTGCATAACATGCCTACTAATATATCGTATGATGAAGACAATGTTTATAAAAACTGTTTTCAATACGTCAGATAAATCTACTGACACATCCAAGATAAAGCTTAAATTTCCATTTTTATGCATGTCACCCGATGTACTATCATATCCCAAGTTGTTTACAAACACAACTTCAACGTCTATTTTTTAAAATGTAGCAACCTTGCATTTCTTTAATACTAGAAAGTATAAAGAGTGGCAGTTGCGGTTCTTTTTTTTTTTTAAATACACAAAAATAAATAACATTCCAAGTTACAAATTACTTTTTAGCGAGAAAGAATCTTAAACCAATCATGTTGATTAGTTCGTCAAATCGAGTACGCGTAAAGGCTTTAGTGAAAAGGTCGGCATTCTGCTTTAAGATGTCTATTTGGACTAGGTCTATCAGGTGTTTTTCATAGCAATCCCGTATAAAGTGGAACCTAAGTTCAATGTGTTTAGTCTTAGAGTGCTGTACGGGATTGCGTGTGATAGATATAGCAGCAGTATTATCTATATAAATAGGAGTCATAGAAAGAAGTAACCCGTAATCACGCAGTTGATGGTGTATCCATAGAACCTGAGAGCAGCAACTTGCAGCAGCAACGTACTCAGCTTCTGCAGTTGAAAGAGAAACTGTAGTCTGTTTCTTGCACTGCCACGATTCTAGTCGAGTTCCTAGGAATTGACATCCACCAGTGGTTGACTTCTTGTCTATGCTGCAGCCGCCATGATCTGAATCCGAATAGGCAGAAAGAGCGAAGGATTTCTCATTTGAATACCAAAGACCAAGATTGGGTCTATGTTTGAGATAACCAAAGATTCGCTTTACTGCCCTCATATGAGACACCTTTGGTTTGGCTTGAAAGCGAGAGCATACGGATACCGTAAACACAATATCCGATCGAGACGCAGTCAAGTACATCAAAGAACCTATCATTGATCGATAGTCCTTTTCTTTGCAATCTTCTTCATCGTCAGCCAGTCTGAGATTATGATTAAGCTCGATGGGAGTCCCATAGGTTTTACAATTGAGCAGATCATATCGAGTCAACATGTCTTTGACATACTTTGACTGATGAATATAAATACCTTTTGGAGACTGCTCAACTTGTACACCTAAAAAGAATTTGAGCTCCCCCATCGCACTCATCTCAAACTCAGATTTCATGATCTCCTCGAAGTGCTTGCACATCGCTTCATTTGTAGAGCCAAAAATAATGTCGTCCACATACACCTGCACAAGTAGCATATCCTCTCGATCGCCAGTCTGTTCTTTGCGGATGAACAAAGTACTGTCGATATTCCCACGAACAAATCCTTGCTTAACTAAATGGGTAGTAAGCCTCTCATACCATAATCGCGGGGCTTGATGAAGACCATATAACGCCTTGTTTAACTTGCAGACGTATTCTGGATGCTCAGGGTCTTCAAAGCCAGGAGGCTGTTTCACATAGACATCAGTGTCCACTTGTCCATATAAAAATGCACTCTTAACATCGAGTTGGTGAACGCGAAACTCTTTGTAAGACGCAAAAGCAAGGAAGATCTGAATGGACTCAAGTCTTTCCACAGGAGTGAAGACTTCATCATAATCCAAGCCCTCGATCTGACTGAATCCTTGAACGACCAATCGGGCTTTATTCCGAATTACAATACCCCTATCATCCATCTTATTGCGAAACACCCATCGAGTGCCAGTTAAGTGAGCACCTTTGGGTAATGGAACTATATCCCATACGTGCAACTTATTGAACTGCTGCAACTCTTCTTGCATAGCCTCGACCCAAGATGGATCTTTTAAGGCATCATCAACCTTCTTCGGTTCAATTTGGGATAAATGACAGGAATTTATCCGGGCAACCAAATTCAACATTTCTTGATTCGGATTTTGCTGTACTTGGTGCCTTGTTTGAATAGCAGCATTAGGATCACCGATAATATTATCGATGGGGTGATCCCTGTGTACACGTGTGATTGGGATTCGATCAGGTGCAAGTACTAACTCCAAATTATTCATGTCCCCTTCAGTGACGGGAACAGTGTTAGTTGCAGGAGCAGTAGTACTCTCAGGTTGCACAGGAGGTTCCGTATACTCTTCATTAGAGAAAAGATGAGAATGGACCATTTCTTCTTCCTCGTCTTCCTCTAATGGTGGCATGTTGGGATCATCTGGATGTTCTGTTGCATTAGTCGTTCCTGAAGTCGAAAGAACATCCGAAGGTGGAACAGTAGGCAATGGTGTGGATGTAGTAGTAGGTGTTGGAGGTAGTGGAGTGGGTGTTGGTGTAGGTGGAGATGCTGGTTTTAAAGTAGAAGTGTCTTGACACAAACTTATACCATGAATCAGAGTAACTATCTCATCCTCGTCATCATGTCTTTCGGGTATGTCGAACGAATTGAACACGTCCTTGTAATTAAATAACCATTCAGGACCTGTTCCTTGAGGAGGATCTGTGTATCGCAAGCATTTCACCTCAAAATGCTCTTCCACCTGGTGAGTTGATTTGATGTAGACTCGTTTATTCGGAGAGTTGACTGAATATCCAAGGAAGATCCCTTCAACTGCTTTAGCTCCAAACTTCAAGACCTTGTCTTTGGAGACCATAATCAAACACGGACACCCGAAAGGTTCCAGAAACTGCAAAGTGGGCTTACGGTTGTTGAAGAGTTCATAACATGTCTTATTTTTCTTCTTAACCATGAGCACGCGATTAAAAACATAGCAAGCAGTACTGACTGCTTCTGCCCAAAAGATTATAGGAAGCTTAGAATCGGCCAGCATAGTCCGAGCTGTCTCTATAATAGTCCTATTTTTACGCTCAGCAACTCCGTTCTGTTGAGGAGTTCGAGGGGCACTGAACTGATGGTCAATGCCTTTCGTGGCACAATATAACTCAAGAGTAGAGTTCTTGAATTCAGTCCCGTTGTCACTTCGCAGTCTTTTCACCTTTAAGTTGCATAAGTTTGCCAACTTATCTAACAGATACACCAGAATGTCTGGGGTTTCACTCTTCGCACCCAGAAAATACACCCATGAAAATCTCGAGTAGTCATCGGTGACTACTAAGCAATAAGATTTTCCACCGATGCTCTTGGTAGAAATAGGACCAAATAGGTCCATATGCAATAGCTCCAATGGTGCCGCAATGGAATTCACTAATTTTGGCTTGTGGGGTTTCTTAGGAAGTTTCCCTTTATGGCAGGCGACGCAGTCATCTTTTAGCGCGAATGACTGTTTAGGGACTCCATTTACCAAGTCATTGTTTATCAAGAAGTTCATCTTACAAAAATGGATGTGTCCCATTCGTCGATGCCACAATAGTGATTCCTTTTCTGAAGCCTTCGAAAGGAGACATGTATACTCATCTTTAGTCTCCACGGTTCGCATATTCATAACATAGGTGTCGTTTCTCCGTGGCGCCCTTAAAAGCACCCATTCCTCGGGGATAATGAAACCCGGCTTCAAGATCACACATTCCATCTTTGTGAACACTGTTGTATAGTCCTTATCACATACTTGTGAAACGCTCAGCAAGTTGTGGGTCAGTTGAGCCACATAGTTCACATTCTCGAAGCTAACTTTCCCGTTAGTTAGCGTTCCTCTACCCGAAATGGTTCCCCCTGTATCTCCAGCAAATGCAACGTGTCCTCCAGAATGTGGTTTAACATCCGTCAAAAGGGACACATCACCTGTCATGTGTCGCGAACAGCCACTGTCCACAAACCATTCACTGTCTTTAACACGTTCTGACTGCTGCAACACATAAAATAGAAGATTAGTGAGAAATGGTGACCCAAGCCTTTACAGACTTAGGTCGACCATAGTCATCAACAATAAGCACATCAGATAAAACTTTATTTTTAAACAAATCAGATTTTGTATCTGATGTGTTATCATTGATGACACTAGCGTCCGCAATAGACTCTTTTCTTTTCCAAACCTTGGATGGTTCAGAATTTGGCTTTGCAGTAATGTTAGGTTCTAGTTTTGGCAAAGGTTTTTGCCCAACATTACTCGTTTTTACAGCAGGTTTGGGAGAGATAGAGTAACGCCTAGGAGGAGATCTTGAAAAAGAATTTCGGAAAACAGATGTCCTCGGCATTTCTCTCCCGTAGTTCTGATGATACAATTTGGGACATTCACGAATTATATGTCCTTGTCTCTTGCAGTAAAAACATGCTCTAGTCTCAACAGCTGGTTGAGGCTGAGGATTTATCACCGGAGTAGAAGAAACGTTTCTAGAACATGCACATTTCGTGCATGTCTTAGGAGTTTCCTGTTTAGGTTGAGAGGTTGAAGTAGAAGGTTTATGTTGCAAAATCTTTACAGGTGACTGCAAAGTTTGAGATTTTGATTTTAAAACCTTATTCTTTTCTTTGTTAGGTTGAACCTTAATTGTAGGTTCCACCTTTAACACTTTTTCAGCTTTTACTTCAACATTCTTTTTAAACTCAGGATACTCCTCATCGGTAATATCCTCAATTTCAACAATCTCCTCATTACTAACTGGAGATTCACATTCCGATTTAACAAACTGAGGTGAAGGATACTCTGTCCGTTTAGTTTTCTCCTTCGCCTGTTTGTTAACCTTATTAACCTTAGATTTGACCCCGTATAACAATGCATAGTCAACCGGAATCTCTTCGGTGCCTTCCTTAACAGGCATAGGACAGTATTCAGTAGGAGGCGGGACTACATTATAATCTAGTCCCGTCTTTGTTTTGTGATCTGTCCTTTGCTTGTTAAGAATTTCATTAAAGGCAACAATAGACGAGGAGGAACCTAAAATCTTACTTTTATATTTGTCATATTCATCTTTAAGATCAGAATGTTCCTTTTTCAAACGGTCTATTTCAGCAAGATAACTATCAATAGCATCCTGTTGACTAAAAACTTTAGACTTATACCTAAGCGTGTCCTGTTAATAAGCTTCTATTTTCTTATCATACAATTGTTCATTTGCTTTTAGGTATCTGTTTGATTCACTAAGTTTTTCGACCTTTTTCCTTAAGTCTACGTTGTCTACTTGAAAGCACCTTAAGGATTCAGTTAACTTAATGCATGAGATACAGTTCAAAGGTTCTTCAGGTTCATTGCGTACCTCATTTGAAATGTGAGCCATGAGACACTGCTGATAATTCTCAGCATAGATACTCCAATCCGTGTTGGTTGGCTCAAAAACGACAAGTGCGTCAGCTGTTGCTTGCTTCACTTGATCCTTCTCAGTAGTTCTGGGAGCATCAGGCTTTGTGAAGCCTGACGGAGGAACCTTTGGCTTCTCACACTCTCTTGCAAAGTGTCCCAGATTTTGACAGTTGTAACAGCGCACTTTGCTTTTATCAAAACCAAAACTGGTTTTGCCATCTCCCTCCAAACTCTTGCGACCAGTTCGTTGCAAGAATTTCTGAACACGCCTTGATATCATGGCAATGTTCCAGTTCAAGTCCATCTGCTCAAGATCATCATCATCAAGTTGAGCATAATCCTCTTTGGCTAGTTCCAAAGTAGAATTTGGTTGTGAAACCAAATCCTTATAAGAGCTTAGAAATGCTGTATAGATAGCAGCCTGCTCTTGAATAGCAGGAGAGATAGAAACTTGCTGTTGTGACCCTTCTGAGGGTCCAGAAGCATATACTGGATGAGGAGCACCAGTAGAATACAATGGGGCTTGAAGTGGAGAGCTCGTAGAAGAAACAAAAGCCATTCCACCATAAGTCTTGCCGGTGCTGACTTTTCCTCCATATAGAGACGGGTCTTGAACAAAACCGCCCGACTTGCATTCTCTCTTCTTCATTTCCATCGCATGTGCTTGAAGAATACCAATTAGCTCATCCAAATTCATGGTAGCTAATTCTTGACTTTCCTTGAGAAGCTGTACTTTAACATCCCACGAACTAGGCAAGACATCCAGCAGCTTCTTATTCACTTCAAGTGGAGGAAAATTATAACCTCCCTCCGTCAACTCACTCACTAACTGTGAGTATCTAGTAAAAACTCCTGAAGCTGTTTCATTTGGCAAAGAATCAAACAGATCATACTGCTTCTTGATCAGTTCTAACTTAGCTTCTTTATACCTTTGATTTCCACCACATCTAGTTTCAATAGCTTTCCAAAGTTCGTATGCGGTTTCGTGTGATTTGAACAGTCTTAACACGTCTTTGGTTAGGCACATACAGATAGCCGCATGTGCCTTTTTCTCAATATCATAATCTTTCTTTTCTTCCGAAGTCATGGACCTATAGACCTTTGCCGGAGCAATACCAGGGAAGATTCCTTCGGCTACGGGAGCTACATATCTTTCCTTGAGTGGACCCCATAGCTCTGGACAGTGGAAGTTTATGTACTGTTCAAATCGATCACGCCAATATGCGTAATCCATATCTGCCGAAAATAGAGGAGGTTTATTATTAGAACCAACATCGTGATTCTGTTTTAACATATCCCTGATTCTTCTAATATCTTCTTTATCCGCAACAGCAGCCATTGAAGATATACCTGAAATTTTACTCAAAAAAAAAAAAATTTGAAAACTTATTAGTACTAAAGGCGTCACTTAGTAAGTGACGCACTCAAGTGTCGCAACGACTAGCGTCACTAGTTAAGTGACGCTATCGAGTGACGGATGAAGTGACTGATGACACTGTGAGTAAGTGTTTCTCAATCAGGCAAGTGACGCACTCAAGTGTTGTACTTGAGTAACGTACTAAAACAAGTAGGCGTCACTAGAAAAAGTGACACAATAAATCAAAAGGCGTCACTAAAGGAAGTGACGCAATAAATCAAACAGGCATCACTAACAGAAGTGACGCTTGATACACAAGTGACGTGCAGGAGTGACGCACGTAAGTGACGGTGAATTAGAGTGAACGACACTTAAGTTAAGTGTCGTATAAACCTCAAATGACGCGTTCAAGTGACGGTTAAAACCCTAATTTGGGATTAGGTAGTGCCGCTGTAAGTGACGCGTCCAAGTGACGGATCGAGTGTCGCAAAACGGCTGCAAAATCCAAAACCCTAAAAAACTCGAACTTTCGTAAACCTAACGAAAATTCCTTGAACCCTAATGGAAGAAACCTGTAAATGGTGAAGAATATCGACTGTATTTCACCTTAGCAACCCAAAATCCGTATGTAATCTTGATTCTTGATTCAAACAAAACCGAAATGAACCCAAAACAACTTCTAAACGTCAATATTATCACCTAATTGCTCTGATACCAGTTGAGAGTGCCCCTTGACGTTGGATCTAGATGACAATTGACTACAATCGAAAGGCGGAATCAATCAATTGCAAGTATGGCTAACAAACACAAACCGAACAAATGTATTTCAACAATGAGAACGTGTATATCAGCTTGTATAACTATTTGGGAACGATTACAAGGTAGCTTAGTCGACAAATGGTGCTAGGGTTTCGTCAACCCTAGCCGGAAACCCGTAGGTTTGTATATATACAAAAAATCAGCCGACATGCGTCACTTGTAGAAGTGTCGCATGTGGCCGCCTTCATGCGTCACTTACCTAAGTGACGCTATGCGTCACTAAGGCAAGGGACGCCTAACCTAAAACTTAAGTGTCGCATATAACAAAAACTATATTTTCACTATACGACTAACGACACTTATTACAACTCGATAGACCAACTGACAAACAACCTAATATGCATCAACATCTGTTGATGCATCTTTGAGTGTCTGTCAGTTGGTCTATCGAGTTGTAATTAGTGTCGTTTGTTACTTAATAGAAATATGGTTTTTGTTAATGCGACACTCGTGTTTTGGTTTAGGCGACACTTGCCTGAGTGACGCATAGCGACACTTGATTAAGTGACGCATAGCGACACTTAGGTAAGTGACGCATTAAGGCGGCCACATGCGACACTTACCCAAGTGACGCATGTCGGCTGTGTTTTTAGTATAAATAGAAACCTACGGGTTTTAGGCTAGGGTTGACGAAACCCTAGCACCATTTGTCGAAATAGCATCTCTGTAATCGTACCCAAATCAATATACAAGCCGATTTCTTTGTTTACTTAGTGAATAACTTTTGTTTCGGTTTGTGTTTATTGTTAATATATGCAATTGATTGATTCCGCCTTTCAATTGTAAGTCAATTGTCATCTAGATCCTAGCAATACACTCTTTCAACTGGTATCAGAGCCTTGCGGTGATCAAATTGACGTTTTAGAAGCTATTTTGGATTGATTTCGGTTTTTGATTGATTCAAGAATTGCGAATTAATACGGATTTTGAGGTGCAAAGGTGAATCTCAGTCAATATTCATCAACATTCACAGGTTTCGTCCATTAGGGTTCAAGAAATTTGAGTTTCGTTTACGAAAATTCGAATTTTTTTGGGTTTTGGAATTTTACAGCCGTTTTGCGACACTCGACCCGTCACTTCGACGCGTCACTTCCTGCGGCACTAGCTAATTCCAAATTAGGGTTATACCGTCACTTGAACGCGTCACTTGAAGCGTCACTTGAGGTTTATACGACACTTCACTTAAGTGTCGTCTACCCTAATCCACCGTCACTAACGTGCGTCACTGTTGCACGTCACTTGACTTTTTAGCGTCACTTCCTTTAGTGACGCCTGTTTGTTTTCTTGTGTCACTTCCTTTAGTGACGCTCCGTTTAATACGTCACTCAAGTACGTCACTTGAGTGCGTCACTTGCTTGATTAAGCGACACTTACCTTTAGTGTCATCAGTCACTTCACCCGTCACTCGATAGCGTCACTAACCTAGTGACGCTAGTCGTTGCGACACTTCAGTGCGTCACTTACTAAGTGACGCCTTAATTACTAATATTTTTCGAGTTCTTGTTTTTGCGTACATTTTCAGGTATATCTTCAATGGCAACGGATAAGGAAGATATTAGGGGAATTCGAGAAATGTTAAAACAGGGCAATGATATTGGTTCAAATAATAAACCTCCTCTTTTTACCGCAGATATGGAGTATGTTTATTGGAGGGATAGATTTGAACAGTTTGTGGACTTTCACTGTCCGGAATTGTGGGGTCCATTAAAACAAAGATATGAGGCTCCTGTATCTGAAGGAAACTATCGTGGTGTTCCTCCACCAAAATCTTTCACTGCTATGACACCTCAGGAGAAGAAAGATTATCAACTGGAAAGGAAAGCACATTCAGCCATATGTATGTGTTTGACAAAGGATGTCATGAGACTGTTCAAAACTCATGACATAACCTATGATTTATGGAAAGCGATAGAGACCAGGTGTGGAGGAAATGAGAAATATAAGGAGGCAAAACTGGAATTAATTAAGAAACAGTATGATTTGTTTGACTCCTTACCTAATGAGACGACGTCTGGACTGTTTACTCGATACTCACAAATTGTGAGTGAATTGACTGAAGGAGGATATACTCTCACTGCACTGGAGATTAATAAAAAGCTATTGGATGTTTTACCAAGTGCATGGGATGTGAAAGTTCAATTCTTGAAGGAAAATCAAGAATTATCTGGGATGACTTTGGATCAACTCATTGGAGTTCTTCAAGCCCATGCTATGGAATTGAAGAAGAAGGAATGCAAGTCAACTGGATTTGTACAAAATCCTTCTCTGTATGGAAGCCAAGTAAATACGGGTAAGAGTTATGGAGGAATGGCATTTATGTCAGATACGAATTCTTCATCATATTCAGCTGTGGAGACTCATGTGGCGTATGTTTCCGGTACTGCTTGCACAAATCAAGGAACCCAACAACCGGTTTCAGCATCACCAGCAATTCAAGAGCAAGCTGCGATTTATACAGCTTTTATTAGCTCTTATAAGGATCTGGTTACTCAACCAAATACTACATTGGAGATGACCAAAGAAGACTATGCTCAACTGGATGATGATGATTTGGAGCAGATGGATCTGAACTGGAACATAGCGATGATTTCCAGAAGAGTTCAAAAGTTCTTGCAGCGAACGGGCAGAAAAAGTTTGGAAGGAAATGGGAAGACTGGGTTCGGGTTTGATAAAAGTAAGGTTCGATGCTATAACTGTCAGAACCTTGGTCATTTTGCAAGGGAATGTGAGAAACCTAGGATGCCATCATCAGGTTTTACAAAGCCAGATCCTCCCAAAGCAACTGAGAAAGAGGAAGCAAAATCGTTGGCGGCAGACAATGCTTTGATCGTTTTTGAGCCAACTACCTTTGATTGGAGTGCACAAGCTGAAAAGTTTCAATGTCTAATGGCTCACATCACTCCTGAGGTAACAAATGAACCTGTTGAGCCTTTTAACTGTGTTTCGTGTATTAATCTGACTGAATCCCTTGAGATCTATCAAAAAGACAATCAAAATTTGCGGGACAAGATAGTTAAGCTTAATGAATCTAATAATTTTTTATTAGAAAATGAAAAACTTTATGAACAACATCTTGAAGCTCATAAATTAGATACCGAAACTTTTAAGGCCAAGGTCTTTAGTCAACAAGACGCAATTAAAAGTTATCTTACTGAGATTGAATTGTTGACTAAAGAATTATCTGATTTAAAAGATGAGTTTGAAAATCATAAAAGTAAAATCTTGGGTTCAACATCCGCAACACAAGTTTTTAATGAGATTGTCAGTAAGCAAGGGACAACTGGCAAAAAGAAGGAAGGTCTTGGCTATAACCAAGTACCACCACCTTCTAATGCTGAATATTGTCCCTCAATTACTAAACAGGGCCTTGAGGAGATTTCAGTCGATTATACCAAGTTATATGGTATTAAGGCCAAAGAAGTCAAGCTTAACAAACTGACAACGGAGAAAACCAAGAGGCAAGAGTATCCATTGCCTCAGTTTGTTAAAGCTAAGTCTCAAGTTCAAACTAATGAGATTGTTGAGATAGAGGATATTACTGATCAGGAATATCCTGAGTTTAAGAAGGTTGAGGCTAAACCTGCAAAACAAATCTTGAAAACTGAACCTATAACAAAGGTTCAATATAAAAGGGAAAATAAGTTTTTAAATGAGAAACTTCAAAAGTCACCGACAAATGTTTTAAAACATAAGGTGACAAGTGAAAAAGTTCAGGTTAATAAAACTTTAGCCTCACCCTCTAAACCAAGACCAGCACTTTCTAAAACGTGTACAGCCTGTCCATGTTCTAAAAATGTTGTGTCACATCCTCCAGTACACCCTCCGTCTCTACAATTTCATGAGACTCGTTCTTGTTTCTATTGTAAGAAACAAGGACATTTGATCCGTGATTGTCCCAAACTTTCTCTTCAGTGGTATGGGAGAGATATGCCTAGGACATCTTTCTATAGAAATTCTTTTTCGAAATCACCTCCTAGGCATCACTCTGACTCTCCCAAGCCGGCAAAGAAAGTTGTTAGTGTTGGACAAAATATTTTGTTAAAACCAAAGTCCAACACTATTTCAAAGCCAAATCCCGAACCATCAAAGGTTTGGAAGTTAAAGGAGTCTATTACGGACTCAAACGTCATCAATGATAACACATCAGATTCAAAATCCGATTTGTTTAAAAATAAAGTTTTATCTGATGTGATTATTGTTGATGACTATGGTAGACCTAAGTCTGTAAAGGCTTGGGTCACCGTTTCTCACTAATCTCCTCATATTAATGTGTTGCAGCAGTCTGAACGGATAAAAGATAGCGAATGGTTCATGGATAGTGGCTGCTCGCGACACATGACGGGTGATGTGTCTCTCTTAGTGGATATTAAACCATATGCGGGAGGTCACGTTGCCTTTGCTGGAGATACGGGAGGAACAATTTCAGGGAAAGGTACGCTAACCAATGGAAAGGTTAGCTTTGAAAATGTAAACTATGTGTCCGAGCTTAAGCATAATCTGTTAAGTGTATCACAAGTTTGTGATAAGGATTATACCACATCGTTTACAAAAACCGAGTGTGTCATATTGAAGCCAGGGTACGTTATTCCGGAGGAATGGGTAGTAATGCGTGCTCCAAGAAGAAATGACACATATGTAATGAATATGCGAACTGTGGAGACTACCAGCGAATACACTTGTCTCCTTTCGAAGGCTTCAGAGAAGGAATCACTCCTTTGGCACAGACGTATGGGACACATTCATTTCCGTAAAATGAATTTCCTAGTCAACAACGACTTGGTCCGTGGAGTTCCGAAACAGTCTTTCGCCTTGAAAGATGACTGTGTTTCTTGCCACAAGGGCAAACTCCACAAGAAGTCCCATAAGTCTAAGGTAGTGAATTCCATAAATACTCCGTTAGAACTACTGCACATGGATCTTTTTGGTCCTGTGTCTACAAAGAGCATAGGTGGTCGTTCTTATTGTTTAGTGGTAACAGATGACTACTCACGCTTTTCGTGGGTCTACTTTCTCGCAACTAAGGATGAGACAGCGGGTATGTTAGTCTATTTGTTGGATAAGTTGGCAAATTTGTGCAACTTAAAAGTGAAGAGGCTGCGGAGCGATAACGGAACCGAATTCAAGAATTCAACTCTTGAATTATTTTGTGCCTCTCGAGGTATTGAACATCAATTTAGTGCTCCGAGAACACCTCAACAAAATGGAGTTGCTGAACGGAAGAATAGGACAATTATTGAAACCGCTCGCACCATGTTAGCGGATTCCAAATTACCTATTATCTTCTGGGCTGAAGCAGTAAATACTGCTTGCTATGTATTGAATAGGGTTCTTTCAGTTAAAAAGAAGAATAAGACTTGCTATGAGCTTTTCAACAATCGCAAGCCGAATCTGCAGTTTCTGGAACCCTTTGGATGTCCGTGTCTGATTATGATTACTAAAGATCGTGTCCCTAAGTTTGGCGATAAAGCCGTTGAAGGAATTTTTCTCGGATATTCGGTCAACTCTCCAAACAAACGGGTATACAACAAATCAACGAACGAGATCGAGGAACACTTTGAGGTCAAATGCCTACGGTATACGGAACCACCTCAAGGAAAGGGTCCGGATTGGTTCTTTAATTATGGGAATCTTTTCAGCTCTTTTACTGTCCCGGAGGATGATGTCACTGAAGATTTAATCACCATGCTTCATGGACTCGATGTTTTTCAACAAACATCTTTTTCTTCTACATCCAATCCTATACCTGATACAACATCCACTCCTTCACCTACTCCAACACCAGATATGCCTGCCTCAACATCCACTACTTCTCCTGCATCTGTTACTACACCTTCACCACAAATAACCACTATTCCATCCGCTTCAAATCCCGTTAATACCGAGGATCTTCCGAATGATTCTAATATGCCGCCATTGGAGGATGCAGCAGACATGGAATATTCTCACTTCTTCTCTAATGAAGAAAACGAAGATGCTTCTGCCACTGAAGGGGATCTGAATAACTTGGAATTAAATCTTGTGCCAGATGCTATTCCAGTTACTAGGATACATAGGAATCACCCTGTTGAAAACATCATTGGTGATCCCCATTCATCTGTTCAAACTAGACGTCAGGCGAAGCAAACTGCTGAAGATACGGATACTTCAGCTAATCAGGTTCTGGGATTTATAGCAACCGTCAACTCTTGCCATCTTTCCCAAACTGAACCGAAGAAAGTAGCGGAGGCCTTGCAAGATCCATCCTGGGTCGAGGCCATGCAAGATGAACTGCAGCAATTTCACAAGCTGCATGTGTGGACACTTGTTCCCTTACCCAAAGGTGCCGATCCGAAAGGCACTCGATGGGTATATCGAGTCAAGAAGGATGATAGAGGAGTTGTCACGAGGAACAAAGCAAGACTAGTTGTTCAAGGGTATACTCAAATTGAAGGACTTGATTATGATGAGGTTTTTGCCCCAGTCGCCAGATTGGAGTCCGTCCGTATCTTTTTAGCATTTGCATCATTTAAAGGGATTCGCGTCAAGCAACTTGACGTTAAAAGCGCATTCCTTTATGGTAAAATTGATACGGAAGTTTATGTTCAACAGCCTCCAGGCTTTGAAGATTCGGTGCATCCAAATTATGTCTACAAACTCAATAAGGCATTGTATGGACTTCATCAATCTCCACGCCTATGGTATGACAGGCTGGCTACTCATCTGGTGGACAATGGCTTTACACGGGGCACCATCGACAGTACCCTTTTCACAAAAGGAAAAGGCGATGATTTGTTACTTGTTCAAGTATATGTCGATGATATCATCTTTGGATCGTTGAATGAGGCTCTATGTAAAGAATTTGAAGAGGTCATGAAATCAGCTTTCGAGATGAGTGCAATGGGAGATCTTACCTTTTTCTTAGGTGTGCAAGTTGAGCAGTCATCCAAAGGCATGTATATTCATCAGTCAAAATATGTCCATGACATGTTGACACGATATGATATGCTCACTTGTAAACCTTATGGAACTCCTATTGAACTCAACCATAATCTTGGACCTGCTGAGGATGATGAGGACTGCAAAGAAAAGGATTATCGTTCGATGATAGGTTCTCTTATGTACCTCACTGCCTCAAGACCTGATATCGTTTTTGCTGTCTCCATTTGTTCACGATATCAGGCACGACCAAAGGTTTCTCATATGAAGGCGGTGAAGCGGATTTTTGGTTATCTCAAATATAGACCTACACTTGGTCTATGGTATTCAAATGAGAAGGACTTCACGCTCTCTGCCTACTCCGATTCAGATTATGGTGGCTGCAACATCAATAAGAAGTCTACGACAGGGGGATGTCAGTTTCTTGGAACCCGCTTGGTGTCATGGCAATGCAAAAAACAGACTACGGTTTCTACTTCAACAGCGGAGGCCGAGTACATTGCTGCTGCAAGCTGCTGCTCTCAAGTTCTTTGGATTCAGCATCAACTGCGCGACTACGGGTTACTCTTAACTTTAACTCCTATTTATATTGATAACACTGCTGCCATATCTATCACACGCAATCCCGTACAACACTCTAAAACCAAACACATAGAGATTAGGTTTCACTTTATACGGGATTGCTATGAGAAACACCTCATTGACCTTGTCAATATTGACACCCTGAAACAAAATGCTGACTTATTCACTAAGGCTTTCTCAAGAGCCCGCTTTGATGAATTAGTCAACATGATCGGTCTTAGGTTCTTTACCACGAATAAGTAATTTGTGACTTGGATATGTTTAAAAGTACTGTTTTATATAAAAAAAAAAAAAAAAAAAAACGCAACTGCCACTCTTTATACTTTCTAGTATTTAAGAAATGCAAGGTTGCTACATTTTAAAAATAGACGTTGAAGTTGTGTCTGTAAACAACTTGGGATATGATAGTACATCGGGTGACATGCATAAAAATGGAATTTTTAAGGTTTATCTTTGATGTGTCAGTAGATTTATCTGACGTATTAAAAACAGTTTTTATAAACATTATCTTCATCATACGATATATTAGTAGGCATGTTATACAGAACACTTTGAGAAGTCTTAAGAAGCTTAATCAATAATTGTCTATTTCAAGTGGTACAACATTATTAGATGTACGACAAAAGTCTTAAATTCTTACTTATACTAGACATGTTTTTGTGAAAGATGTTTATATGATTTCATTTGGGGGTATATATTGACAGTCTCCTTTGTTATACGTAAGTATAGACCTGGTTTCTGTTAATATATATTTTGAAATTAAGCAAACACAAGTCAAACTACTTGAAAAGTCTTTAAAAAATTAAGATACCTTACAAGGTCGCCAAAATGGTTTGACCAAGTTTGGTTTTGCTTAAACCTGGATCAAGTTATGTCGCTCTGTTGTACGTAAGTACAGACCTGTCACCACTGACTTGATTCTTAAAATTGATTTTCTTATATTCTATCTGTAAATCAAAACATGGTCTATGTTTTAAGTTAAGATGTATATCTATGATGGGAACCACAGCGAAATAAACATACCAATAATAATAAAATACCTCTTACTTGTATGTATAACATGTTTAAGTGGACAAATATACTAATAATCGTTTTTGAAATAATTTTTATAAGCAGTGTTTTTAGTATGTCAAGTAAATTTAAAGAGGACAAAGATACTGATGATTGAAATAACACTTACTATTCCTAATAAATGCATGTTATTCCGATATGATCCCTAATCAGACTTTATCAACTCCGTCACCAAAAAGAATGTGTTAATTCTCTAAGTGGTTAATTTAAAGTGAAGAGGTTCCCTTATCTCTGCTCTAACGGATCGTTATCTCAATACCTACATGTGGTATCAGTTATAAGACTAATTGTCAACTTTCATTTTCTTGTATATGTCTTATTTTCTCTACGTTAGTGTAATTTTAGTTATTATCCAAGTTGCAATTACATTTTCAAATTTAAGTACCGAAATCACAACGCGAAACCATCGAAGAAATCGCAAATTTTTCACTTTAAGTGAACTGTGCGTCACTTTCATAAGTGACGCTCCGAGTGACGCATACGATATTGCGTCACTCACTCAAGTGACGCAGTCAGTGCCGGGATAAGTTACGCTATAAGTGTCGGGTTGAGTGACGCATACAAGGGTCGGTGTATAAATACCCTTTCCCCACGACACTCAACCTCACCACTTTTCAAATTCCTATACCGTCACTTACACTGACACACCGACACTCGTTCTGTCCCTGCGTCACTTCCACTGCACGTTTTCTTGTCGATTGATTAGCGAGCTTCACGGTTTTTTCTTTGTGTTCTCTTCATACCTCGTTGTTCTCCTTACTCCTACGAACTTAGTGGTACTACTTTTAACCTTCTAATCTTCTTATTTTTACTGTAATTTAGAGTTAGGGTTACGGTTAGGTTTTTATGTGCAAAATCGTTCGATTAACTGCTTATATGCTTATGATATGATGTAATAAATGGTGTGTTCTACTCGTCCAACCCTAGCGCTCACCTTGGTTACCTTGTTTTTGCAAACCCCTAAATTTTTGAATCTGGATATGAACAGTGCACGATGATCTTCATCGTTGCGACACTTCTAGCGTCACTTGCCTTAAGTGACGCTACTTGGTAATTTGGTAAACCATACCGTCGCTTAACAAGTGACGCTTGACTTTGCGTCACTTCTTAAGTGACTCATGTAGTGACGCATATACTTGCTTCAACTGTTTACACCGTCACTCCTCCAAGTGACGCCTTTACATGCGTCACTACTCCAAGTGACTGTCTAAGTGACGCTTATTTATATCCGTCACTTATACCGTCACTTCTTAAGTGACTGTCTTAGGATACCGTCACTACGGTTAGTGTCGCATGTTCTTCAACCGTCACTTAGCAAGTGTCGTATACTTTAAAACACAAAATTCAAACGTCACTTACATCAGTGACGCTTGATAGCGTCACTTCTAACAAGTGACGCTAACAATTGATTTTAATTTTCTTAACTGTACATAACGACACTCCTTAAGTGACGGTGGTGGCCATGCGTCACTTACCCTAAGTGACGCCTAAAGTCAAAATTTGTTTTCTAACCTTTCAATGTTCGGGCTAACTTTCTAACGTTTACGGTTACTTTTCTTTGTAATTTTAGCTTACAGATGGCCGAGTTACAGGATTATTACCGCCGTACCAACACCCGACATAATATTACGGCATTCCTTGAGTCTACTCATGCGAATTCAGCGCCGTTCAGGCCTATGATCGAATTTCTACGCAGATCGAGGATCTTTTATGCGATTACGGCATCGACCCCGGTATATATGAACCAAATAGAGGAATTTTATGATCATGCCGTGATCCGGGTTCAGGGTGATGTTCCCCGCATAGTTTCGAATATGTTTGGGGAGGAAATCGAGATAACCGAAAACTCGATTAGACGGGTTTTACAATTCAATGACAACTCTACGATGCCCACCATCTTCCCCACCACGTTTATCTACGGGGGACTTCAAAGGATGGGTTATCCAGCAAACCAGCTCTCGGACTTCAGGAAACAGTACCTCTGCCGGGTATGGAGGTATCTGTGTCATATTATTATAGTTTGCTTATCTCCGAGGAAGGGAGGGTATGATGCGGCTAGTCATCTGACTTTATCGCTTATGTTAGCCCTAGTATATAATAAGCCCTATAACTTTAGTGGTTATATTTTTGGGAATATGGTAGAAAACATCAGGGCTGGGAAGGATAAATGGCTACAATATCCTCGTTTTGTGCAGCTTCTGCTAAATGACCTGGATCTCGGTATTGCACCAGATCAGAGGTCTCTTTTGGTTCCAACGCCCATGCTTCTGCGAGTCTTCAATGACTGCAAGCTTGCACCAAAGGGCGAGCCTGTTCTGGCAGATCGTGAACTCTTCGGGCACGTAGTAAACGAAAACTACGTTGCGCCGCACGATCATGGATTTTTGGATGATGTCGTGCCTCCGGTCAACGAGGACGACTTAGTTGATGCCAATGTAGCTCAGGATCTCGATGATATTGATCGCGTTGATCGGGTTGAGGTTGATTCCGATGATGGTGGGCCCACTCCTCCGGATTCTGAGGGTGATGTGCCACCACAGTCAGCTTTAGATGGGATTCAATTGGCTGATCCCCAACGCTTTAAGCGTATTATGCGCAGGATTTCTACTGGCCGGGTACATATCCCGAGGAATCCTGGAAAACGTCCTGCTGGGTCTTCACCCTCCTATGCTGATCTACCTCTTCGTAGACGCCAGCGGACGACAGTGGTTATTGAGGAGCCGACTTCTCAACGCCAACAACCACCGCCAACATCTGACATGCCATCTCTTCAAATGGTTTTGGCTCAGATGGAGCTTTTGGCAAAGCGTTTTGATGATCAACAGGCGATCATTGCAGCTCAAGCTTCACAGATTAAAGATCTAGAGATTAAAGCTGCTACAGTGGACTCTCTCCAGCAACAGATAACGAATATGTCTTCTAGGTTGTTAGAATTGGAGTCAGTCACACTTGTTTCGGGGGAGGATAATCCTAGGGAATTAGAAACAAATGTAACTCCTCCCCCTGAATCTGAAAATGTACAACCTTCTTCCCCTATCAATGAAAATATCAGTTTAGATTATTTCGTGGAGGTTCAAGGTCAGGCAAGACCTATCGCGGTAGATTATTCATTCGTAGATCTTACTTATTTGCAAAACTTGATGAATGAAAATGATACAATGCCTGAGGAAGAGGAAATGAATGATCCTGTAGCAGAGGATTATTTCTTTGAGGAAAATGATGAAGTTGAAGTTGAGGGGGAGCAACTGCACAGTGATGAATGTTATGATGATGCTCCCATTATAGAATCGGACTCGTCTGAAGATGAATCAGAAAAAGAAACTAATGAGCCATCAACTTCTACAACAAAACCGGATATAGTGCTCAAACCAATTATCGAGATACCGGTTACGTGTAAAAGCTACAAAGTTAGATCTGATTACACGGGATTGATCAAGAGTTGGAAATTCGATGAGAACAATTCTGTTTTTATGATTAAGAGAAGTGACGGCATTCAGTACTTCAATATGAAGTTTTATAAAATAAGTACTTTGCCGAAGTGTGAGCTTCAAAGATTAGCGCAGATACCCTTGATAAACCGATCACGAGATTCACGAGCAGATTTCTTTCAGGTGATCATACGTCGTGAGATGAACAGTAAAAAGTATAATTTGATAAAGCCGACGTTGGGTATGCGATACAAGTTTAAGAAGAAGTTAGATCCGATCACTCGTCAACCTATTGTGAAGATGATCTATCCACCAGCAAAGTGTCTACAGAAGATACCTTTGGAGATCATTCCGATAGATTTTTTGAATAGGTTGGAGTACTGGGAATATGATGATATTACTGGTGAAGCTGTAATTGTATTTATTCCAAAATCGGAACCAGATACGGATTCGGAGATTATGAACGTAGAATCGGAGGTTGAAGAGAAAACAGCATGGGATGTTGTTCAACCTAAGAAAAGGTCTACTTGGGGTCTTAAAAGAAAGATATTTTGTGTATTCGATCCGTTGAGTTTGATTAATCTCTCTGAACACGATATGAAAAGATTACATCAGAATAGAATTCAGTTTAAAGAAAGAGACAGAGCTGAAGCGATTAAATTTCAAAAGATTATTGATATTTGTGTAGCCAACGGAGTACATGCTGGTGGTGTATTTCCTGCTGGTTGGAAGTGAAGATTCAAAAGAGTTTGAAGATTTTGAAGACCAAGCTGAAGACACGGGGGAGTTTCTTGATGCATCTTTGAGTGTCTGTCAGTTGGTCTATCGAGTTGTAATTAGTGTCGTTTGTTACTTAATAGAAATATGGTTTTTGTTAATGCGACACTCGTGTTTTGGTTTAGGCGACACTTGCCTGAGTGACGCATAGCGACACTTGATTAAGTGACGCATAGCGACACTTAGGTAAGTGACGCATTAAGGCGGCCACATGCGACACTTACCCAAGTGACGCATGTCGGCTGTGTTTTTAGTATAAATAGAAACCTACGGGTTTTAGGCTAGGGTTGACGAAACCCTAGCACCATTTGTCGAAATAGCATCTCTGTAATCGTACCCAAATCAATATACAAGCCGATTTCTTTGTTTACTTAGTGAATAACTTTTGTTTCGGTTTGTGTTTATTGTTAATATATGCAATTGATTGATTCCGCCTTTCAATTGTAAGTCAATTGTCATCTAGATCCTAGCAATACACTCTTTCAACATCTCTTTCTTTCGTAACTTAGTCACCTTTCTATCAACTAACTCAATAGGCTCCTCGACTAATTTCTGACTAGAATCAACTCTAAGGTCTTGTAATGGAAGGATTTGGGATTGATCCTCCACATTACATTTCCTCAGATAACAAACATTAAAAGTGTCGTGAATACCCGATATCTCAGAAGGAAGATCTAAGGCGACTGTCTGATCATTAACTACCTGTCTGATTCTGAATGGACCAATATATCTTGGGGCCAGTTTTCCACGTTTTCCAAATCTAATTACGCCTTTCCACGGGGAAACTTTTAGATAAACTAACTCACCCTCAACAAAAGTAACAGGTCGACGGCGCGGGTCAGCATACTGTTTCTGTCTATCTCTGGCGGCTTTCAGTTTCTCGCGAGCTATAGCAACCTTATCAGCTGTAATCTGTACAATATCAGGACCAGCAAATTGCTTTTCTCCAGCCTCTAACCAACAAGTAGGCGTTCTGTAGCGACGCCCATATAACATCTCATACGGTGGCATGCCAATACTAGAGTGATATGAGTTATTATAAGCAAACTCTACTAAAGGCAAGTGAGAATCCCAAGAACCACCATACTCTAATATACAAGCTCTCAACATATCTTCCAGAGTCTGAATGGTACGCTCTGTCTGACCATCTGTTTGGGGATGATAAGCCGTACTGAGATTAACTCTGGTACCCAATTCCCGCTGTAAACTCTGCCAAAATCCGGAAATAAACCTGGAATCCCTGTCTGACACAATAGATAACGGAATCCCATGCCTTGAAACTATCTCATGAACGTACAACTGGGCCAACCGAGTCAAAGAAGCACTCTCACTGGTAGCCAGAAAATGAGCACTCTTGGTCAATCTGTCGACAATTACCCAAATCATATCATTACCTTTCTTTGTTTTGGGAAGTTTGGTGACAAAATCCATAGTAATATGCTCCCATTTCCACTCGGGAATATCAAGCTGTCTCAATGAACCATATGGTTTCTGATGCTCTGCTTTTACATGAGAACATATATGACAAGTTTCCACAACACGTGCAACATCGGTCTTCATCGTAGGCCACCAATATAGAGGTTTCAGGTCATTATACATTTTTGTACTTCCGGGATGAATAGACAATCTAGATTTATGAGCCTCTGACAATATCAAATCCCGAAGTCCCCCAATCAATGGAACCCAAACTTGAGACTGAAAGGTTTTCAAACCCCTAGAATCATCAATTAATAATTCCTTTCGTTTCAACATAATTTCAGATTTCAAATTAACATCCAATAAGGCTTCCGATTGGGCAGTTTTTAATTGAGAAATCAAATCGGAAGAAATCTCTAAACGCATAAAACATACCCGATCAGAAGATGACTTTCGGCTCAGCGCGTCTGCTACCACATTAGCTTTACCCGGGTGATATCGGATTTCACAATCATAGTCCTTAATCAGCTCCAACCAACGCCTTTGTTGCATATTTAGATCTTTCTGTGTAAACATACACTGTAAGCTCTTATGATCAGTACAAATCACGCATTTAGTGCCGTATAAATAGTGCCTCCAAATCTTTAATGCAAATACAACAGCTGCAAGTTCTAGATCGTGAGTAGGGTAATTCTTTTCATGAGTTTTTAACTGACGAGAAGCATAAGCAATTACCCGATCCCTTTGCATCAAAACACATCCCAATCCAGCATGAGAGGCATCACAATAAACAATAAAATCATCAGAACCATCTGGTAAAGCTAAAACTGGGGCCTAACATAATAACTGTCTCAAAGTCTGAAAGGCTATTTCCTGTTGATCATCCCACTGAAATTTAACATTCTTACGAGTTAATTTGGTCAACGGGCTAGCAATCTTGGAAAAGTCTTTGATGAACTTTCTGTAATAACCCGCCAATCCCAGAAAACTTTTAATTTCAGAAGGAGATTTAGGTGTATTCCAATTCATCACTGCCTCAACCTTAGACGGATCCACTTTTATCCCGTCATTACAAATAACATGCCCCAAAAACTGAACCTCCCGCAACCAGAACTCACATTTTGAAAATTTAGCATACAGATGTTCCCTTTTAAGAGTTTCCAGAACAAGTCTCAAATGATGTTCATGCTCAGATTCAGACTTTGAATAAATCAGAATATCATCAATAAACACAATCACAAACTTATAAAGAAAAGGACGACATACCCGATTCATTAAATCCATAAACACAGCAGGAGCATTAGTCAATCCAAACGGCATAATTAAGAACTCATAATGGCCATACCTGGTACGAAAAAGCAGTCTTAGGAATATCTTCTTCGCGAACTCGCACCTGGTGATAACCTGATCTCAAATCAATCTTAGAAAAATAAGAAGATCCCTGCAACTGGTCAAATAACTCATCAATCCTGGGTAAAGGATACTTATTCTTCACAGTTCTTTTATTCAGTTCCCTGTAATCAATACACATTCAAAGAGTACTGTCTTTCTTGTTCACAAATAAAACAGGAGCATCCCAGGGAGAAGAACTAGGCCTGACAAAACCCTTATCTAACAGTTCCTGAATCTGAGTCATCATTTCATGAATTTCTGAAGGTGCTAATCTGTAAGGAGACTTAGCTACAGGGGAGGAACCAGGAATCAAATCAATCTGATACTCAACTTCCCTAACAGGGGGTAAACCAGGCAACTCGTCAGGGAAAACCTCCGGATATTCAGAAACCACCCGGACATCAGACACTGTTTTCTTTTCTAACTTGGTATTTACAACATAGGCCAGATAGAACTCACAACCTTTAGCTAAAGATTTTCTAGCTTTCATTACTGAAATTAAAGGGATGCTGCCTTTTTCCCATTCTCCTCGAGCCACTACGTATGACTCTTCAGAAATTGGGATTTTTATCAACTTTTTATGGCACTCAATATTGGCTTTATTTTGACTTAGCCAATTCATACCCAACACCACATCAAAACTTGGAATAGGCAATAGAAGAAATGAAACATGAAAATCATGACCTTCTATTGTAATATTAGCCCCAGTTACCGAAGTGGTAACAGGAACCATTTTGTCAGTTGCTATTTCTACATCAATAGGGTTCACAATCAACGAGGGAGTCAACTTTAACTTTTCATAGAAATTCACAGATATAAATGAACAGTTTGCTCCAGAATCAAAAAGAACACGTGCTGGTACAGAATTAACAAGAAAAGTACCCGTAATGACGTCCTCAGTGACGACAGCCTCATCAACTGTCATTTGAAATGCACGACTAGCAGCTGGTGGCGGATTTTTCCGCTTTTGGCTCGAAGAAGAGGAACCACCACCCATACCCGATCCCTGTCTCCTGACCTCAGGACAATCACCAGCTCTGTGACCCTCCTTATGACAGTTCCAGCAAACCTGATTAGGATAAGTACAATCTTTAGCTGAGTGTCCCAATACCCCACATTTAACATATCTCGATGTCTGAATAGTACAAGGCCTTGTATGTCTAGACTTGCATCTGGTACAATAAGAACTATCAGAAGCAAAAACACTAAAACCAATCCTCCTACTAGGCTGTGTACCCTGCCAGTTCTGCTTCCCTCGGCTCAAAGAATCACTCCGTGGCCTCTGTTGAAACTTTTCTTTATTCCGCTGTCTCTTGGCCTGAATATCACTGTCTACAGAACGTGCCAAATCAAAAGCCTGGAGAAGTGTACCTGCTAGTCTTACTGTGGTACGGTACTCAGGGGGTAAAGTCTTCGCAAAACGATCAATCTTTTTTCTATCAGTTGGGACCCACTACTGCACAAATCTCAACTTCTCAGAAAACTGTCTAATAAGCTCATCAATGGACATCTGGTTAGTCTTCTGTAAATCAAGAAATTCCTGTCTGACACGTTCAAGGTTAAATTCTGAGCAATATTGCTTACAAACCTCGGCATGAAAGTCTGACCATCTAATAGTACTAAGCTGCTGTGGAGTCAACGGTGCAGTGATAGAATCCCACCATGACATAGCCTGACCCTTTAGCAACTGTACTGCATACTGTACCTTATCTTTTTCCTCGCAATGACAAGCATCAAGCTTTCTCTCAACATCTCTTAACCAGTCTAAGGTAATAGTGGGATCAAAACTCCCAGAATAATGAGAAGGACTACTGGACATAAATGTGTTTAGAGAACAACCTTTCTTTTGCTGCTGAAATGGTGTAAATGTTGGCACCTGAAAACCAGAAGATCCAAAAGCAGAAAATGGAACAGAAGTCTGAAATCCATAACTCTGGGATTGCTGCTGAGGAATATACGGAACAGATGTAGGAATCCGAAAAGTAGATGTAATAGGTGGAGAAGTACTCTCAATATGTTGATAACCTGAAGTCTGACGCTGAGAATAATCAGTCAGCTGCCTTTGCTGCTCTAATACCTGAGCCTCTAATCGCATAATATACTCCTGATCTGTTTCCCCACCAACCGAATGAGAAGTACCCTGATTATCTGGATGCGCACCTGTCTCTGAAGCATGGTTATGGGTAGGGTCTGGTTGCTCATTCTCAGCCATTCCTGTAGTCACAACACATCTCACAATTTGTTAATTGTTAGTACTAATATACTAACCAATCACAATTTCATAACTAATCCCCATAAATTGGAATGTTGACCAATACCACTGGGTTTGGGATTGAACACATTATAATTGCTCAATTCGCCCAAACCTATGCTCTGATACCAATGTATAACACACACCTTTTTTTTTTAAACAAGTCGGAAGCGCAATCCCATTTATATTACATAATAAATGACATAATGTCATCTACCAAAACCATTATACAAGTTATAAGTATTATCTGTTAATTTACAAACTATTAAAATGTATCTGGGCAATATAAAGTATTCAAAATAATATCAGAGTAGTCATGGTCAACAACTTCCAAGCACTCCTTGCCCAGTCTCATTCAAGTCAAAACCTGCAAGGAGTAAACAACGGGATTAGCACGAAGCTAAGTGAATAAACCTGTTACAAACAGTTTGACTTAGCTAAAACAATATTAATTATCAACAATTAACACATAGACTCAACATCACCAAGAGGATCGGTGGTCCTTGTGGCGCCCTTAGATCGCGGTGGCACACCAAGCAACACTTACGATCACTGCAGGCCATTACAGTGATTTACCGATAACTATTTGCTACCTTTAACCAACATAAGTTCCATTCACAACACATGTTCACAATTCCTATATTGGTTAACCTGTAGCAACCCAGTCCAACAATTGTTGACCTCCGATACCCCAAAATGCTTAAAGCAGTTTATATATATATATCACAGCAACAATCAACATTTAACACTACTATGCTTAATCTGTTGTAACTAATATGTCACAACCAAACCATACTGAAGTTCCAAGTCAATTCACCTGTCAACTTCGGTCCAACTACTCAGCTGACTAATCACTGAGTCTTCTGCGTGTCTGAAACACATAAGAAATTTTGAGTTAAACTTCATATCATATTGATCATAACTTAATATTAATAATCAAACATATATTAAGTCATATAATCACCATATACAAGATAAATCACATTATGAAGTTTAAATCAAACAAAACATTCTGTTACACTATAAATCCGCCGGATTCTTAATGAATCTGTCTGGATTCAGCTGAATCCGCCGGATTCAGAGAGAATCCGCCGGATTCCAAGCATTATTCAGATTCACAATTAGGACAGAACCTTTTTACAGAATCCAGTTGAGGAATCCACCCGGATTCAAGATGAATCCGCCGGATTCTAGAGGAATCCGCCGGATTCCCATCATCTTCCAGACCTGTGCAGTTCAAATTCTGCACGAACTCAGCATACAAAAATCTCAAATCCAGCATACCAATTCTGTGTCTAGCCTCAAATAACTTCGACCAAAACATGTAATAACATCATATAACTAAGTTTCAATCCTCAATTCATCACAATTCATACAAATCACCTAAAACCTATAAATTTTACATTTTAACTAAATTTCAAGGAATTAAGAAATTTCTTCATGTAATCCTCATGAAATTAACATATTAAGATCAAAAATCATCATTCAATTATCACACAACTAATTTCTAACTTCAATTCAATACACCTCTCAATTAACAATTAATTTTTATCAAAACAAATTCATAATCACAAGAACACTTACAAGATGAGTGATGAAGGGGAACAAGCTGTGATAATCCAAGAATCACAAGAACAATTTGCTATCTTCTTTTGTGGGTTTAATTTGCAATAAAAGGGATTAACAATTTAGCAAGTTTTTAGAGAGAGTTTTAGAAGAGATTTGGAAGAGAAGAGTTTAGGTCGGTCTCTCCCAAAACCGACTCCAATATAGATATAATTATTATACCCGTTCTAACTCTATTGTCTGGAACCTAAATTTTAATTGCGAGAAAACTATTTTATTTTACCGTGAACTAAAACTATTTAAATTGGTCAATAATTCACTAGTCACAATTAATCCTTTGACCAAATTTCCTAAGTTTTAAAACCAACATATCAAACGCAATAATTTAAAATATAATAATTAAAATATATAAGTAAGGGAAATTACCAGATTCCCCTCAAATCACAAAAGCGGGTGTTACAATAAAAGTGTGTAAGCACTATCAAAAAAATTATATACAAGTGTATTTTATAAAATTGTATTGTACAATTTTATAAACTACAGTTAATAATATATCATTTATGAAGAAATTTTTATAATGTACAACAATTAATAATGTACAAATTTTGAAAGGCTAATATGGTAGCTTAAATTAATTAACCTTGATATATATACAAAACAAACCACATGCTTTCTTAATGAGACACATCGTCATGTATCTTATTTGTTTATACATCAACCTTAGATCTTTCTAATTTTATATATATATATATATATATATATAATACCTTTCTTAGTATATATCTCTTTCTTAAAAAATAATTATTCTACTTATATATTATCTTATAGTACACATACACACATGTAAACACTCATTTACCCTTAATCTTAATTATATCTTTATCTTTCTATATATCATTTCACTATCTTTATCATTACTTATTACATTATATAAAAAGTCATTTCAATCTTAAGATGACATGTGTCACTCTTGTATTATTAATTTTTTTAATATTTTATTATTAATTATTGATATATATTTTATTATATTTTAAACACTTAAGATTATTTAATATTAACATATTCAATATATAACTTAATCTTAACATAAAAAATAATACATTATATATCCTAATACATTATTCTTAATCTCTTTTACATGATAAACCTGACATTTAAGATATATTTAAAGCAATATAATCCTTGAACTTTATAATAACAATATCGTCATTAAAAATCAATAAAGATATTTATTAATCTTTCATATATGTAACATGTTTTTAATAATCTTTCGTATGTACTATTAATATAATCTTTGATTTTTGTTTAATCTGTTTTAACCTAGATGATAGATTTTTGATAAATTCATTTATTAACTCATTCACTATTATAATTTAAATTTCATTTAGTTTACGATGCATTTGTCACTTGTGTCGTAGTGTGTATACCTTTAAGCTCGTTTTTTCTTAGCATTTTAATATATCCTCGTTTATGACTTATCAAATGTTTTTTTTGGTAACAATTTTATCTTCTTTTTTGGTAATAATATCATCTTCTATTTCTTGGGTAACTTTATATGTACTGATTACATTAGTCTCGAACATAACACTAGAAAAATTAACGATAAAGTTATAGGGCGTAGGCTGTGTATCGCACAACCCCCGTGTTTACTAGTAATATACAATATATTGTTGAATATTCAAACTCATTTTCCATCAATCGTAATAATAATTTCTAGAAAAAATATATCTTGTGAAAATAAAAATTGTTTTACTTTTGTAAGTCTTTCTGATTATGAAAATAATACTAAATATCTGATATGCGTAGACCATTAAAATGTATACTAAGTACATGCCTGGTTTTATTTGTTACTACATCCTTTTAAATTATTGTCAAATATTGACTTCCCGAAGTCTTTTTTTTTCCAACTTTGAGCTTAAATATTTTTATGTGTGTTATATAAAACTTTAAGCAAAATATATGAATGAATTGGATTTCAAATGTATTTTTATTGCTATAATTTTTATCAAGTTTTATACAACATAAATAAACAAATTATGATCAAAGTTGAAAAAGAAATCTTTCAGAAAATCAAAACTGAACAATAATTTTGGGACGAAGAAAGTATTTTTATGTTATATGATTTTTTATGATGTATAATGAAAAGGTTGAAGTACAACAAAGCTAAAATACTTCAGAAAGTCAAAACTGGACAATAATTTTGAGACGGAGATAGTATTTTATATTATATGATTTTTTATGATGTATAATGAAAAAGTTTAAGCACAAAAAGCCACAATGAGTAACATTAATAGCCCAACCTTTGAAATTTTGGCTTTATCATTAAAATAGTAGGAGATCTTAATTTCGAATCATGTTAGGTGTGAATATTATAAAGTGTTTACGACAACCTCAAGAAGAGGGAGAGTTTTACCAGGTTTGAGTATGTGTGACGGTGGACTCATATTCCATGAATTAGTCGACAAAAACTCAAAATCATGATTTTTTTTACAGTATTAATAACTTGTAAAAAATAAAGGGGACTCCATATAAGAAAAGATAAACAAAAATAATTCTTCCTATCTAATAGAATGGAGTTTCTGTTGATGTCGCTTCGCCGACTTGTCACATTCTAAGATAATCACTATGCTGACGTGACGTTGTGGTATGTTAGGATTTTTCTCATAATTTTGATTTTTAAAAAAAGATAAATACATTATTTTTCCTGGCCGGTTTTTCAGATAAGAAATAATTATTTACCCTAATTCCAAAGATAACCTAAATAATTTGCCCTTCACGCTTCTCTTGGTTACTGTAAACTAGGCGGCCAATGTTAAATTGTCTTGCACGCTTTTTATATGCACTCCTAACAACGGAATACCATCGGTCGTGGCTGAGCTATAAAATTCCATTGGCTTTCCATGTACCCACCACATCCTCCATTTTTGAACATTCGCCTTCTCAAAACTCTGATGAATCAAAACCCGTTGTTTTGGGTTTGCCTGCCAAAAATTCTGAAAAAACAATAAAGGACAAAGGCCATTGCATTATGGGTTTGATGAATCTGGTCGTTAAATAGAGGGGTTATGAAAAGGAAATGAAAAGCTTACTTGAACAGCACCGGCAATTCGTGGGTCAAGCGAAAGTGGAAAAGTCTGCCTTTAGGCAATATGTCAAAAGGTTCCGTGGTAATGATGCAACTCTTTGGATGTTGTTTCTCTTAGAAGATGTTCAGAGGGATTCCAGTCATGAAGTGAAGATAAACAATGCGTTAGCTGTTGTTGAAGACAACATAGATCTGAAGGCTGATATCATCGATAAATTTTCTCGTGCTTGATGAAGTTGTTTTAGCGATCTGTGTTTTGCTTAATGTATGGTTGTTTTGGTGATCTATGTTTCCTTACTGTATGACCCATCAGGCTAATGAATGCAATCATTGATTTTGGTGCTTTTACTTATTTTTTCATTTGTATTTCTCCCCTTTTCAATTTCTTCCGGATGTATGCTCAACGCCAAAACAATATCTTAGATATATCCTTTCACGCAAAGTATAATGGTTACTGTGGAAAAATTAAAGGGAAAGATCTTTTTATTTTACAAGTTACTCAAGTTTTCTATTGACAACCAAGTAATGGAAATTCTACAAACAAAAACAAAACAAAAAAGTTTTAAATTATTCATGGTTTTGATCTACTATATACACATTTTCTATATAACTGTTCAATGCATTCCAACCATAACTATTGTAACAATTAAATGCTTTCATTTATCAAATAATATGTTAAAATCTGTTATTTATATTTTATAATGATAATGATGATTATACTATAAAAATAAAAATTAAAAAAATTTATGTTCCCACTAACCGATATGACGCTCTGCTATCTGCTAAACCTATCATAACTTTGGGAAGATGCAAGCCGTCAAAGTCACTGCTACTCTGCTTCAATTGATATTCGCGTACACGTATCAACGTTTATAATCATTTAAATTAAAAACAAATGTATTAAAATTAATGTAACTTAACGAAATGAACTTATTACAGAATATCAAAAGTCATGTAAAAGTAATTATATCTACTTTAACCATCTATATATTCCTTATACTACTTCCATCTAAAAATAATCTTACCTCATTTTAGTACTACCTAAACCACTTCTAGAATTTACTGTAAACTATATAAAAAAATTTTCTTCATAATGTCTAACAACTTCATGCAGCGGGTGATTGTTGATCATGTCACAACTCAGATCAGGAATGAAGAACGTCGTAAAGCTGAGGTGGAGACCATGTTGAAGAATATGCGTGCAAATTATGATAAAGTATACTCTTACCTTCCTCATGTTAACAAATTAGAAAAAAACAAAGCTAAGATACATTGTGGTGGTGCTATCATTGATATGAATACTGTGGAGAATGACTTTGACGAAGTTCTCGAAGGTGTGATCGATTCATATGATAAAAGCATCAACGCTAAGAAATTGTTCATCGACATGTTAGCTAAAATTTAAATATCTATGAACTTCGTTTTTATGTTTATGTTGCTGTGCTTATTATGGTAAAAAAAAACTTTTGGATCCTACTTTTCTGTTTTCAGTATGGACTTTATTGAAGTATTAATGGATGATATATATCTGTGTATCTATTGCTTTGTGCTTCTTTGATGGATTTTTGTTTGTTAAGTTATACTTAAAAATTGAAGAAGTAAATTTTGTTTTACATATTGTTTGACTAGACAAACGTTTGGTAAATATGAACTTACCAAGCATGTAATTATATTAATCAACCTAATTACGTAATAAATCTAAGTGTGGTGGTTTTAAGATAGTCTTAAACAAACATATTGCCTTGATATTTATTAAAAGGTCTACATATACATTCCTTTGTATGAGTTCACAGTATATGCCTTTTTTTGAAAAATGAAGGTTCTAACAGTTTTTACACCTTACAATATTAAAAAAAACTGTCAACTTTTTTAGATAAACTTTTTTACCCTTTTTGGAAAAACATATATGTAAATTTAGGTCTTCTGATCTTTGACCTACCCTATGAAAGGCTATAATATTTTCTTCTATTTAAATCATTCCTTTCAATAAGCAAAGCATTTGCATCGGTTTGTAGTTCTTAGAAAAACTCCCTATATTTTTTCAAACCTACAAAAGAAATACTTTCTATCACAACAATGGTTTTCCTTTCTTCCAAACTTTGCATCTTAAGAAGTTGGAAGTTTTTAAAATATTATTTCACAAAAGAAAAGGAACTTAACAAAGAATATTTAGCTGAGTTTATGATAAAAGTTTCAGTTCAACTAAACATGGGAAACACTTGAAAGCATTCTGGAGTTGATCAATCAATGTCTCGATGAAGCGAGAATTCTTATTACACATTGGGAAAAACTACCCTCTTCATCAATTAAAGATGTTGCTATTGCTTCTCTTCAAAAACTTTTACTACATGAAGACAACTATTTTTATGCATTTCAACTCTTGCTCTTCTCATTTGAAGAAAGTTTGTTAAAATATATAATGTCTATTTCACAAGCTTATCTTAATGTATGTACATATTTTCTTATTATTGTGCTTAAGTCTTTTTCAGGATAGTTTTGGAATAAAGTAAAGTTGGAGGGGCTTGGTGCTATTTTCGTTTCTTGAAGTTGTAGCTGTATATGCAAGAAGGAGTTCTAGAGGGGCCAATTGTGTCAAGTGTAAATTTATATATATAGAGATGAGATTAGGGTTTGGGTGTATTATTATTTTCTGCATTCTATCTTCTCTCTCTCTCAATATTCCAGTCGAGTATTTTGTGCAGTATACAGATCACTATTTCAGTGATCTTGCAGTGTGTTATTATTTGAGTTTTCTATAGTTGTATTAGTTTGTATCTACTCCAGTTAAGAAAGTTTGATTTGTTACACTAAGTATTATTGAGTGAGTTGAGTGTTGATATCTTCTGTAATACGATTCTAGTTTTTTACATGGTATCAGAGACACCTCGGTTTTGATCGGGACGATTTCTGTGTTATTTCCGTTGAAAGTGGTGATTTAGGGTTTTCTATTTTTCCGTACGGTGATTTAGGGTTTTCTATTCTCTATGCAACGATTTAGGGTTTTCCATTTGAGAACTCGTGGTTCTTGATCTGATCGGGTTAGTTCTGTGGCTTGTGGTGTTGATTTCGACATCTGGTGGCGATTTCTGGCTAGAAACCCTAATTTTATAAATTAGGGTTTGCAACAATTCTTGGCTGTTCCAGAATTGTTCATCTATCTTCCGCTGAGGTTTTCTTTTTCTTATTGCTAATTGCACGGAGTACTTTGTGAGGAATTTCTTTTCCCTTTCTGAAATTAATTGTTCATAATTCTGTGATAATTTTTTTGCTAATCTGTGCTGGCTATTTGAATTTGTGTTGATTCTTGATAATTCTGTGAGTGATTATCTAAGTTGTTCTAACGTTTTTTTGTTTTATTGGTAGAAGAGAGGTCCCTAAGTAAGACCTAGGGTGGAATCCTTTTGAGATAACACCTGTAAGGATCCCTGCTTAGGCTAACCTTATAGGATCTATATCTGTTTATTTTCATTAGACATTTGTGTGTGTTTGTGATTAGTTGTTGTTTGAGTGATCTACTTGCTAGTTGTTGCTATCTGTGATTTAGTAAGTGATAAAATAAGTAATCAGTTTTCTAAAATGGCTGGGGGTGAAGAAGGGGAGGCTTCTGGTCAAATAACTTTGATTAATAAGTTGGATTTTGGAGATCCATTGTATTTACATCCAAGTGATACTACAGGAACACCTCTAATTTCAATAAAACTTAAAGGTACTGAAAACTATAATATTTGGAGTAGATCAATGCTTCTAGCATTAGCTACTAAAAATAAGATTGGTTTTATAGATGGAACTTTTGAAAGAAATGAAACTGACTTAGTACTTGCTAGTCAGTGGGATAGGTGTAATTCTGTGGTGTTGTCTTGGATATTAGGCTCAGTATCTGATGAATTGTATTGATAACACGTAAAAAGTCATGTTTTTACGTACGTTATCTTCCACATTTTAGGCACAAAGTTAACAAAAACATACTTAAAAGGACATTATTCATAAAGTTTTGTTAACTAAGTCAAAACGGAGTCGATGTTGGAAAAATCACTAAAAATGGCATGAAAAACATAAGAAACCGGGCAAAACTGCTTTATCACACCATCGTTCACTCATTTCAATGCACTTTAAGCTACGCTCCGAGTTATGACCTCTAACTTATGTCATTCTCTTCGTTAGGAAAATACGAACGCGTGGGTATAAAGAACGCTCAAAACGGATAAACGACGAAGAAGTTACGCCCGAACGAAGAAACAGGAAACTGAGAGGCCAAGATACTGCTGAACCAGGCCGTATACGGCTGGTCCAGGCCGTATACGGCTGGACCTAGACCGTATACGGTCTGTGCAGGCCGTATACGGCCTATACACAGCCGTATACGGTCCAGTTCAGCCGTATTCACCCAACGCGCAGCCGTATACGGTCCAGTTCACCCGTATTCACCCTAACTCAGCCGTATCGTGCGTTTGGGTGATAAAAATCTGATTTTTATTTGCCCTTGCGATACGGTTGTGCATTTTGAGGTTTGGATACGGTCTACGGATACGGTTGTGCGTTCTCTATAAATACTAGCCTCATTTCATCATTTCAACACACTTCATCCAACAAATCCAACACTTCACATACACACTTCAATTCTTCGTTTTCTTATATTTTTATATTTGTATTCTCTCTCTAGAATAGTTTAGATAGTTTCTCTCTCTAGAGTTCCTCTCTCTAGAGAGAGAGAGTTAGATAGTTAGTTGGTTAGCAGTATAGAGAGAGAAAAGCTGGTATTGTAATCACGGTGTAATAAGAAGCATTCTTGGTGCAAGACTCTGCCTTTTCTTTTCAGTTGTTACTCTGCTCAATTTTACTGGTGATATCTCTCTTTTCATACTTATACTATGTCCGAATTATTTCCGCCTATTTGTATGATGTATGTTACTATTATTGCCATGCTTATTGAGTAGTATGCTGTTGCGGTTGTTGAAATGTAAATAGTTAGAAGTAGGGATGATGTTGAATTAATCTTTAAATCTATATAATTGGGAATTATTATATTTGTTATGTCTATACTTATCATGCATCTAGACTTAGCTATGGATCACCCTTTCCAGTCCTTCGCGTGACTGCTACTTTAGGCTTAGAACCTGATCAACTCTAGGTACAGTAGGAAGTTATCTGTGTTATAGTAAAGAAGCCGTGTTTGTCACTGTAATTCGGCTGAAGTACTGAGTATAGCTTTGGAAACACCACCGGTGGAGTACAACGTGGAAGCTCCGGAAAAAGCCGTCTGTGCCGACACTGTGGATTACCTAGAGACCCTAGAATATGGCCTAGAAACCAATATAGCTGTGGAAGTGCACAGTACACCGTCTGGCTACCCCTGTAACTGAAGCTATGGAAACACTTCGATAGTATACACCGTATATGTACCTAGGGATGAAAAGCTGTGGAAATATCATAGTACACCGTAAGTACATCCTCGGTTACACGAATCTGTGGAATTATCTAAGTGCGGTACATCGTAAACGGTTCCTAGGTTAGTACACTGTGGAAGGAGTATGCATTGTACCCCGCTGGTGTTCCTAGGGCTGAATGACTGATTGCAAAGGAGAGGCTAGATCATGACAGAAGTAGTTGAACTAATAAAACGTAAGGAATGAGTCTGGAGATGAAAGTCAAGCCCAACAGTGGTTCAGGATTCTTAAAACCCCTAGACTCTACAAAACTGATAGTTTAGAATAGCAAGTTAATGATCTGAACATGTTTAGGAAATGGCATTTACATTCAGGTGTTAAGAACGGTCGGAATTACCCGCGTGGCAGTCTGTTACCTTATTCCTGCACCCTTCAAGGGTCACTTGTCCACAAAGACAGTGTGGGGGGTTGAGCAGCCTGTTCTGATCAGAATCACGATAGCCTAGGTCTTGTGACATACTAATTCTGGTACTTAACTAGAATAAGTAGGGTCCTAGTGTTTACACCCATAATACATCTGTTTATTAACTGAAAATGTCCCCAATTATCTTTATAATAAGCATCATCCCCGCAACTAATTATTGAAGTTTCAACCGCCGCAATTCTCTATCTGTCTACCTAGCTACCGATTCTACTCTATCTTATTTACTTTTCCTGTCTTTAATTAGTTAGTTAATTAAATTAGAAAACCCCCAAAACCTACCTATCTGCACAAAACCCATCCTAAAAGCAAAACTCTATCTTTGGCATCACTTCGTTTCAATTCGCTCCGATTTAAGAACGACCTCGAGTTATACTTACTGCTTACTCACCCTGTGTGATAGGTAGTACTTATAAATTGAGTCCCCAGCTCTTTATAAATTTTAAAACTCAACCGACGCGCGCTCCGACGGACGGTCCGACGACGGGGTGAAAACCCGACTGACCGTTTGGGCGCCGTCAAGTTTTTTGACGCCGCTGCCGGGGATCGTAGAGCATTACGATTCTGAAGCCGCCTTAGATAGAATAAGCAATTAGGAGATCCTTTTCGTATAGGTCGTCCTTAACCTATTCGAAAGTTACTTTACTTAGAATAAATTAGCTTAGTTTAAAAAAATAATAAAATCCAAAAATATCTTTCTACGATTCGCCGCCTTCTTGTCCCATTTCTCTTTCCGCTTCCAAGACGACTGAAGAAATGACGACTATGGACGATGCTGAGTTCTTCGACCACTTGGAACTAGAGTTGAAATCCAACTTTCACTCATCACCGGAAGAAGCCTCCGCTAGCCCAGACGACGATTCTAGAACCTTAGGGAAATTCTTAGATCTTGACTTAGGAACCCATAAATATCAACAGAAGATCTCAACTTCTGCTTCTAGCATTCCAAGCTATCAGGTTCTACCTGCACCTGAGATTAAATATTCCTTAGAAAATATCCCTAGATTCCCTGATTTTGCCGATAATATTCCTGAAAACACTCAATCCTTTCATTCCTCATCTAATGAAGAACGAATCCCCATAAGGAATGAGGATATTCATGAACATCTTCCAAAATCACCAATTTTTGAACTTTCGTACACCATCTATCGTGTTGTTGATAAGGAGATACCGAAAGATTCAGATGGTAATGAAATCCGATACGTTGGTTATTCTTTTGACCCTGATAAGAGGTTAGGTGTGTGTAAGGCATTTGCTTTACACTTAAATATATCTGATTTTCCTTACTCAGTCGAGCAAAGAAAAACCATCTTAAGGATTGACATACTCGTAGGTGTTCTCCACTGTCTTCCGATCCAAAAGGAAGATGGTATCTTCACTCGATATCGAGAGCAAGAGCGAAAGCTATTATCAGAAATAGATCGCCTCATGGATCTATTTGCTTGCACCGATTATTCATCCGTTTCACAAACCATGATTAATCGTTATGTTGCAGCAATGATAAAAGAGCTTGAGCTATTAACTTCTAAAGATCCTGCGATCACTCTCATAATTTCTGGAAAAATTCCATTCTTCGTAGATCCCGCCGCTTATATAATCGCCAAGTTGCAAGAAATATTTCCTGGAGCTGACGACGACAAGATAGAAGCCGTTCTCTTTGCCGAAAGAAAAGATATTCACGTTAAACTCGCTTCGTTGTTCGATCAATCCAAATTCCCTTTTACCGTTTCTCAAAATCTTTAATTTGGGATATCACCATTGCAGTGCAAACTACAAATGGAGATCCCGACTCAAAAGAGGAACTTAGGTTTAAGAGAATTTTAGGAAATCTTCTTCACGATCTTAATAATATAGACCGCGGTATGCGAATAGGAATTTCAAGTAAAAAGAAAGTTAGAAAGGAATTTAATAAGTTTGTTAACACTCTGCTAGAATTAGGCCACAAAGAATGTAGGATTCTTAGCGAATTCGAAAATTTTTCATTACACCCTGCCAAGCTAGTTGATTATGTCATTAACATTCTAAACTGTGATTTTATTCCTCGCTATACTTCAAGATTGCTTTCAAGCAATCCCCTTTAAATAGATTTGGAACAATAGTCGAGCTACAGACTTGAAACAAGCGCTTTTTGGGAGGCAACCCAAATCTTTAATTAGGTTTTTAAAATAGTTTTCTTAGGTTAAAAATAAGTTAGTTTAATTAGTGGTTTAATTTGTTTTAGAAAAAGAAAAAAAAAAAGAAAAAAAAAACCATTTTTAAAGTCTTTCTCTCCGCAAAATCTGCGCAGTTTCTGAAAACTTGAAAATCTTAAATAAAATATTTTATAAAGTTTTAAAATTGCTTAGATTTTAAAGAGTCAAAATTTTAAACCAAAAATATTGTTTATTTTTATCTAGTTAAGTAGTTCTCTTTGCAATTTAATAAAACAAACTTTTGTTGCGCACAGTCAAATACCAAATTTTAAACTTTTGCTAAAATATTTGGCTAAGGTTTTTAATTACCCAAAATACCTAGTAATTACATTTAAAAGGTTATTTATGCACAAATGGTAAAAAGGAGAAGTAAATAAAAGGGGTAAAAATTGGTCAAACAAAGTCAAAACCACAAAAACATTTTTTCCCCCCTCCTTCTTCTCCCTTGGCCGCGGCTCCCATCACCACCATCCCAAACCCACCATTTTCCACCATTGTTAACCAAACCAAGCTTCAAACCTTCATTTTTAGGTCACTTTTATGTCATCTAACATCATTGCATCTTCATTAAGGTAAGATCCAAGCTTAAAATACCAAAATTCTATAACTTTGTTAACCTAGGGTTTCAAGTTAGTTTTTGATGATTTGTGCTTTACATTGCGAAATTGAGCTTTGATTCTTGCTTAGTGATGATATAGGATGATGTAGGAACTAGCATTACTTATTAGATTGAAGCAATTTGATGTTTGACTTTGGAAAGTTGACTATATTTGACTTTTGTGACTAGTAAACCCATTTTGGCCAATTAATGATTAAATTGCTTATGATAAGTAGTTTGTTGAATGATTATTGCTAAATATGATTAGTATAGCTTATTCATTTGCTTCATTTGTGGTTAAATGCGTAATATGGTCAAGTTAGCAAATTAAAGTAAGCATGAAAAGTTGACTTTTGTTGAAACGTCACCATTTTGAAATAAAACCTTTGATAAAATGATGTTTTAATTTAAGTAGATGCTAATGCCTTGCTTTGATTTGCTAATGCAAGTTAGTATTATGATAGATTTGGCAAATGACAAAAAGAAAACCTTACTTTGGTAATGTTGACTTTAAAATTCAAAATACTAAATCTTTAGTAATACTAGTAACCATTCTAGTTAAAAAGTCATGGTGGTGTTGTAAAATTGTATCTTTGAAAGTATTATGGTAAATCTTAAATAGATGCTACATTTTCCTAAATTAACTACTTTTAAATTTTAAAATAGTATCTACTTAAAAGAATACCATAATTACTTAAAAGATACAATCAAGTAACACATTTGTCAACTAAAGAAGCTTTGTTGCGATACTTTCCTGATATGGTCAAAATTGCTATATACTTGCTTAAATATCATGGTTCGTTTGCATGCGGTAATAGGTTATATTTGCCATGATAAGGTAATTACATGATTAAGGTTTAATTCTTTATCATACATGCTTATTATGGTTTAATAAGTCTTTGACTTTTCGTGTAGAAATCATTTAGACCTAATAGCCTATTATTGTAAACCAAAGTTTCTTGTGGTGATTGAAAATTGAGTTTGGTGGTATTATTAGCTATTACAGGTTTTTGGGACTGCTCATATTCTAAAGCCCACATTTCGAATTTTTATTCAAAATTGGGAATATGATTTAGTCAAATAATTTGTAATTATTCCTGGTAATTCACTATGTTCTTGTTTTCTCTTATTTTTCAGATGACTGATTTTCCCCGGTATATCAGAAAATCCATCAAGGACCCAGAGAAACGGGAAAGGTATCAGACATGGCTAACACATCAGTTGGGAGAAAATTGGTACTTAGTATGGGAGGATTTGGAGCAAATCGGTTTAAAGGAAGGGTTTGAAAATTTGATAATGTTTAAGGAAGGGAAGCGACATCTGCGCGCATGGAGGAATCTATTTGAGATTAAAGAAAATGTTTATCAAGAGTTAGTTGCCGAGTTTATGGTAACATTCCAGTTCGACAAAACGATTGATAAGCTAAATGATGACCGAATGATTAGATTCAACTTCATGGGAAATCCTCACCACATGTCATTAGCAACCTTTGCCAGACATCTTGAATTGTACACTGAGTATCAAGTTACCACTCCTTTCTTCCTGAAGGCAAACACTGAGGTAAAATAGTGAGACCACACTGCTATTTGGCAAGAATTGACTGGAAATCAGTTCCAGTCCAATGTCAAGGCCACTTCCTTTCTTGATAAGCACTACCAAGTTCTCCACAACCTCATCGCTTGCAGCATTCGAGGAAAGAGGAAGACTAAGGGAGCTGTTGAGGTAAAGGACTTGCAGATCATTAAGAGCATTATAGAGCAGGAACACGTTAATGTTGCCTACTTGGTTGCTGATAGAATCCTTACTGAGTTGGGTTACACCGAGTCAGAGTTTGCATATATGGGAGCGATAATCACTAAGTTAGTTAGGAGAATGGGGCTGTTGACTGAGGAGGTGATTGGTAACCTGACACCAGTAGCAAACAGGGTATCTAAGCCATATGACATTAACTATATGGTTAGGGTTTGGTTACTAGAGAAAGATGCTGATGGGCAGATAAGATGGAAGGATGGTGATATCATTCCGAGAGTTCGAATGAGGCCCCCAAGGAGCAAGAGTGTTAGGTTTGAGTTCGATGACAGCACGGTCCACCGACAGCCTAGGACCGCTGTTGCTCATGAGCTAGAGGAAGGTGAGACAGCTGCTGCTGAGGCTCAAAGTCCATTAATACCGCCTGTTCGAGAGTTTGGTTGGGGAGATCCGGTATCATCCGAGCTCATGTATGGTATATTGGGTATGCTTAACTCACATTACACACAGGACACATATTTAGCTACTGAGTTTGGATTCCCACAACCTACACGTCCTACATGGGTATGCGGCCCACGACCACCCAACTACCACACCATGCCACTACATCCATTTGCCATGATGCCACCCACTACCACCGTTCCCTACACCTCCATACCACCCACATCCTCCACTCGCACTGTGCACATGGAGATTCCTCGAGCCCGCCGTACCAGGACTACTCCTGCGGCTGAGCCGGTTTTCTCTGTGCACACTGCGACACCACATGAGCCGCATATCCCACATATAGGACAACCATCTTCCCGTACCATGACCCGTCCGAGACCAGCTGAGTCAGCCACATCAGACACATCTTCAGAAACAGACTCACCTCAGTCAGGGTTCAGACAGGACATGCAGGTTGATGACCAGGTACCGGTGCAGACTGATTATCTGCCTGATATGACTACTGCTACTGTTGTGCCTACTTTTTCAGGATTCACAGGGATGCTTCAAAGCAACCCAGTGCCTTCTGCTGAGCTTCCACCGTACCCGATGCATGGTGCTTCCTTAGGATCGTATGAGGTTGCAGAGATGGGACTAGATCCCAACTTCCATTTGTACCCGATCCAGCCACCAACATCCGGCAGACAACGGAGTTCATCTTCAGCATCAGTCTCCCGCAGGTTATCCAGTGGATAGCACTCTGCCTCCCGTCATGCACCTTACAACTCCATGCCACCTCCAGCTCACGGACCACCATCCGACCAGGATCCTTCTCACCCTTGATCTTATCAGATTTTATTTTCATTTGTGTTGGATAACTGTATCACTTATTATTATTATTACTGATATTTGGGATTACTGTATTTGACTGTTGCTGCATGAACTATTTGGGTTCCAGCCTGTAATCTGGTTGGACCCATCTATCTATCCTATCTTATCGTTTATCTATCATTTACTTATTTTATGCTTTTCTTAGTTAGTTTTTAGATTACTTGCAATAAAAGAGAGAGTAAAAAGTATGAAAGTTCCCCGAGAAGAAACCGAGATGACGCACGAATCACGCAAAGATCCTGACACAAGCTGATCGACCTACACATCTAAATCAGAATCTTCATTTACACATCTCAGTCCTTTCTAGGGGAGTTTTTCTTTTCCATTACTTAGTGATTTTCCATCATCATCTATAACTCGCCGTTATGCCATCATACTTAAATTCTAAGTGTGGGATTCTAAATCCCACATAAATCAAATCAACTTAGAAATAGGGTTCCAAAATATTTTCAAACTCTAAGTGTGGGATTCCTTCACAAGAATTTTAAACTTAGTTCGAGAACATTAGGGACAATGTTCCTCTAAGTGTGGGATACACGGTATGTTATACCGTATTCTTTGACTTTGATTGCTTGTCCAAAGTATAACTTTTCAAAAATAAGCTTAACTTCGACAGTGGAAATGCCACTCATTCAGTTAGCTTAAACTTTTCCCTAAAAACCTCATTCTTGCTAAAATTTTAGAAAACATTTTTTTCAAAATCATAAGCTTAACTTCGACAGTGGAGGTGCCACTCATTCAGTTGGCTTAATTTTCATAAAAACTCATTTTTGTTAAAAATTTTAAAATTTTATGACTCTAAATAATCTTGAGAAAAATAAATTTTTCAGAAATTAATTAGACTGCTTTGGAAAGTAAAATAAGTTAAGATACGATTGCCTTAAAAATGAAATGTTAATCTAAGAGCATCGCACGGCTAGGCACATACAACCCTATTGCAGTGAGGTATTTGAGCCCAATAAAAGCATTCATCTTTAATGCTTCACTTTTCATTTGATGTGTGTGCCGATGCATGTGCTTTAAGTTAGAACTTGCTCTTGGTATACGCTTCGAGACCACACCAATGGGCAGCGTACGCGGTGAAGGTGCAGTCAAAGGACCTTGACATTCCTTAGGATATAAACCCCACCCTTCCAACACTCACTTTTAGTGTTGATGATCCGCCTAGAAAACCCTGTTGAGCCTTAGCCTATTCGTTTCTTTCAAAACCTGAAAATTTAAACCCACTTATTCCACACCCACCAAAAAAATCTTATCTTAGAAATTTAAACTTGTGGGAAATGTTATTTTAATTATCCTTTTTGCTTTCACTCCAAATCACAAATACTGGTGTTTACTCAAAACTTTCTCGTGTGCGTTCCCCTGATAAAAAAATCAAAAGATGAAAAAGTTTATGGTGTGAAAAATTGACACCAAGTAAATGCAAAGTCATCAGAAGGATGAAAAAAATGAAAAAAAAAAGAAAAAAAAAGAAAAGGATTTCAAAAAGGGCAAAAGAAAGAAACAAAATAAAAATCCCTAGAAAAGTCCTAAAACAGAAGCAAAAGAAAAGAAAAGAAAATAGAATAAAGCTAAGTGCTTCGAATCTCTCGAAAAAATTCCTGTTCTTATAAAAGATATAAACTCCCCCGAGTATTTTCAGACAGATGAAAGTCAAAATAGCTATCTTCTTCCCTTGCCATTTATCCGTTTCCATTTTCATTAAAAAGGCGTTTAAAGTAATGTTTTCCCAAAAAGTTTAGAATTCTCAAAGATAAGCAAACTCCCTATTTTAAACCAAAAACTCCCACTTAACCATACTACTCAACCCTCACCAACTATTACAACCCATTTCGAATGTCCTGGGATGATTAGCACCGTCCTCATTGAAGTGGTGGAGATCCGATTCTTGATCAAGCCTATGATGAGAAGCAATGCATGACTGGCTTTATGAGCGATTTCGTTTGATTAGAATGATAGGAAACCCGATACACTCTGAGTGAATTGAGTGACCACCTTTGTGAGATCGCCTAGTCATGTACAATATCCATCGAGAATTGTGAAAGTATGCCAAGGTTGACATTTCAAGATTAAGGGAGGGTTATCTTAATGATGCTTGCTTTCTAAAAAGGTTTTCTTGGTCTCTGACTAAGTAAAAATCTCAGGTTATTTCTTGTCAAAACCCAAAATCCGATTTTTTTCAAACCATTATAGCAGGTGAGAATTTTTAAGTTTGCTTGAGGATAAGCAAAAGTCTAAGTGTGGGATATTTGATAACACGTAAAAAGTCATGTTTTTACGTACGTTATCTTCCACATTTTAGGCACAAAGTTAACAAAAACATACTTAAAAGGACATTATTCATAAAGTTTTGTTAACTAAGTTAAAACGGAGTCGATGTTGGAAAAATCACTAAAAATGGCATGAAAAACATAAGAAACCGGGCAAAACTGCTTTATCACACCACCGTTCACTCATTTCAATGCACTTTAAGCTACGCTCCGAGTTATGACCTCTAACTTATGTCATTCTCTTCGTTAGGAAAATACGAACGCGTGGGTATAAATAACGCTCAAAACGGATAAACGACGAAGAAGTTACGCCCGAACGAAGAAACAGGAAACCGAGAGGCCAAGATACGGCTGAACCAGGCCGTATACGGCTGGTCCAGGCCGTATACGGCTGGACCTAGACCGTATACGGTCTGTGCAGGCCGTATACGGCCTATGCACAGCCGTATACGGTCCAGTTCAGCCGTATTCACCCAACGCGCAGCCGTATACGGTCCAGTTCACCCGTATTCACCCTAACTCAGCCGTATCGTGCGTTTGGGTGATAAAAATCTGATTTTTATTTGTCCTTGCGATACGGTTGTGCATTTTGAGGTTTGGATACGGTCTACGGATACGGTTGTGCGTTCTCTATAAATACTAGCCTCATTTCATCATTTCAACACACTTCATCCAACAAATCCAACACTTCACATACACACTTCAATTCTTCGTTTTCTTATATTTTTATATTTGTATTCTCTCTCTAGAATAGTTTAGATAGTTTCTCTCTCTAGAGTTCCTCTCTCTAGAGAGAGAGAGTTAGATAGTTAGTTGGTTAACAGTATAGAGAGAGAAAAGCTGGTATTGTAATCACGGTGTAATAAGAAGCATTCTTGGTGCAAGACTCTGCCTTTTCTTTTCAGTTGTTACTCTGCTCAATTTTACTGGTGATATCTCTCTTTTCATACTTATACTATGTCTGAATTATTTCTGCCTATTTGTATGATGTATGTTACTATTATTGCCATGCTTATTGAGTAGTATGCTGTTGCGGTTGTTGAAATGTAAATAGTTAGAAGTAGGGATGATGTTGAATTAATCTTTAAATCTATATAATTGGGAATTATTATATTTGTTATGTCTATACTTATCATGCATCTAGACTTAGCTATGGATCACCCTTTCCAGTCCTTCGCGTGACTGCTACTTTAGGCTTAGAACCTGATCAACTCTAGGTACAGTAGGAAGTTATCTGTGTTATAGTAAAGAAGCCGTGTTTGTCACTGTAATTCGGATGAAGTACTGAGTATAGCTTTGGAAACACCACTGGTGGAGTACAACGTGGAAGCTCCGGAAAAAGCCGTCTGTGCCGACACTGTGGATTACCCAGAGACCCTAGAATATGGCCTAGAAACCAATATAGCTGTGGAAGTGCACAGTACACCGTCTGGCTACCCCTGTAACTGAAGCTATGGAAACACTTCGATAGTATACACCGTATATGTACCTAGGGATGAAAAGCTGTGGAAATATCATAGTACACCGTAAGTACATCCTCGGTTACACGAATCTGTGGAATTATCTAAGTGCGGTACATCGTAAACGGTTCCTAGGTTAGTACACTGTGGAAGGAGTATGCATTGTACCCCACTGGTGTTCCTAGGGCTGAATGATTGATTGAAAAGGAGAGGCTAGATCATGACAGAAGTAGTTGAACTAATAAAACGTAAGGAATGAGTCTGGAGATGAAAGTCAAGCCCAGCAGTGGTTCGGAGTTCTTAAAACCCCCAGACTCTACAAAACTGACAGTTTAGAATAGCAAGTTAATAATCTGAACATATTTAGGAAATGGCATTTACATTTAGGTGTTAAGAACGGTCAGAATAACCCAAGTGGCAGTCTGTTACCTTATTCCTGCACCCTTGAAGGGTCACTTGTCCAAAAAGACAGTGTGGGGGGTTGAGCAGCCTGTTCTGATCAGAATCACGATAGCCTAGGTCTCGTGACATACTAATTCTGGTACTTAACTAGAATGAGTAGGGTCCTAGTGTTTACACCCATAATGCATCTGTTTATTAACTAAAAATGTCCCCAATTATCTTTATAATAAGCATCATCCCCGCAACTAATTATTGAAGTTTCAACCGCCGCAATTCTCTATCTGTCTACCTAGCTACCGATTCTACTCTATCTTATTTACTTTTCCTGTCTTTAATTAGTTAGTTAATTAAATTAGAAAACCCCCAAAACCTACCTATCTGCACAAAACCCATCCTAAAAGCAAAACTCTATCTTTGGCATCACTTCGTTTCAATTCGCTCCGATTTAAGAACGACCTCGAGTTATACTTACTGCTTACTCACCCTGTGTGATAGGTAGTACTTATAAATTGAGTCCCCAACTCTTTATAAATTTTAAAACTCAACCGACGCGCGCTCCAACGGACGGTCCGACGACGGGGTGAAAACCCGACTGACCGTTTGGGCGCCGTCATGTATTCTGGTCAAATTTTCTCAGTAATTGCATCAGTGGTTTGGAATGAGTTAAAAGAAACTTATGATAAAGTAGATGGATCTATTGTTTTTAATTTACATCATAAAATAAATTCTTTAAAACAAAGTGATAGTACTCTTTCAGCATATTATCATAAGTTAAACACACTTTGGAAACAATATGATGCTATGATTAAATTACCTGCATGTTCATGTAATGCAGCTGCAAATTTTCAAGAACGTAATAGGGTTTTAAAACTGATGCAGTTTCTGATGGGACTTGATGATTCTTATATGTCTGTGAGAAGTAACTTACTTCTAATGGAACCTTTACCTGATGTAAAGGTTGCTTATGCTGTGTTATCTAGAGAAGAATCTCACAGGGGGGTGTCAAATAGTGATCATAATAAATCTCAAACATCTGCTTTTGTGTCTCAGACTAATAATAATAGTATTTTTAAAGCTAATACAAATAATAATAATAAAGGTCCAAATCCAAATTTGAAATGTAAAAAATATAATAGAATAGGACATACGATTGAGAGATGTTATGAAGTTGTTGGGTACCCTCCAGGGTGGATTCCTGGTTATAAAAGAAAATTGAGTGCTCAAAGTGTTGTGAAGAATGTGTCTAATCATAGTACTACTTGTGATCAAACTAGTACCAGTTCTACTCCTCTTTCTTTGTCTAATGAACAGATGATGAAACTTCTTAATCTTATTGAGGATAAGTCAAATGCAAAAAGTGAAAATGCCAACATGGCAGGTACTGTGTTTAATAGTAATATATTTTTTAACACTAACTTCAAAAGATTTTTTAATTCAAATATTACTGAAAGAGTTCAAAATGTTAGTATGGGTTGGATTATTGATTCTGGTGCAAATCAATATATGACAGTTTCTGATAAAGGTTTAAAAGATGTTGTTGATGTATCAAACTTAAAGTTAACTGTTGGTCATCCAAATGGTACTCAGGCAAAAATAAAACAAATAGGGAATTTGCAATTATCAAATAATATAATGTTATTTGATGTTCTTGTAGTACCTGAATATTGTGTGAGTCTGTTATCTGTTCACAAGTTGTCTAAGGATAGTAAATTGACTGTTAAATTTGATGAGTTTAAATGCTATATTCAGGAATTGAAGCTAGGGACAATTGTGGGGACCGGTAGTGAGTCTAATGGATTATATTTGTTTGATGTTGATAACACATCTCAGTATGGTATGTATAAACATGATAATATTTGTTATGCATCATCTCAGTTGTGGCATTCTAGACTTGGTCATCCATCTGATCAAGTTCTAAAAGTATTAAAAGATAAACTTGATTTAAAATTTGAATCAAATGGTGTACCTTGTGAGATTTGCCATAAGGCTAAACAAACAAGGGAACCATTTCCCTTAAGTGAACATAAGACCACAAGTCTGGGTGAACTTGTTCATCTTGATTTGTGGGGACCTTTTAGAGTTCAAAGTAGAGAGGGGTTTAAATATTTCTTGACTATTGTGGATGATTTTTCTAGAGCTGTGTGGATTTATATGATCAGATCTAAAGAAGATGTTTTTGATAGTATAAGTATTTTTGCTAATCTAATTGAAACTCAGTTTAACAAAAGAATCAAAAATTTTAGAAGTGACAATGGAACTGAGTTTATTAATAATAGAATGCAAAATTTTAGTTTAAATAAAGGCATTATTCATCAAACTTCATGTTCATATACTCCACAACAGAATGGAATAGTAGAAAGGAAACATAGACACCTATTGAATGTTGCTAGGTCTCTTATGTTTCAAGGGGGGTTACCTCTAAATATGTGGAGTGAGTCTATTCTAACTGCTTGTTATTTAATTAACAGGACACCATCATCTGTTCTCTCTGGAAAAACACCTTATGAAATGATTTTTAAAAATGAACCTAATCTCTCCCATTTGAAATGTTTTGGTTCTTTGTGTTTTTCTACTGTTTTGAACACAGTTGATAAATTTAGTCCTAGAGCTGAAAAGTCTGTTTTGATTGGGTTTTCAAATGATAAGAAAGGATATAAGTTGTTTAGTCTTGAAAATAAGATAGTGTTTTATTCAAGGGATGTAAAATTTTATGAAACAATATTTCCTTACAAAATGAAGTTATCTTCTGAATCTAATTTGAGAAAAGACATTAATCATTTAAATTTCTTTGATAAAATGTTTTCTTGTCCCAATGATGAAGGGAGAGATAACAGTGATGGTGATGGTAGTAGTATTTCAAATCATGATCATATTTATGATCATACAGCAACACCAGTGGATAACACTAGTGATGGCAGTAGTAACTCAAATCATGATCATGATTTTGATTCTACAGCAACACCAGTGAATAATAATTCACCTTCTGAGGGCACAATAAGTTCAAGTCAACCTCTAGATTCTGAGTCAGTTTCTGTCCAAGATCAGGTTTTTAGGAGATCTTCCAGAGAAACAATTATGCCAAAAAGATTTAATGAATATGTTGTTGAAGGCAAAGTTAAATATGGAATAGAAATAGTTATAAATTATTCCTATTTGAATGCTGAAATTTTTGTTTTGTGTCAAGTCTAAATAAAACTCTTGAACCAACTTCTTATGTTCAAGCTGCAAAAGATAATAAATGGGTTGAAGCTATGAATCTTGAAATGGAAGCATTGAATATGAATAATACCTAGACAATTACAGATTTACCTCCCAATAGAAAACCAATAGGATGTAAGTGGATTTATAAAATCAAATATAAGTCTAATGGAGAAATTGAAAGGTATAAGGCAAGACTTGTTGCTAAGGGATATAGTCAAAAGGAAGGGATTGATTATGGAGAAACTTTTTCTCCTGTTGTTAAACATGTTACTGTTAGGTGCATCATTACTTTGGCTGTGCAAAATGATTGGTCTTTGTATCAATTAGATGTTAATAATGCTTTCTTATATGGTGATTTATGTGAAGAAGTGTATATGAAACTTCCCGAGGGCTATTTTTCTGAGTATGATAATAAAGTGTGTAAACTTACAAAGTCTTTGTAATGGTTAAAACAAGCTCCTAGGCAGTGGAATGCTAAACTTAACTCTACCTTGGTAGAAAATGGTTTTAAACAAAGTATGAGTGATTATTCTCTATATGTTAAATCTGAAGGTGATTTGTTTATTGCTTTATTAGTGTATGTTGATGATATTGTTGTCACTGGTAATAATACTGATGAGATCAATAAGTTTAAGTTGTTTTTAAGTTCTAAGTTTATGATTAAGGATCTTGGTGTTCTAAAGTATTTTTTAGGAATTGAAGTTTTGAATAATAAAAGGAGTATATGTTTGTCACAAAGAAAATATTGTTTGGAATTGTTAAATGATTATGGGATGCTTGGTTGTAAGCCTGCTAGTACTCCTATTGAATCAAACTTGTGTGTATCCTGTGAACCAACTGAAAATGATAAGTTGCTAGTCAATGTTACTGAATATCAAAAATTGGTTGGAAGATTGATTTATTTGACTCTGACCAGACCTGATATATCTTTTTCAGTTCATATTCTTAGTCAGTATATGCATGCTCCATTGCAATCACATTTGAATCTTGCTTTTAGAGTACTTAGGTACTTAAAAGGTGCACCTGGTAAAGGTCTTCAAATTGTGAAAGGTAATGGTTTTATTTTAAAAGCTTATTGTGATGCTGACTGGGGAAAATGTAAGCTGAATAGGAAGTCAGTTACAGGTTATTTTATTTATTTTTGCAACTCTCTTATTTCTTGGAAAAGTAAAAAACAAGTAACTATTTCCAGGTCTTCTGCTGAAGCAGAATTTAGGGCCATGGCTACAACTGCTTGTGAAATTATTTGGATAAAAAATTTGTTGCATGATTTGAAAGTTGAGATTAACCTTCCTGTAGAATTGTTTTGTGATAATAATTCTGCTCTTCAATTAGCTGCAAATCCTGTTTTTCATGAAAGGACTAAACATTTTGAAATTGATATTTATTTTATAAGAGAGAAGGTTGCAGTTGGTGTTATTAAAACCATTAAAATTGGTTCAAGCTTACAGCTAGCAGATATTCTTACAAAAGGTTTAAGTGTATCTCAACACTTATTTTTGTCCAAACATTTAGGTCTTATAGACTTGTTTCAAGATAAGCTTGAGGGGGAATGTTAAAATATATAATGTCTATTTCACAAGCTTATCTTAATGTATGTACATATTTTCTTATTATTGTGCTTAAGTCTTTTTCAGGATAGTTTTGGAATAAAGTAAAGTTGAAGGGGCTTGGTGCTATTTCTGTTTCTTGAAGTTGTAGCTGTATATGCAAGAAGGAGTTCTAGAGGGCCAATTGTGTCAAGTGTAAATTTATATATATAGAGATGAGATTAGGGTTTGGGTGTATTATTATTTTCTGCATTCTATCTTCTTTCTCTCTCAATATTCCAGTCGAGTATTTTGTGCAGTATACAGATCACTATTTCAGTGATCTTGCAGTGTGTTATTATTTGAGTTTTCTATAGTTGTATTAGTTTGTATCTACTCCAGTTAAGAAAGTTTGATTTGTTGCACTAAGTATTATTGAGTGAGTTGAGTGTTGATATCTTCTGTAATACGATTCTAGTTTTTTACAAAGTTGTACCCAAAAAAAACCTTCATAGTAAGTGTAGGTAAAAACTAAGTTAATCTTAGATGTTTACTCTTTTCATCGCTGTTATTTAAATCAAAGAACATTAATAGGTTGTGTGTTTTTGTTAATGTGTTAGAAATGCATTACAAATGAATATTATGCGTTGCATCTTTTTATTTACCTTTAATTATACATGTTAATACCAGATGTTAAAGTCAAAATAATATGCAAAATAATACATTCATTTTTTATTTAACATGTAATTAGTCACGTGATGGCTGTAAAAAAAATATTAACAGTATAACTTCAATACATTATTACAGGCTTTTATAACAAATTTGTTTACATACCATCGTCAATAGACAGCCCAATCCATTTAATCGTCCCAACTTACTTAGTAAAGTTTTTAGTAATGAAAAAAACGAATTTTATTTTAAAAAAATAATAATTAAAAACTACAATAGACCTGGACGGTTATTCTATCTAAATTGTCTATCACTATTATAATATGTTCACTGATTGTAAAAAGATACTCCGTATTTCATTTCTTAAAGAAATGGAAACTGGGAACACTAACTCTATGTAATGTTAGTGTTGTACGATTTTACTTTTGTTTTATACATACATAACATAGGGTCTAGGAGTCATCACTAACATTTGTGATCGTGTCAGTACACAAAGACTCCTTTTCTACTCATTTTTTGTTCAAAATTACATTATAACTATTCTTATAACACATTACTTAGAGGGTCATTGTACACAGACGTATAAATCATTATTAAATTGAAAAAACAGTAACAAAATAAATATTGTGTAGAATTTACATTAACGTTTACTATATTGGACACATTTCTACATTCGTTGGTCTAAGCTAAAGTTATATCCTCATTTTTCTACATTGAACCTGTGTTATCACGGGTCATTACACTAAATAAATAAATAAATAAAAGAATAAAAGATATGAAAAAAAGAATAAAAGATAGTACATAACTTTATCTTATTTTATTATTAAATAATTGATTATATAATCATCAATTTTTTTTTATTACAATATTTCCTATCCATCTTGAATAAAAACACATTGATTGAGAGAGATATAGAGATAGAGAGAGACTAAAACTCAGATTGAGATTGAGATGGGAACCGTGTCTGTCTGTATCTCTTGTCCCAGCTGATCACGGTGGTTGCTACCCCAAACCCAAAACCCATTCTTCTTCTCGTAATCTCTCGATTTTTCAATATTCACTCAGACATTTCATCAAACACATGGTGTGTGTTTCCATCTCTCAGCATCAATCTCAATTCCATTGCAGATAAAAACAAATGGATACGCAGCTTCAAGATTTACCTTCAAAACCCCAATCGGAACCTGATTCCGATCACGACCACCGCCCTCTTCTCACCACCGAAAGCTCTCCCAGCATCGAAGAACTCGAGAAGAGATACGCGGCGTATGTTCGTCACGATGTGTACGGTACCATGGGTAGAGGAGAGTTACCCTGGACGGAAAAGGTTTTAGTAGGGTTTGCACTTGTTACGTTAGTGCCGTTGCGAGTGGTGCTTGCAACTACTGTAGTGGTGGTTTATTATCTGATCTGTAGGGTTTGTACGTTATTTATAAAACCAAATAATATTAATAATAATAATGAGGATGATGATGATGATGAACAAGAGGATTATGCTCATTTGGGTGGGTGGAGAAGACTTGTTTTGTATTGGTCTGGTAGGATTCTTTCTAGGGTTATGCTTTTCGCTTTCGGATTTTACTGGATTCAAGAGATTACTAAATTTGTGGATGACAATAATCATGAGGTACATTATCTGTCCTGTGTTCATATGTATGTATGTTTATGTTTAATAGTGCTATTTTTTAGTAGGTGTTAGGATTAGCTTATTTTTATGTGCATATTGGCTAAATTGAAATTTGAAAAAGCCCATAAACTCTTTTTTTTTTTAGGCTTATGAAGCTGAGCTTATGAGCTTTGATAAGCTAGTAGGCCGTTGATAATGAGCTTATCGGTGTCTTCAATTTTCAATAAGCAAGTATCATGCTTTGTAAAACGGTCAAATTTCTAGTTTATCTTTATACGGTACAGTTGTGGGATGTACTACTGCGATTTGCGAAATGTGTAACCAAGGGTAAAGTGAGAATTTTGGTATATCATTTTCTTAAAGTGTACATTCTTTCTGGGAAACCGAATATAGAAAGTTATCCATTTATTTTGGGGCCACAGAAGTATCAGTTTGCTATAGTTGGAACTTGGAAGTTGCTAATTCAATTCATGTTAGTTTGTTCATTTAAGCGTTTATCTCTTTGTAAATTAGGCGAGTACTTACATAGTTACATGCGTACTTTTGAGTGCTTATCTGCTTCATGAAAAAGAATAAGAGGATAAGCATTTACATAAAGAAGAGAGAAGATGGAATAGCGATGCATAAATGCGTTTATGTGATAGTTATCACTCTATTCTACTGATATAAATACCAAAAAACACACACACACACACACTAAAGTCACTACATTTTTTGAAGTAAAATGCATGAATGACATGTTACCCTATTGTTTATTATTTTCGTGCTGAACTTCACATATGTGTAAGCAGAATTTGATTATGTTGGTTCATGTTATTGGTCAGGTGGATTCACATGACCAATCTGAGGAATATGAAAGACCTGGAGTAGTAATATCAAACCATGTTTCACATATGGATATATTGTACCATATGTCATCATCGTTTCCGAGTTTTGTTGCCAAGGTTTGTCAATTGTATGAACCATTTTTCCACTTTGGTAGATCTCAATATATTGGTAATATAACTGACTTGTTTTTGTGTTTCTTGTCATTTATGAAGAGATCAGTGGGCAATCTTCCTCTGGTTGGTCTTATAAGGTTAGTTTGATTCCCTTCTTGAAATTTAGCATTTTTTTTTCCTATGCTTTCTTTTGTTTTATATGAAGTTGATGAGCATTGGACCTGTAATAGTCGAACAATGTTTGATCGAAGTGTAAAAGATATGTAATGAAAACAAAGTAATGCAAATGAATAGATCTTGTTATTGATACGATAGAGAAGAGTTGTTGAACATTTAAGAGCTTTATATAATACAGTTTCTCACTGTGCTTATCTGTATATGCATGTTTCTTAAACATGTATATGCATGTTTCTTAAACTGGTTGTGCTTCATGTGTATGTTAATATACAAAATTAACTACGTTAATTAATATGATAAACATAAAGACACAAAGTGTATGTCTTTCCATGGGGAATGTACGTGTTGGATTAAGTACAGAAAGTGGTTGCGACTTTAGAAATACTATGAATTGTTTTCATAACACAGACATAAAGTTGCATGTGGTTAACGCAATAGGTGATAATAGATATGTAGTAATTTCGATTTTGGAGACAATTAGAGAAGTTTGCCATATGGTGCTCAGTAGATTCTTTGTTAACTGTCGATTGTTATACACGACATAATGGTTTTCACATGTTTTAGTTCTTGTCGCGATAATTTACCTTTATGTATTTTATTCCTTGGTTGCTATAATTTGTCTAGTCATTTGTTAATAATTGAAATAAATTGTTTTTGTTTTTCAGCAAGTGCCTTGGTTGTGTATATGTCCAGCGGGAGTCAAAGTCATCAAATACAAAGGGGGTCTCAGGTATTTAAATGTTTGATGTTACTTCACTATCTTCTGTTCTACTTATGAATGATCAAGATTTATGTTTTTTAGCGGAGTTGAAAAACCCACCCTTCACCTGGAAAATGACTGATTATAATGTTTTGACGTGGATGAAAATAATTGATCTAGAAAGCTGATACTTTAAGTGAAGGGTTGCAAGTTTCTTGTTATAAGTTCTTGGGTGCACTTGAATAGTTAACCTAATTACTATATCACGTATCCCAATTATTTCCAGTGTAATCCTACCAAATGGGTCCAACTGAATATTCAAAAATCTTTTAAATTATTAAACAAAGTTATAGTTTCTGTCAATTTGCAATACATCCATTTGTTACAGTTAAAATGCCTAAGCAGGTTGTGGAGTTTTTCCCCCTGTGTTGTTTACATGAATGTATGAGAATTCCTTATGTTATTTAATACTTCTGTTGCATTTTTTTTTTACTTTGTTACTTGCAGCCATTGTGAATGAGAGAATTCAAGAAGCTCACCAAGATAAGTCTGCGCCCATGATGATGCTTTTTCCAGGTTATCAATTTACTTTCAGTTGTATTATGTCAAAACCTTCATCTCGTCTCGCTTTTCCTTGTGTAACTCTATGTTCTAAGGATTTTTATGTCTTTTGTCTGCAAAATAATTACTAATTTTAATGCTAACCCATATATCCAAATTTGTAAATATATATGTTCTTTCCTTTGTACAGAAGGGACAACTACAAATGGTGATTACATACTTCCTTTTAAAACTGGTGCATTTTTGGCGAAAGCTCCTGTTCTTCCTGTTATTTTGAAATATCCTTATGAGAGATTTAGCCCCGCATGGGATTCTATATCTGGGGTGAGTGTCTAAATGCTACACATCATACCGTTAGAGTTCAGCAAATCTTTGCTTTCATTATATTTATAAAGTTGCTATATCTTTACCATCTTTCAGGTGCGACATATAATTTTGCTGCTATGTCAGTTTGTAAATAATATGACGGTAACAAGGTTGCCAGTTTATTACCCCTCACAAGAAGAAAAGGATGATCCAAAGCTATATGCTGAAAATGTCCGGAGATTGATGGCTCGTGAGGTATGCGTATAAAATATGTTTCTTTTCTATTTTTTTTCTTCCTAGCCACTATAAGTTGCCCCTTGTTTTTGACATCTGAACAAGATCTTTGTTACTGATGTGGATCTCTGTGGATCATATACCAACATTTTTCCTACTCTTTTGTATGTAATTTGTTAGTGGTTTTCAGTTAATTTTAAAAACCAGAGGGTTCATGCTAAATTTTAAGTTGACCAAGTCCCTTGACCTCATGAGCCAGACTGTTGCTTTTAATAAATTTCATAATGTACTGTATTAATTTCCTCCCTATGCTTATTAAGTAGTTTTGGATTTTTGTCCATAAATTGAAAACATACCTGTCTGTTTCTTATATACTTCTAATCACTATCCTAATCTTCAAACGTTAAATTAAGTCCATTAAAAAGTGACAGTTTTTGCTAGGGAAAAGTACAGAAAAATGTACTATACTTTTCACCTATTTCAATTTAACGTATCGAGCTTTCAAGCTGTAGTCAAGTTAGGGACATGTTTTACGTGAAAGTACACAAATGACGAGTTGTCACCGAATTTATTCTTTATAAGTAACATATCTACTTAATCGATCAATATCCCTCGATCAATTTTAAAAAATATTAAGTGAGAAGAGAAAATTTAACAAAAACTCATTACCACTTGAATCTTTAATATATCTCTTTTCACTCAATATTTTTTAAAATTGATCGGGGAATATTAATCGATTGAGTAGATATGTTACTTATAAAGAAGAAATTCGGTGACAACTCATCATCGGTGCAATTTCACGTAAAACATGTCCCTAAGTTGACTACAAATTGAAAGCTCGATACTTTAAATCGGATAATGTAATGTTGTGGACCTTAAATTGATATATGTTAAAAGTATAGTACCTTTTGCTGTACTTTTCCCTTTTTGCTGCAACATTTTTTTGGTCAACTATTTGGTGTCAGGGTCAGTCATGTGCTATCGTCTTATTCAAGTTAAATGCATTTTAATCTTCGTCCCCCCTTGTGCGACTCTTCATCATTTTGTTTTAATATCTAATTATCAATTATGTTGGTTGTGCAGGGTAACTTAATAATGTCAGATATTGGATTGGCAGAGAAACGAGTATATCATGCAGTTTTGAATGGTAGGCCTACTGTTTTGCATCAGAAAGAAGATTGATAGACCCACCCTCAAAACGATAACTTAGTTCCCCATCGGGTGTACAGTTTGAAAACACAGCAATGCTAAATGTCAGCAATACAATTGTGCAACATGTTTCTGGGTGTAACTTTATCGAGTGTAGGAAAATGAAACCAAATAAAGTGTGCTGTTAAACCATAAATGACATGACAATGATACAAGGTTTTTTTATCAGGGGGTCATGCATTAATCTGAAGCAACTCTTTTGTGTTCCTGCAGGTTTGTTTTCGCAACGGTAACAGATACTTCATCTGTACATACATTTTTATTTCTTTTAGCACGAGAAAAAAGATTAGGAATATTTAGTGAAACTTATAGAATAGTATATGAAATATATATTGCCTAATTATTAGGAAAACGTAACACTGGAGTCTACCGGATGTGGCAGCTTTTCTGCAGAAGTTCAAATACTTGTTGTTTGTTGCTGATGAATGTCCAGGGATCTTTACACAATATGTATGATGTATTGTTTGCGCCATTGTGAATGAGTAATGAAAACTGTTAAATTGGTTTCAAATCGGCATCATTATACTAGTTCTCTCGTAATCATACTTAATACATTAAGGTGTTTTATAGTTATGAAAGAGTATGTGTGGGTGTTCAGCTTATACCGTTTTGACACATGTTGACAAGCACATAAAAATTACTCGAGTTGAATGCATGGTTCGTTGATGTGGTTTACACATAATTGCGGCGTTAGTCCTTATATTTCACTTTTTGCATTGGCAGCCCAAAAATGTAAAAGTTATTACACGTTTTGTCGCTACTCCAACCAAAATGACTAACATATCATAAATTTTGTATTTTTTGAAAATAGGACATAAAGGGTAACTTCAACATTTACATTGGAGGAGGGAGAATTGTGGGTGAAAAAAGTGAAGTATAGGGACCGACGGTGCAATTTTGTAAACCACAAGGATGAAAACATGCACTTAACCAAATTACTCTGTGAACTATGACTTAAACCTATCCATTATGCCACATCTAATGTTAGACAATTGAGTTTTGCATTTCATAATGCAAAATAACCAATGGGTGTGAGCAACTTCTCTACTACAGCATAAACACATTGATTCTCCTAAAGCTTCGGATAGTTTGATTACAACATACACAACTAAGTAACGATCAAACCAAAACCGCCTTTTTTAGGAGATTTCTTAGAAGAAAAAAAGAAAAAGAAAATGCAGCTCTAAGCATTAACCTTTCTGTCATTGGCCACACGGGGTCTTAATGGTAAGCACCCTTTTAAAGGTGATTGCAGAAACAATGAAGATGTTGACAAGTGTTTCTGCCTTGATGACACTGATGCTAGGCAACTAAAACTACTGCTTCTTAACCTTTGCTTTTCGCTGTCATTTTCATATGTTAAGCAACGAGGACTTTGTTGTACAGCTGACACTTTAAGGGCTTCTGGTAAAACAAAGCTAAAAGCTGAACCTGCAATATCCGAAAACAATCACGAGTTAGCTATCCAAAGTGCAAATGAGCCAACTTGAATAAGTCATTTTATATATAATGTTACATTATCAATCCACTTTGTTTGCATCATAAAAGGTTAAAAACCCCTCGGACTGTCAGAGTTTTTTTTATGAAGTAGTAATCCACCATTCCGACACCAAAAACAAAACAAAAAAATGCGAGAACTATTTTCAAAAAATATTGATTTTTAGAGACAATTTTCAACCTTGACAGGAGGTAACCAGTATCTATGTGTCCCTTCAGTGCCACACGTATGAAAAAAGTCAACTTGAATTTTTATGGCACTCATGAAGCCGACCCCATATACATATTTACCAATTATATCTCGAACATCATATTTTACCACTCTAGTATAAAAACACAGGTGCTACAGATAGGAAATGTTACCCAGTTTAGCCAGTCGATTAACCCATTTCGGGATGTGCTTGCCAGTCAACTTGTAGCAAATGTCATTGCAGAAATGGTTACAGTTCTTGGCGATTAGGTGATATGTATCACCATTGTAGTTTGCAGCATGATGTTCCATGAACTCTCTCACTTGAGCAGGGCTCAGACAAGTAGTCCCGATTAATATTGACCGCCTAAATTTGAAACCTGGGCATTGCCGTGGTTCGACTTCAAATACACCACTCGTTGGATAGTCATGAGCTCCAAATGCATATTCCACACCATGAACTGTCAAGTGAAACCATCATGCATCAGAAATCTTTGTTATTTCACAAGCAGTTATTGGTGTCATATAAAAAGAACTCACAAACCAAACACACACACACATTTTCTAGAGGGGGAATTTTGACCTAGTTACTTATGTGTGGGTAGATGCTGGCTGTATTTAATTTTTAGCGGGTCAAAAGGATGAAATAAAAAAATTTATCTTTAAAGGAAACAGGTCAAAAGTTGAAAATCACACAAAGTTTATATATAGTGAACCTCCAAGATCATTTGATTCAAAAATTATACTCTTACTAAGTACATATAGCTTTTGTAATCATATTTGTGAAGCTAGTTATCAATAAAACTTTTTGCACAAAAAGCGTTCCAAGCCACCCATATGTACTCGTACCATAAATTTACTCCGTTTTACCTCTTGCTTAGCCTCCAGACCCTCCTATTTTGCCACATCCATAAGTTTAGCATCAGCATACATTTTTAAACTTAAGGGATGTCAGTCATTTCCCTTGGATCATTAGCTCAAAAGAGATGAGCTACCCATTTTATGTGTACGTGAAAACGTGAATCAAGATAACAGACCAGATTTAATTTAATTGACGAATATGAAGAAAATAAATAACAGAGAAGTGATATACATGTCATTTAACAAGTGATATCATGATATAGTTAATAGTAGTGTCGTATATCATGAGAAAGCATCTGTATACATACCGGCATCATAATATACATAAACAAGAAGACAATCCCATTTAAATGATATATTTAAACACACAAATGGTCTAACATACCTTCTACGCCGGAGTGAAAGATGCCAAAGCCAGCCCAGTACGCATATCCATTCATGGGTGTCAAGTCATAAACATTAAGAAAAACTGGTGTGTTTCCTGGTCCATATTCAGCTTTTACTTTTGGGAACAAACAAAACCGAGTGGCGGATTTCCCTTTTAAACGGAGTGGCACTATGGACTTGAGCCCTTTCTTTGTTACAAATTTCATGGTTGCAGCAAAAATCCAGTCACCACCTAAATACCATCCTATATAAACACAATTTCAGCAACTCAGGACTTTAATACTTTGCCATTTCAAAGATATCTATATGTTTCACATATTTAATTGTTAACCTCCTTTTACAAAAAGTTTCAAAACAACATTTGTCGTGCTACCAGTTTGTGCTTTTATATCCCACAATCAGCAATAGGCACTACTTAAATTTTATAAGTATAAGGAATACAAATAGTATTAATTTTCTAATTTCCACCACCACCTTGGATCAGTTGACATTCTGACATATAAATACTTATGCCAGCTATAGAACTGCTATTCCATTTACTTGCTGTGAACATAATTTATTCTTTAAATCTTTGAGTTGACTTTGACATCTTAATGGGATTCACATGACACATAGGCTGATTATAATCATATTATAATACTTATCAAGAACTATCACCAGCAAAATCATTAGAATGTATTTGCAATATGATTAACTTAAAGCGACTGTCTACCAGACTACCACAACAGGTCAAAGAGCATGAGTGGGAACCCATGAACAAAATCATTTATGTGACACACACAGCAACTATACAATATTACAACTAGTCAAATGTAGCTTTTCCATATCCAAATGTGAATTAGGAAACTTTATTCTCGAACATTTCAGCATTACATTCAAATATAGTTATTACATATGATGCATTGAAGAAAATGAAATTAACTGAATCGATGCAGAAGCTATACAAATTGAATCAATTCAGATGTACTAATGAAACATCTGAAAGCAATTTGTAATGGCTCTCCATATGGAGGGTGCCACAATGATGAAACCAATTGCACATCATACACATCTTTTTAGTTTTTCCCATCACAAAATGCAGGTCCAAAACATTTTTTCATCACAAGGATTGACTGTCACTTTCACCTTTTAAGCAAGTCATTTTCCAAAAACCAAATGCTCATATACGAAACGATTTGCATAACCATCAAACGAGGAAAGGAAAGATTATGAATTATTTACAATTACCAATATTTCACGCAAGTCAACTTTCAGACACCGAATTTGCATATTCAACGCTTTTTAACATAATGACCAAACAAACTTCCGTAACCAACAAGAACCACAATTCCAGCACGAAAAAACAGATAGAAATAACATATGAATGAAACTCAACAACTATCTACACTACTCACAAGTATCATCCCTTGCACTAACACACTTTCTCAAAAGTAAAAATAGTCACACACACAATACCTGTGAAGGTCAAAAAGTAAAATAGACAACACACGTCTAGTTCCAGTGTTTCACCCTCACACACAACAACACACAATCATCTAATAACATACATTATCCATAACACCATTTCCGGTTAAACAAATCGTACTCCGAAATCCGAATTTCTTACTTCCAACTTTTAAATTATCATATAATTATTCCAAATTAACACAGGAGAACGTATATCACCACCTGCATTTGAATCAACTAGGTTTACACGTACAAAAATTGATCAAATTATACCAGATCTTGTAATTAACTCACATAAACACTATAAATCAAGCATTAGTTACAATTAACAGATCAGAATCACGAAATTAATGAAATTAACAACCATAAACCAAAAAATTGAAACCGAAATCATTACGTAACAGAAAAAAGCGCAATTATAACAAACAGTAACATCAATTCGCTAATTATGAACAGGATAAATAAAAAAAGCTTACAGTGTAGAAGTAGGAACGGCATTGGAGAATAGATTGAGCAATGCATAGAATCGAGAAACGGTGATATATAGATACAGAAATGTGTATGTAATGATATAAGGAAATTTAGACACACGACTGACAAGTGCGTGTAAGATAGCATAGAGGGAAGAAGAGTATATGGAAGGAGACTGGTACTGGACACCCTAACCCCTTCTCTTTCTCTTTCTCTTTCTCTTTCTTTGATTAACCAAAATATAATAACCATTAATGTAACAGCACTTATTTATTTAATGCTTTTATTTATTCTAGTATTATAAAAATAAAATTAAATAACCATTTAAGTTAACTATTTCTATCGCTAAAAACTAGGAGATTTCAATATTTTTTTTTTCTTTCCAGAAATTACGGAAAATGAGATATAAATGTAAATTAACTTTTTTTAAAAAAGACAGTGATTTGTATACTATTTCATTTTTTCCGCACACCAATAAACGTATTTTAAGTTAGTGTATTGTACAAGAGCCTAAAATATATTTAATAGTGTACGGAGAAAAAATATGTGTTGTACGAACTATCAACCAAAGATATTGATCAGCTTTAGACCAAATTATTCATCCATCACACTTAGTTTTATACAAATAATCCTCCAATATACTAGAATATACATCATTCTTTCCCCATTTCAGCTCAACACCTTTGCATAAAATAATCAAACACAAACTTATGGGTTAATGAAAATATCACGCATATTGAATTTCTAATTCGATTCATTACACATTTCAAACATTCAAGAATTGAGGTTTTCTAAGAATTGAACTTTTCAACTTATTTGAATGCCTAAAACTAATAATAATAATATACACATACGCTCATAAGTACTTATTTACGAAATCATGACACTAATGATAAAGATGCGAGCAACATGAGCATATGTATCATTATAAATCAATCACAAGTCTTTTGTCTAAAGCCTTAATTGGCTAAACTAGCATTCATCAACATTCAAGTAATATGAATATTGGATAGAAACCCCATCAGCTCGTCCTATACCCTTCGATTAAAATCAATTGAAAAGTTAAACCCTAATTTTTATTTCCTTTACTTTTTACCTTTCCTAAGGTCAATTTATCTCTTTAAGGCCATTTCAAATCTTTCTCATTCATTAGTTCTAATTGTACCATGAACAACATCTTTTAATCTAAGTATAGATGAGGATTCTTGTCAAAGATTGCATCTTTTGATTCAATTACAATGTTAACTAATATATAATCATTAGGTTTCAATAACATAGAATGTATATGTCTCGAAATGCTCAACACAACCAAGGAAAATGCAATCTAATATCTATACCCCTCTCACCCAAACTCTCTTATTGGGTCTAAGCTGCCAAAATAACTTCCCTTCAAAATCCATCACTAAAACCAGAATAGAACATTTTGAAATCAACCAGATCTTTAAGAACCCTATTTTTTTTTTCTAAGATGTACCCTTTGTTGAGGAATATATAAAGTTGTTGTCTCATATATAATTAGTACTATATAATTATTTATTTTTAATTATTATCATTGCTAATCCGGAAAGCCTATTTTCTCACATATTAGGCTCTTAATAAAGCTTGAACAACCTAAGCTTTTTAATAAACTTTTTCATGTTTGCACTAAAGCTATTAGAATAGTCAACATTGTTGAATACGTAGTGATTGTAGTTTTGACTCCACCCTCTCCCCAACCCCAATGCAAACGTCCTTGTGGGACTGTGAAATGGAAGGTTATTGCGAAGTAGGTCACGAGTTCAATTTCAACTCCCCGCGGTTTGTAGGATACATCTGAATATTGTATAAATTGTGATTTTAAAGAATGGTCGCATCGAATTCAAAGGATTACGATTATGGTTGCCCGACGAAATATCATTTTTGAGGATATGAACTAATTGTATTGAAACACAATGAATGTTCTTGTAAAATGTGTAATATCAGTGGGCTTTATAATTTCTCAAAGCAAAAAGATTCTTAAGTAACTTCAATAATAAAAGTTTCTAATTTGACTTTAAAGTTATTGTAATTAAAAACAAGGATCTGTAAAAAATTAAAGGCCCTGAAAAACGATGATCTTGTGTGATGGTACATGAAAATAATTATGATTTTAAGTTGTATATCAGTGTTTTTATCAGTGTTTTTATGTTTGCATTGATGATTGAAACAATACCCATAAGGGTAATGAAGACGTGCTGAGTAATAGAAACTGAGAAGTCAGATTACTGATTAAGATTGAAGTAGGTGATTCTTTAATTACTCTTATAATAATAATAATACTTATTTATTTTATGGCATAAATATACAAACGTCAAGTAATTAGAAAATAATAATTATATATTGGAAAAGAAAAAAGAATAAATTTGAAAGCAGGGGATACACGTACAGTTTTGCTAATTTAGGCAGAATATTTGGCCATCGTGCGCTCTGTTATTTGTACCACAAATAGTATCCACAAACCACTACAAAATTTTGGGAATAAAGTAAAAGCAAAGCCTACTTGTAGTCTTGTATTATTGGAGGACATTTCAGTCGGTGTCTTTCAAATTCCAAACTTAGATATAAACACAAGGTCCGGTGACATTATGTTTACGGTGTTCGGGTGAAAACATTATTATTGAAAATTTGACGGTGTGAGAGATGTTGTGGAGTTTCTGATTTTTAATATTTTAAATACAAAAATCAATAAAATTAATTTAAATAACAAATAAATAAAATAAAACAACAATGCACTTATAAAAATATAAAATAAAAAAATTACAAATCCTAAAATTAAGAATTCATAATTTAATAATAACAATTAAAATAAACTACCCTGCTGCGTTTGCTTCATTCCTCCTATGCTCACGATTCCTCCAAATATGCTTCACAAGGTTGGTTCAAAGTCCCTCGTGCACCTCTTGATGGGTAGTTTATTTGTTTTCCTCTGTTTTTACTACACCTCTTGATCATGTAGAAACTAATTACAACTTTATTATAATACATAAAAAACGATTACAAAACTTGATAGAAACATAATACAATGAAGTACTTAAATAGGAAAACTAATAAAACCCTAAATCCTAAACGGGCTTATACTAAATAAAACTAATACGGGCCTAAGTTAATGCTAAATATGGACTCCAGAAGATGGGCTACTACGCTAACATCCCCCTCAAACTCACAATACTATTGTCAAATGCATTGAGAGTTTGTCAAATAAAACTTTAACTAAAATACAAAACGAAGCAAAACTAAGCTTTCGATGTTAATGTCGAGAGTCAAATCCATAACCAATGGCAACGATGACCATCAATGCCGGTGCAAAATCAAATGCTAATTTCAATGCAAAACCAAATCCAAATCCAAAGCAATACTGTAACAAGCAAATGCAAAGTCAAAATAAAACCAATGTGAACCTAGAACCAAACCAATGCGAAGTTGACACCAATCCAAAGTAAAGTCAAAACAAAACCAAACAAATGAGAGAAATCCAAAATATATGCAAATTCTCTCCAATTCCAATAGAATGACAATGCCAAAATAGACGATATTCCCAACCAGGTCTGATATAGGCGGACCAAAGATGAATATTCAGCACACCAAGTATCAAAGCAAGATCAACACAAACTGAACCAAAGAAGTACATAATTAAAACACAGCCAAATCAGAGTAGAGAACCAAAGTGGAATAAGAACTAGACAAACCCTAAGCGGAAGCCAAATAGTGTAAAACCAAACAAAACCTAAAATTCAAATCAAAGTCGATCCGATCCAAACTATGTAGCAAATAAACTAAACTGATAACTTGCAGATCGAACCCTTAATGAACAAAGAAAACCAATCCAGACTAAACCATGCCAAACGAGAGCATATAATCGAACCAAACAAGCTGAACATCGTTAAAAATATTCAGGAACTTTCCCAGTAAAATCGACTAACTACATCTCCCTCTAAAGAGATCATACGCGGTCAGATTGTTGATTTGTGTGTGTAGAAGCTACATCCCAAAGATCATGACGATCCAACGAATAACGAGTTCTGTAGAGCAATTTTACCATAGTTGCACAGAAAGTGACAAATGGAAAACAACATACTTCGACGGATTACTGCGAGTTTCTCATAATACCAACTAGAAATTTGGACGGTTAAAACCTATATATATGTGTCTAGGACATACAGTACAAATTTAAGGGTGATCCAACGGCTAACGAATCGTTGATCATGATTCTCTGCACAAATTATGACGAATCTAAAATTATAACAAAGATAATGTTGAAGTTATAATCCATTAATCTTTTGGGTTGGTATAAAAGTATTAAATGGGTCAAAATAAAGCCCGTTGAAGGTTCTGTGTTTGGGCCGAAGGCCAACAAACACAGCCACACACAGAAACAAACCGTTAGGGTAGTTAGTATGTAAATGGTTGCATCGGTTCATTATAACCGATTAGTATGAAGCAACGTGTCTGTTTATTGTGTCATTTGGTATAGTATATATACATGTATCAATCAAGCAAAGTTCTGTAACCCAGATTCAGAAAGTTAATAAATATGAAAGGGTTCAACCCATGTTCTTGTTGTTCCTGATATTGATTCTTGATGATGATTGAAAACATGATACATGATGTTTGATATGTTAACGATTCTGGAAATATATGTGGTGAAAACCTTGTAGCAGATAAATGAAAGAGCTCAAACATAAACGGGATCCCTCCAGATCGCCAACAATTAGCCGACGACCGGAGGATGACTAATTTATGATTTCTTGTACCTAAGCTCTAATACCATGTAGAAACTAATGACGACTTTATTGATAGATAAAAAATGATTACAAAGCTTGATTAAAACATAATACAACGAAGTACTTAAATAGGAAAAGTAATAAAACCCTAAAGAGGCTTACACAAAAAAAAAACTAACATGGGCCTAAGCTAATGCTAAATATGGACTCCAAAAGATGGACTACTATGCTAACAGATCTAAGTACCTTGAATGTTCCCAACATGTACATAATATTCTTCATTCTCGACAATGTTGTAATCATTGTATACAAATATCATGTTATGCGGTATGATACAAGCGTAGAAGTTTCATTTTTATAGAGTTTAGACTATAAGATCTTTCCGGTTATTGTAGTATATGCCACGGTCTTGTAAAACACCAAAAGTGTGATCAACATCCTTTCGGACGGAAGCATGTTTCTTACTAAATAAAGCTTCTTTTGGTCAACCTCACTTGAGAAGCCCTTAACAAATGCTGCCCATGACAGGTATATTCCATAAGCTAGATAGTACCCTCTATCGTAATCCATACCAACCACTTTAAACGGAACTCGGAGAACGGAGTTATTTAGAAAATTCTTAAACAAATAAGACGTATTAAGAACATTTAAATCATTATTGAACTGTAACACCCCCAAATTTGTTGATTTAGTTTAGCGGAAGCATTTAGTTAAGTATGGGGAGTGCCACAATACACAGCATTGCATACGTATCAGAGCTTATGATTACAACAGAACATAATATATTGAGATGCCAAAAGTAATAGTTACAAAGTTTACGATTCATCGAATCGTATAAGTTGAAAAGTAATTAAGTTACAAAAGTAGATTTCGTAAATATGACTAAACAGCTTAGTTATATAAAAGAAATCCAGTCGTCAAAAGTTGGCATCCTAATCCTTCGAGGGTCGCCTACGTTCCATGTGTGTAGGATGTCTTACATGCAGCTAATTCCCTGAAAAAACATAGTAAAAGTCAACAACGAGGTTGAGTGAATTCACAGATTTTATGTTTGTGACAGTTGAATCAAGTTTGTAAGCACAGTTGTTAAAATAAATACGTTCATAAATAGTTATTGCCATAATAGTTAAGTAAACGTTTTGTGGAATGTTATCTAAATATAGTTCGGTTGGGATGTTACCCAAAATACAGTTCGCGTGGGATGTTACCCAAAGTACAGTTCGCGTGGGATGTTACCCAAAATACAGTTCGCGTGGGATGTTACCCAAAGTACCGTTTACGTGGGATGTTACCCAAAATACCATTTGCGTGGGATGTTACCCAGAGTACAGTTTGCTGGTCGTTCTCCAGCGTTTCCAACACAGTACCGGTCGTTCTCCGGTCAAAAGACGCACAGGTCGTTCTCCCGTCCAAACTCGGCCAGTCGTTCTCTGGCAATAAATACTGCTGGTCGTTCTCCAGCGAAACACAGTACCGGTCGTTCTCCGGTCAAAAGACGCACGGGTCATTCTCCCGTCCAGGTGGCCAGTCATTCTCTGGCACTAAAATACGTTGTTGGTCGTTCTCCAGCGTTTCCAAAACAGTACCGGTCGTTCTCCGGTCTAGAGACGTGATATCGCTTATTTTGTACATGTCTATCTTTAGCGATATCATTGTTTTGCATTTATATTTGAGTAGATTTCAAGAACTTTTGGGTACTTATTTCATTCGAAAATGTATCTCAGGCTGAAGCTGGAAATGGTCAAAATTCTGGGCTGGAAAGTGTAGCATAGCCGTTCGGCTAGTGCACACCAGCCGATCGGCTGGAGAATGTTAGATGATCGGCTAAAGTTAGCCGATCGGCTACTCTAGTTCAAAACCACAACAGCAACTGGCCGGTGTTCGAGCTGAAGATTAAATCCAAGGGCTAAGCATAAGAAGCCGTTCGGCTATATGTGACCAGCCGTTCGGCTCAGGATGGTGAGCCGATCGGCTACACTTGTTCAGCCGATCGGTTAGCTTGGCGGATCACGTTTAACCTTTGGTGTAATGCTGTGCTGTGCAAAAATGAAAGTGGGGGGGGGGGGGGGGCAGGTTTAGCTAGCATTTTTGGGTGAGATAAAAACACCAAAACACCACCAAAAGATATCATCTCTCACTTACCCTTTTCCTTGAGTTTTCTCTCAAGAACCAAAAACCCTAACCTCACCATTATTCACTTACAAAAACCTTCACTTGGAGATTGTGAGAAGAACATCAAGCTACCAACTATTTCACTAAGAACAATTGCTTGGTTTATGTAATCATTTGGGTACAATTTCCATTCCAATTAGTTTGAAGTAATCTATGTTTCCTTTGATTTCTCTCATGATATGTGTTTATCTTGTTGTTATGATGATTAGTGGCTAGTTACTTATATGCTTGTTTGGATGAAATAACTAGTTGATTTGGGGTGTATCTTTTGGTGTTAATCTATGCTTTGAGTTTGTGAATCATCCATGGATTTGTATGAAGTTAGCTTGTTGTTGTTATTAAACTTTTGGCATTTTAACTAAGCGATTTTAGCGAGCGTTTGTTGCTTATAAAAAATACCTACACAAGTTGTCTATCATTTGTGGAACAAAGCATTTGGTGATTGTAACAACAATTAGTTAAATACAAACAAATTAGCGGTTTAGCGAATGTTTATCGTGTGGATGATTTGCAAACTCACACAATCTTAACTTATGTTTAATTGGAGAACCTTGTGTGATTGAGCTTAATCTCAAGAATTTAACCATTTGGTGATTTACTTTTTGATATAGCGAATGTTTTCAACCTAGTAAATCATTATTAATCATTTGTCTATGAATGATTGAACAAAATTGCGAATGTAGTCTCGGAATGAGTCGAATGATTTTAGCTTAATCGTGCAAGTGTGTAACCATGGCGAACGTCCGTTACTAAATTAGATCATAGTATTGTTAATTGAAATTGAGCAATAGGTCTTAGCGAACGTTGAGCTTATGTTTTGATGAATGTTACTTTTGGCATATGCATTTAACCGGTTATAACTCTACACCCCAAAACCACTAGTGAAATAGTCCAAACAAGCATTGTTTTTAATATTTGAAAGTTCCAACATATTACTTTGACTCTTAAGAGTCCACTTGCCTATTTTAACTAAAATTTGTAGTTTAAAGCAACGTGACAATTCGGTCACACAAAACCAACTTTTATTTCCACTTTCTAAATTGTTCACACTTATCTTGATTACTTGAACTTAAGTTCCCTGTGTTCGAACCCGAACTTACCCAACTATACTGCTACACGATAGGGTCCACTGCCCGGTTGTGTTTTGGTCTAGCACGGTATTTTATTGTTTACTTTTCAACGATAAATTTAATAACTAGATTCAACACATCAAGTTTTTGGCGCCGTTGCCGGGGATCTTAGTGTTTGATTGAAGTTAATTTAAGTGTGATTGATTGATCCTTTCTCGGAATTTTGTTCTTTGAAAGTTACTTTTTAAGTTGTGTTGCGCCGGTGCATTTGACGGTTTTATCTTTTGTGCTTTATAGGTTTGATTTGGTAGTGGATGAGCACAAGAAGTTCGGGCCACGAACTACTTAGTCCCTTGTCCAATCCGGAGAAAGCCACTAAAAAGAAACGAAGGAGGAAGCCAAAGAATAATCCAACGGATTCAACTGGTAGTCGCACGGATTCGGATACATCTTCGGGAAACATCTTGGTTGAAGAGGTTTTTGAAGACGAGCTTGTAACACCGGAGCACGAGGAAGAAATTATCATAATCGAAGACGATATGGCGGATGAGGATGATACTCCTATTTGCTCACGGGTAAGAACCGTAGCACCGACACCCGAGTCGGCCATACGGATTCAAGATGTTGAAAATGATAACTTCTCTTTGAAGGGGCATCACATGCAACTCATTAGGGATAAACAATTTGACGGAAGGGTGCGGGCCGATCCGAACAAACATATTGCTAGTTTTTTTGAGATTGGGAGCTATTTCAAATATAGGCCAAACATGGATGAGGCAATTCGCCTACGGACTTTTCCTATGTCTCTATGTGGTGAGGCAAAGATATGGTTTCAAGAATTGGAACCAAATACCATTACAACATGGGACGAGATGAGAGAAGCATTTGTTAGACGGTATTACCCACCGGCTTTGGCCGAAAGGTTATTGAATGAGATTAGAGCCTTCAAACAACAAGAAGGCGAAACTTTGATAGAAGCATGGTGTCGGATGAAGGAAATGTTGAGAGATTGTCATGGCCACGATTTGAAGAAGAGGGAAATTATTGTGTTGTTCTACAATGGTCTTAACATGGATTCGGCTAGTATTCTTGATGCTTCGGGAGGTGGTCAATTTCTTTATAAGACACCAAACCAAGCTTGGAAGGTTCTTGAAGATAAAGTGATCCAAAGCTTGAATTGGGCTAAGGATAAAGGAGGAAAACCGGTGAGAAAGCATGTTGCTTTTGTTGATGGAACTAGTAGGGGGGTTGGAAGCTCCAACGATTCGGCAATGATGAAGGAGATAAAAGCATTATCTTCAAAGTTTGATGCTCAATTCAAGACAATCAAAGGTGAAATCAAGGAGCTTAGAGAAGGTTGCGGTAATTGTGGTGGTAACCATGCCACGGCGAATTGTGCACAAGATGATTTGCCTATGGTCGAAGATGAGGAAGACGTAAATTTTCTTCAACAAGGAAATTATCAAAGTGGAAACTACCAATGAGGGGGTTACCAAAATAGGAACTCGGGAGGTTATCAAGGAGGAAGCTACAATCAAAACAACCGATTTTCTAGACCAAACCAAAATTACAACCAATCTTCAAACCAAAACTACAATAAAAACCAAAACCAACACCAAGGTTCTTCAAGAGACAACAACCCACCACCGGTTCAAAAACAAGAACCCACCTTGTCGCCAATGGAACAAATGATGAAAGAGTTCATGGAAAAGCAAGACGCTTGCACCGAGAGGTTGAAAACCCAAATGACAAACATAAGGCTTAGTGTGGAACAAGGCCAAAAGAATCATCAAGCTTCCATACAAGACTTAGAGAGAAAGATGGATAGGTTGTGCGAAGGGAAAAGTAGTAGGCCAACCGGTGGCTTACCGAGTAATACACAACAAAACCCAAGACAATAACCATCATCTTCTAGTGGAGGACCGAAGCCGTACCAACCACCGCCCGCAAGGAATGAGCATGTAAATGCTATCACTACAAGAAGCGGAAAGGAACTTCCACCACCACCTCAAGCCAAGGACAAACATATTTCTAACTCTTTTGTGCAGGATGAGGCGGAAGAGGCGAGTGAAGAAAATGTTGATGATTCTACACCAATGGATGCACCGGTGTCACCTACACCGGTTGTAAAAGCGTACAAGACAAAGATTCCATACCCTCAAAGGCTAAGAAAGGAAAAGATTGCGGCCCAATACGGAAAGTTTGTGGACATGATCAAAGGCATCCGAATCAATGTGCCTTTGGTTGATGTACTAGCCGGGATGCCGAACTACGCCAAATTCATCAAGGATTTGGTGAGCAACAAAGAAAAGCTTTCGGAAGCTTCGGCTATGTTTTTGAATGAAGAATGTTCGGCTCTTGTTCAAAACCAAATCCCACCAAAGCTTGGTGATCCTGGGAGTTTCATCATTTCTTGTACTTTGGGTAAATTCATTACGTGTGATGCATTAGCCGACCTAGGGGCTAGTATTAATTTGATGCCTTATTCTTTGTATGCAAAATTTTCCCTAGGATCCCTCACCCCCACATGTATGAGTATTCGTCTTGCCGATAGATCTTTTCAATATCCCATTGGGATTGCGGAAAACATGTTGATTGGTAGATTTTGTCATCCTAGAAATGGAGGAGGATAGTAAGGTACCATTGATTCTAGGAAGGCCATTTTTACACACCGCGGATGCCATAATAGGAGTCAAAGACAAGAAATTGACCTTAGGAGTAGGTGACGAAAGGATTGCCTTCACGGTCGACAAGGCCATGAAGCATCCTTATTCTAACGATGATTATTGTTTTAGCATTGATGTGATAGATGATGTGGTGGATGAAGAATTGGAAAGCTTGCTTGGATTGGAATCGGAGCTTGTTGACTTGCTAGAGTCACATGTTGAAGGAATGACCGAGGAGGAGTTGGTCATGAGCATGGAAGAGACAAATGATGAAGAAGAGATCGATGGTGAGGAGGCTTTTGAGGAGCTCAAAAAGGATGACAATATGAGGATCAAGACGTCATTGGAGGATCCACCACATGATTTGGAGTTGAAAGAACTTCCAAGCCATTTGGAGTATGCCTATCTCCATGAGGAAAATCTCCTACCCGTAATCATTTCCTCCTCCCTTGTGAATGATGAAAAAGTTAAATTGTTGAATGTACTCAAGGCTCACAAAGGAGCTTTTGCTTGGCGAACATTCGACATACCGGGAATAAGCCCATCGTTTTGTAAGCACAAAATCAATTTTGTTGATGATTTTAAACCCGTTGTTCAAAGACAATGGAGGCTTAATCCCAATATGGTGGATGTGGTCAAGAAAGAAGTAATTAAGCTTCTTGATGCGGGTATCATTTACCCTATTGCGGATAGCTCTTGGGTGAGCCCGGTACATTGTGTGCCGAAAAAGGGGGGCATGACCGTTGTGGCTAATGAGAAAAACGAAATGATACCCACAAGGACGGTCACGGGTTGGCGTGTATGCATTGACTATAGAAAATTAAATGATGCTACACGAAAGGACCATTTTCCCCTCCCATTTATTGACCAAATGCTTGAAAGGCTAGCGGGAACGAGTTTTATTGCTTTCTTGATGGATTCTCGGGGTATTTTCAAATCCCAATAGACCCCGAGGATCAAGAAAAGACCACTTTTACTTGCCCTTACGCCACTTATGCCTATAGGAGGATGCCTTTCGGTCTTTGCAACGCCCCGACCACTTTCCAAAGATGCATGATTGCCATTTTTCACGATATGGTTGAAACCTCCATGGAAGTCTTCATGGATGATTTTTCGGTTTTTGGCAACTCATTTGAGTCATGTTTAAACAATTTGGATAAAATGTTGGAGAGATGTGAGAAAGCCCACCTAGTGTTGAATTGGGAAAAGTGCCATTTTATGGTACGTGAGGGTATTTTGTTGGGACACAAAGTGTCATGATTGGGTATTGAAGTTGATAGGGCTAAGATTGATGTTATTGCCAATTACCCCCTCCGACTAATGTAAAAGGCGTTAGAAGTTTCTTGGGTCACGCCGGGTTCTACCGTAGATTCATTAAGGATTTTTCAAAGATCACCCAACCAATGACTAAGTTACTTGAAAAGGATACGCCCTTTGTGTTTGATGACCCTTGCTTGAGTGCATTTTCGACCCTTAAGGACCATTTGACCCAAGCACCCATAATAGTTTCCCCCGATTGGTCCAAACCATTTGAGCTTATGTGTGATGCGAGCGACTTTGCCCTAGGAGCCGTCCTAGGACAAAGAATAGACAACCATTTTAAACCTATCTATTTTGCTAGCAAAATATTAAATGGGGCCCAACAAAACTACACCACGACCGAAAAAGAGTTGCTTGCGGTTGTGTTTGCCTTTGACAAGTTTAGGCAATATCTTGTGCTTTCAAAAACCGTTGTATTTACCGATCATTCGGCCCTCAAATATCTTTTTGCCAAACAAGATGCAAAACCGCGTCTTATTCGTTGGATTCTTCTCTTGCAAGAATTCGACATTGAAATTAAAGATAAGAGGGGTGCCGAAAATCTTGCCGCCGATAACTTGTAGAGATTGGAGAATCCAAATCTTGACCAGCAAGGCGATACTAACATTAATGACTCTTTCCCGGAGGAATTTTTGTTTCATGTAGGTACAAGCGAGGAGGACGAGGATGAAGCACCTTGGTATGCCGACTTAGCAAATTATTTGGTCGGTGGAGTTTTGAAAAAGGGGATGAGCCATCAAGAGAAAAGCAAGTTCTTCTCGAACCTCAAATATTATTTTTGGGAAGAGCCGCATCTATTCCGGGTTTGTGCGGATGGGATGGTAAGGAGATGTATATCGGGTGGTGAGACTAGGGAAATTTTGGATGCATGTCATCACGGGCCCACCGGTGGACATTATGGCCCTTCGGTCACCGCTAAGAAAGTTTATGATGCGGGTTTCTATTGGCCCACAATTTTCAAAGAAGCAAATACCTTATGCCAAACTTGTGATGCTTGTCAAAGAACCGGAAGCATCTCTAAAAGAGATGAAATGCCACAAACTAGCATCCAAGTGTGTGAAGTGTTTGATATTTGGGGCATCGACTTCATGGGTCCATTTCCTCCATCTTTCAAGAATGAATATATTTTGGTGGCGATTGATTATGTGTCCAAATGGGCGGAAGCCAAGGCTTTGCCCACGAATGATGCTCGGGTGGTGATCGACTTCTTAAAGAGTTTGTTTTCTCGATTTGGGATGCCTAAAGCGTTGATTAGTGACCGGGGGAGCCACTTTGCTAATACTAAACTTGAAAAAGTGCTTAAAAGATATGGGGTAAATCACCGGTTCTCGACTTCCTACCACCCACAAACGAGTGGTCAAGTTGAGAACACAAACCGAGCCTTGAAGAGAATTTTGGAGAAGACGGTGAAAGAGAACCGGGCCATATGGTCCAAGAAGCTTGAAGATGCATTGTGGGCATTTTGAACCGCCTACAAAACTCCTATTGGCACAACACCATACCGGTTACTTTATGGCAAAACTTGCCATTTACCTCTTGAAATTGAGCACAAGGCTTATTGGGCGCTCAAGAATTGCAACTTGGATTTGGTTGAAGCGGGCGAAAAGAGGATGTTACAACTCCATGAGTTGGATGAGCTTCGATTGCAAGCTTATATGAATTCCCGCCTCTACAAAGAAAGAACCAAGGTGTTACATGACCGAAAGCTCAAGATGAGAAAAGAATTCAAAGCCGGCGATAAAGTTCTTCTCTTTCAATCACGTTTCAAGTTGAAACAACCGAAGTTCAAGCCGAGATGGACCGGCCCATATGTGGTTAAGCATCAATACCATTCGGATACGTGGAGCTTTTCGGGTCGGATGGTGGAAGTTTTATTGTCAATGGCCATAGATTGAAGTTGTATCATGAAGAAGATTTGGGAAGCGAGTGGGAGGAGCTCGTAACTTACCCCAAGGACAATTGAATTCGGGGTCGAGTCTAGCTTGGACTCGTTAATAAATGAAGCCCGTGCACGAGGAAACTCGTGATTGTATCCTTTTTGTATAGTTGTATTTGTTTTGTTTGCGTTTTTCATTTATTATATCCTTTTGTTGAGCTACTGCTGCCATGCCTGCTTAATATTTTGTCAAATTGCTCGCTATAATCTGCTGCATACTTGCTGCATTTAAACGTGTTCTGAGAGTGTTAGCCGATCGGCTGAAAGCATAGCCGATCGGGTATGGTGTTTCTAGCCGAACGGGTTAAATGAGCCGAACGGCTAATTCTTTGAAAAAAGTGATCAGAAGCTACCCTTTGTCTGGACTTTCAATAAATTATTAAACTAGCCGATCGGGTAACAAAAATAGCCTATCGGGTACGGTCATGTGAGCCGAACGGGTAATATTAACCGATCGGGTAACTCTTTGCAAAAAGTGATCAGAAACTACATCAGATTTGGGCCTTCAACATTAATCAAAGTAGCCGTTCGGCTAACACCTTTGAGCCATTCGGGTCATGTGTTGTAGCCGTTCGGCTAACTCCTTTGAGCCGATCGGGTAAAGGGTCGGGCTGGGCATGATTTAATAAGAATAAACACCTTGTTTTTCTCACACAACATACCACAACCGATCGGCTTGTTGTCCTCGACCCCAACTCACACACACCTACTCACAAACGATTTCAACCTAGATTTGTTGAAGAAACTTGCAATTAATCATTCCTTTATCATGTCTAGACCCTCTAAGGTACCCATTCACTAATTTTATTTGCTAAATCACTTGAGTTTTGGGTATGAACACTTAGATACGGGATTTGGTTAAATTCAAGTGTGGGGATGATTTCTTGTGTAGAATTATTGTTCAACATGCTACATTCATGTGTTTAACTTGTTTCTATCACTTGGTTATGTTTGAATTGCTTGATTTTGATACCTTGAAAATTAGGGTTCTTATAACTAATTTTTGGGTATTATGAATTTTGTGATAATAACTTGTTATTTAGTGATTGTTAACATATATGGCATGATTGTTAGGGGTATTGGTACTCCTTAGTTGATTGTTTGAAAATTCTAGTAATTAGGGTTCATGTGAAATTTGGGGAAGATGAAGTTGACTTTTCTGGTCAAACTTTGACTTGAATTTTCTAGTCTTAACTTTTAATTGTAACACATGTCTTGATTCCAATAGAGTGATTCTTTTTGCTAAATTCAAATTGATGTGTGATATTAGAAGTTATGTGCTTATAAGATAGTTACTTGATTTAGTATGCAATTTTGAATGTAAGACTTACTTGAGTTGAATTATGTGTCATTGGCACGTTTCAAGTATTGTTTAATATTAGGTTGCATGCCACTCCTTGTAAAGTTTAGACCTTGATTGTAAAAGTTGTCAATGATGATCGGTTTGGATTGTGCATAGCATGATTTCTTTTGTGATATGTGATAAGGTTATAGCTTCATGTGCTTTGCTTCGTGGGGATTCGATTGTTTGTGACATACATCGCCCATTTTGTAAAGTTAACACTAACACTAACACTTATCTTGGGAATTTTGTATGCTTGTTATGTTGTGTGTACAGAAAAACAGGACAAACACCTCCTCCCAATACACTCTCAGTGTGTACGCAGACTTGCTTCCTAGGAACCGCCATCCACACTTAGTTTTCGAGCCCCATCAACATCGCTACCTGGAAAATAATGAGGCTTTGTATAAGATCTATAAAAAGCAGTGTGAGTACCCGCGGGTGATCAATTAGAATCCGCTGGATGTAATAAATTACTCTCACGAAATCAGAAGGGTCTTTGTTCAAAGTATGCGCTACGATGGTGAGGTTTTTGATGTGCATGACTTTGAGAAGCTTATTGCCATTCAAGAACCAATTTATGAGGAGCTGGTAATGGAATTTTTGGCCACCTTGGAAATGTTTCATGTGAGTGAGATGGATGAGAAGTTCTTGGTTTTCAAAATGGGAGGATCTCCGAGAAGTTTAACCTTGAGGGAAGTTGCTGCCAGCCTTGGTATCTACACCGACGAGGAATTTGAATCGGATTGGTTTGACAGATATATCATGACCGGTGCTAGGTTAGATGAAGGGGAATGTAATGCTGATGTTTGGGCAACTTTTAGCGACGCACCATACCTCTCGAGTAAAAACCTAGCTAAAACCCTTAGGTCCCCAAAGTATAATGTCATCCAGAAGATGCTTTCTCACACTCTCACTACTAGGGGGAGCAACCGGGAAAAGGTCACTCTCATTGATTTGTGGTTTTTGTACAAGCTTAAGAGCCGAGAGAGAATCAACCTTCCGTTTGCTGTGGGTAAGTTTCTTCATTCATATGCTTGTGGGACCAAACCAACATCCAAGCTAAGTGGAGGGCATTTCATTACCCGATTTGCCAAGACCCTTACGGTTAACCTGAATCCCCGCAACAACCCTTACACCCTTGTTGAGGACCCGGGTCTCCGAGTTGGGATTGAATTGTATTGTAGTGCGAAGGTGGTGAGGCGTAAAGGAGGAACGTATGCTCCTTTTGCTCCCTCCAGTAGGGAAGCCCGTTTGGTATCTCGATCCGGGGCCCGGGGAAAGCGGCCCGCTTCTCAAAATGCATCCGAAGAAGATTATGATGATGCGGAGGGTGAAGATGAGGAAGATGAAGATCTGGGTCAGAGTTCTCAGACTGGGGAACCTTCATATTGGCAGGGTTTTATGTCGAGCTTTGAGAATATGCGCATTGAGCAGGATAGGAGGTGGTCCCAACAGGAGGAATGGCATCGGGAGCAAATGGATTTCAGGGATGAGTCGCGGTATGAAGTGGGAGCCATCCGATACCAGAATGATTGGCTCATTCACGACCATGAGCAGATGGGCCACCATGTGCCCGACCAAGTGCCCGCCCCTTATCATCACCCACCCCGTTATGGTGAGTCGGGCGGTATTCTTCCTGCCCCTATTTATGATCGAGACGCTGCTTTGCTCGAGATCCAGAGACATCATGATGACTATGCCCGACCGCCAACTACCATCAGCAGCAGCAGGATTGGGGCGCTACTTGGTCCTCCCCTCCATCTTACTCCCAACCAAACACTTGGTCGATTCCCAAGCCATCTAACTGGCAGCAGCAGGCTCACCATCACTGGTTATTTGGCTCTCCTTCACCTTATGAGCAGCATGATCAGCATCAGCAGGACGATCCCACCCAGGACCCGCCCCATGGCGGGGGTTGGTAGTTGGGTGTTGTTTATTTGGGATTGTAAAACTCTAAACAATTTTTATTCTGCATTTTTTTTTTGTTCTTTGGATGATTAGCATTCATTGACATTTTTATTATTACTTTTTATTATTATCTTTGTGGGCTTGTGTTTGGTTTTTGTTTGTTTGTTTGATGCCCCATCTATAGCATGTGGAGCTGGAGTGGATCTCTACACGTCTATCATGTGCCCGCTCCTGTTTCCACGCCTTCTTGCAAAACCCGCGGGGAAGTACTCGTTCCTTTTTACTTCCGCACTTTTGCTACTTTCTTGATTATCTTTGCATTGGGGGCAATGCAAATCTTAAGTGTGGGGAGGTATTCACTTGAATTCTATTTCTAGTGAATTATTGTTTCTTACCTTTTATTGGGTTTATGAAGTCTATTGGCTCTCCAATCGAACTTCACGAATCCCACTAACGGGCCATTGGTCACTTATTGGGTCTGTCATTGATCTTGGGTCCAATAGAATTTTTTGCAAATTACAATGAAAGGCCGAGAAATGATAATTTGCTAGAAATACACTTGTCCTTGTAAGATTGATTGCCTTGAAAACGGATATTGAAAATTAATTGAAAGTGATTTAATCTTCCCTCTTGCAACCAAAATTTTTGAGATGTGTCATAAAAGCAACCGCATAGGGTGAATTGCATGACTAGTACACTTGTAGCCTCCACTATGAAAATTGTGAGAAATTTGAGCCTATTTGAGAAAAACACTTATCCCAAGTGTTTATATATTGATTGATTGCCATGAGTGTGCCGGTGATTGTGGTTTGTTCTAGAACTTGCCCTAGTGATGCATTTTGAGACCGCTGTGGGATCACAGAAATGTGATATAGGTGGGGTCAAAGACGAGGAGGTATTCTTAGGAATTTTGATCTTATTTTATGTTTTAAACCATTTACATCCAGTCCACACAGGTCGTTAGCACTCATTTTTAGTGCTAAGAAACCCGTAGACACTTCCACATACATTCCACTAAATACGAGCCTTGTTTTTGTGTAGTCATTTCCCGAACCGTTTACTTTTCTACAATGTTAATTTTTAATGAGTTTTATCCAAATTGTGACTTAAATCGTTTTGAATTGGGATTCTAGTGTTAAATTCTATGATTGAGATTGGAAACATCAAATGAATAGAAGTCAGCTATTATGCTTAAAGTTTAGGTTGGATTATTGTAGTCAACTAAATGGCCATTGAACTCCTGAACAAGTAGTTCCCGAGGGGTGTTCTACACCTAGCCACCGAAGGCCTTTATCCGGTCTAGGATGGTTGGTCCGAAAATTCGTTACACATGATTCATAGAAAGTCATAAAATGCAATTATTCCAACAAAAATAAGAAAAATCAATTTGAGTTATTTATGTGCAATTATTGAGTATAAGTTATAAATGAGAACAAGTGATAATTTGAATTTATTTAGCATGAGAATCCTAAATTTCATCATTTTCACGTATTTAAACAATTAGGTAACATTGCCACATTTTTTTTATGGGTCTTGACTACCACTTTTCACCAATTATTGTGTCTATCATACCCAATTCCATAATTAGCCTACATTTGTTACAACACACATTTAGAATACCTCCTTTGAGATCTTACTTGGTGCTCACGCCAAATCGGTGGAGATTTGATCCTTTTGCAAGCCTATGGTAACAATGCATCACGACTTGGCTTGATTGAGTGTTACATTACTTACTTCCTTACCCTGTAGTCTTATAGGTTGAGAGCGAGTGACTAAACACTTATCCTTATGTGAGGTGTGATAACACGTAAAAAGTCATGTTTACGTACGTTATCTTCCACATTTTAGGCACAAAGTTAACTAAAACATACTTAAAAGGACATTATTCATAAAGTTTTGTTAACTAAGTCAAAACGGAGTCGATGTTTAAAAAATCACTAAAAATGGCATGAAAAACGTAAGAAACCGGGCAAAACTGCTTTATCACACCACCGTTCACTCATTTCAATGCACTTTAAGCTACGCTCCGAGTTATGACTCTAACTTATGTCATTCTCTTCGTTAGGAAAATACGAACGCGTGGGTATAAAGAACGCTCAAAACAGATAAACGACGAAGAAGTTACACCCGAACGAAGAAACAAAGAACCGAGGAGCCAGCATACGGCTGAACCAGGCCGTATACGGCTGGTCCAGGCCGTATACGGCTGGACCTAGACCATATACGGTCTGTGCAGGCCGTATACGGCCTATGCACAACCGTATACGGTCCAGTTCAGCCGTATTCACCCTATGCACAGCCGTATACGGCCCAGTTCACCCGTATTCACCCTAGCTCAGCCGTATTGTGCGTTTGGGTGATAAAAATCTGATTTTTATTCGCCTTTGCGATACGGTTGTGCGTTTTGAGGTTTGGATACGGTCTACGGATACGGTTGTGCGTTCTCTATAAATACAAGCCTCATTTCATCATTCCAAGACATCTCTCATTCAGCACACACATTTCACACTTCAAATCTTCATTTTCTTATATTTTTATATTTTTACTCTCTCTCTAGAATAGTTTAGATAGTTTTTCTCTCTCTAGAGTTTCTCTCTCTAGAGAGAGAGAGTTAGATAGTTAGTTGGTTAGCAGTAGAGAGAGAGAGAGAGAGAAAGCTGGTATTGTAATCACGGTGTAATAAGAAGCATTCTTGGTGCAAGACTCGGCCTTTTCTTTTCAGCTGTTACTCTGCTCAATTTTACTGGTGATATCTCTCTTTTCATACTTATACTATGTCCGAATTATTTCTGCCTGTTTGTATGATGTATGTTACTGTTATTGCCATGTTTATTGAGTAAGTATGCTGTTGCGGTTGTTGAAATGTAGATAGTTAGAAGTAGGGATGATGTTGAATTAATCTTTAATCTATATAATTGGGAATTGTTATATTTGTTATGTCTAAACTTATCATGCATCTAGACTTAGCTATGGATCACCCTTTCCAGTCCTTCGCGTGACTACTACTTTAGGCTTAGAACCTGATCAACTCTAGGTACAGTAGGAAGTTATCTGTGTTATAGTAAAGAAGTCGTGTATGTCACTGTAAACCGGCTGTAATACTGGGCAAACGCCCCGGAAAGAGCCGTCTGTGCCTACACTGTGGATTACCTAGAGACCCTAGAATATGGCCTAGAAACCAATATACCCGTGGAAGTGCACAGTACACCATCTGGCTACCCCTATAACTGAAGCTATGGAAACACTTTGATATTGTACACCGTGTATGTACCTAGGGATGAAAAGCTGTGGAAACATCATAGTACACCGCAAGTACATCCTTGGTTACACGAATCTGTGGAACTGTCTAAGTGTTGTACATCGTGAACGGTTCCTAGGTTAGTACACTGTGGAAGGAGTATGCATTGTACACCGCTGGTGTTTCTAGGGCTGAATGACTGATTGCAAAGGAGAGGCTAGATCATGACAGAAGTAGTTGAACTAATCAAACGTAAGGAATGAGTCTGGAGATGAAAGTCAAGCCCAACAGTGGTTCAGGATTCTTAAAACCCCTAGACTCTACAAAACTGATAGTTTAGAATAACAAGTTAATGATCTGAACATGTTTAGGAAATGGCATTTACATTCAGGTGTTAAGAACGGTCGGAATTACCCGCGTGGCAGTCTGTTACCTTATTCCTGCACCCTTCAAGGGTCACTTGTCCACAAAGACAGTGTGGGGGGTTGAGCAGCCTGTTCTGATCAGAATCACGATAGCCTAGGTCTCGTGACATACTAATTCTGGTACATAACTAGAATGAGTAGGGTCCTAGTGTTTACACCCATAATGCATCTGTTTATTAACTGAAAATGTCCCCAATTATCTTTATAATAAGCATCATCCCCGCAACTGATTATTGAAGTTTCAACCGCCACAATTCTCTATCTATCTACCTAGATACCGATTCTTCTCTATCTTATTTACTTTTCCTGTCTTTAGTTAGTTAGTTAATTAAATTAGAAAACCCCCAAAATCTACCTATCTGCACAAAACCCATCCTAAAAGCAAAACTCTATCTTTGGCATCACTTCGTTTCAATTCGCTCCGATTTAAGAACGACCTCGAGTTATACTTACTGCTTACTCACCCTGTGTGATAGGTAGTACTTATAAATTGAGTCCCCAGCTCTTTATAAATTTAAAACTTACCCACCGACGCGCGCTCGGTACTGTCCGGTCGGTCCCTTGACGACGGGGACGGGCTCTCGCCCCTCACGAGGAGAGAGCTTCAGAAAACCTGACTGTTCGGGCACCGTTAAGTTTTTGGCGCCGTTGCCGGGGATCGTAGAGTGTTACGATTCTGAAGCCGCCTTAGATAGAATAAGCAATTAGGAGATCCTTTTCGTATAGGTTATCCTCAACCTATTCGAAAGTTACTTTTCTTAGAATAAATTAACTTAGTTTAAAATAAAATGAAAAATCCAAAAATATCTTTCTACGATTCGCCGCCTTCCTGTCCCATTTCTCTATCTGCCTCCAAGACGACTGAAGAATTGACGGCTATGGACGATGCTGAGTTCTTCGACCACTTGGAACCAGAGTTGAAATCTAACTTTCACTCATCACCGGAAGAAGCCTCCGCTAGCCAAGACAACGATTCTAGAACCTTAGGGAAATTCTTAGATCTTGACTTAGGAACCCATAAATCTCAACAGAAGATCTCAACTTCTGCTTCTAGCATTCCAAGCTATCAGGTTTTACCTGCACCTGAGATTAAATATTCCTTAGAAAATATCCCTAGATTCCCTGATTTTGCCGATAATATTCCTGAAAACACTCAATCCTTTCATTCCTCATCTAATGAAGAACGAATCCTCATAAGGAATGAGGATATTCATGAACATCTTCCAAAATCACCAATTTTTGTCCACTTCGTACCAGAAACTTCGTACACCATCTATCGTGTTGTTGATAAGGAGATACCGAAAGATTCATATAGTTGTGAAATCCGATACGTTGGTTACTCTTTTGACCCTGATAGGAGGTTAGGTGTATGTAAGGCATTTGCCTTATACTTAAATATGTCTGATTTTTCGTACTCAGTCGAGCAAAGAAAAACCATCTTCAGGATTGACATACTCGTAGGTGTTCTCCACTGTCTTCCGATCCAAAAGGAAGATGGTATCTTCACTCGATATCGAGAGCAAGAGCGAAAGCTATTATCAGAAATAGATCGCCTCATGGATCTATTTGCTTGCACCGATTATCCATCAGTTTCACAAACCATGATTAATCGTTATGTTGCAGCAATGATAAAAGAGCTTGAGCTATTAACTTCTAAAGATTCTGCGATCACTCTCGACATTTCTGGAAAAATTCCATTTTTCGTAGATCCCGCCGCTTATATAATCGCCAAGTTGCAAGAAATATTTCCTGGAGCTGACGACAAGATAAAAGCAGTTTTCTTTGCCGAAAGAAAAGATATTCATATTAAACTTGCTTCGTTGTTCGATCAATCCAAATTCCCTTTTACCGTTTCTCAAAAATCTTTAATTTGGGTTATCACCATTGCAGTGCAAACTACAAATGGAGATCCCGACTCAAAAGAGGAACTTAGGTTTCAGAGAATTTTAGGAAATCTTCTTCACGATCTTAATAATATAGACCGCGGTATGCGAATAGGAATTTCAAGTAAAAAGAAAGTTAGAAAGGAATTTAATAAGTTTGTTAACAATCTGCTAGAATTAGGCCAGAAAGAATGTAGGATTCTTAGTGAATTCGAAAATTTTTCATTACACCCTGCCAAGCTAGTTGATATGTCATTAACATTCTAAACTGTGATTTTATTCCTCGCTATACTTCAAGATTGCTTTCGAGCAATCCCCTTTAAATAGATTTGGAACAATAGTCGAGCTACAGACTTGAAACAAGCGCTTTTTGGGAGGCAACCCAAATTTTTAATTAGGTCTTTAAAATAATTTTCTGAGGTTAAAAATAAGTTAGTTTAGTTAATGGTTTAATTTGTTTTAGAAAAAGAAAAAGAAAACCCTTTTAAAATCTTTGTCTCCGCAAAATCTGCGCAGTTTCTAAAAACTTGAAAATCTTAAATTAAAATATCTTATAAAGTTTTAAATTGCTTAGATTTTAAAGAGTCAAAAATTTAAACCAAAAATATTGTTTATTTTTATCTAGTTAAGTAGTTCTCCTTACATTTTAATAAAACAATCTTTTGTTGCGCACAGTCAAATACCAAATTTTAAACTTTTGCTAAAATATTTGGCTAAGGTTTTTAATTGCCCAAAATACCTAGTAATTACACTTAAAATGTTATTTACGCACAATGGTAAAAAGGAGGAGTAAATAAAAGGGGTAAAAAGGAGTCAACCAAAGTCAAAACAACAAAAATAATCATTTTCCCCCCCTCCTTTTCCCTCCTTGCGCCGGCCTCCATCACCCCACCCCAAACCTACCATTTTCCACCATTTTTGACCAAACCAAGCTTCAAACCTTCATCTCTAGGTCATTTTTATGTCATCTAACATCATTGCATCTTCATTAAGGTAAGATCCAAGCTTAAAATACCAAAATTCTCTAACTTTATTAACCTAGGGTTTCAAGTTAGTTTTTGATGATTTGTGCTTTACATTGCGAAATTGAGCTTTGATTCTTGCTTAGTGATGATATAGGATGATGTAGGGACTAGTATTACTTCTTAGATTGAAGCAATTTGATGTTTGACTTTGGAAAGTTGACTATATTTGACTTTTGTGACTAGTTAACCTATTTTGGCCGATTAATGATTAAATTGCTTATGATAAGTTGTTTGTTGATTGATTAATGCTAAATATGATTAGTATAGCTTATTGATTTGCTTGATTTGTGGTTAAATGCGTAATATGGTCAAGTTAGCAAATTAAAGTAAGCATGGAAAGTTGACTTTTTGAAACGTCACCATTTTGAAACAAAACCTTTGATAAAATGATGTTTTAAATTAAGTGGATGCTAATGCCTTGCTTTGATTTGCTAATGCAAGTTAGTGTTATGATAGATTTGGCAAATGACAAAAAGGAAACCTTACTTTGGTAATGTTGACTTTAAAAGTCACATTGCTTAATTTTTAGTAATACTAGTAACCATTCTAGTTAAAAAGTCATGGTGGTGTTTTAAAATCGTATCTTTGAAAGTGTTATGGTAAATCTTAAATGGATACTACATTTTCCTTAATTAACTACTTTTAAATTTTAAAAATAGTATCTACTTAAAAGAATACCATAATTACCTAACAGATACAATCAAGCAACACATTTGTCAACTAATGAAGCTTTGTTAAGATACTTGCATGATATGGTCAAAATTGCTATATACTTGTTTAAATATCATGGTTTGTTTGCATGCGGTAATAGGTTATACTTGCCATGATAAGGTAATTACATGATTAAGATTTAACTCTTTATCATACATGCTTGTTATGGTTGAATTTAGTCTTTGACTTTTCTTGTAGAAATCATTAAGACCTAATAGCCTATTATTGTAAACCAAAGTTTCTTGTGGTGATTGAAAATTGAGTTAGGTGATATTGTTAGCCATTACAGGTTTTTGGGACTGCTCATATTCTAAAGCCCACATTTCGAATTTTTATTCAAAATTGGAAATGTGATTTAGTCAAATAACTAGTAATTATTCCTGGTAATTCACTATGTTCTTGTTTTCTCTCATTTTTCATATGACTGATTTTCCCCGGTATATCAGAAAATTCATCAAGGACCCAGAGAAACGGAAAAGGTATCAGACATGGCTAACACATCAGTTGGGAGAAAATAGGTACCTAGTGTGGGAGGATTTGGAGCAAATCGGTTTAAAGGAAGGTTTTGAAAATTTGATAGTATTTAAGGAAGGGAAGCGACATCTGCGTGCATGGAGGAATCTATTTGAGATTAAGGAAAATGTTTATCAAGAGTTAGTTGTTGAGTTTATGGTATCCTTCCAGTTCGACAAAACGATTGATAAGCTAAATGATGACCGAATGGTTAGATTCAACTTCATGGGAAACCCTCACCACATGTCATTAGCAACCTTCGCCAGACATCTTGAATTATACACTGAGTATCAAGTTACCACTCCTTTCTTCCTGAAGGCAAATACTGAGGTAAAGCAGCGAGACCACACTGCTATTTGGCAAGAATTGACTGGAAATCAGTTCCAGTCCAATGTCAAGGCCACTTCGTTTCTTGATAACCACTACCAAGTTCTCCACAACCTCATCGCTTGCAGCATTCGAGGAAAGAGAAAGACTAAAGGAGTTGTTGGGGTAAAGGACTTGCAGATCATCAAGAGCATTATAGAGCAGGAACACGTTAATGTCGCCTATTTGGTTGCTGATAGAATCCTTACTGAGTCGGGGTACACCGAGTCAGAGTTTGCATATATGGGAGCAATAATCACTAAGTTAGTTAGGAGAATGGGGCTGTTGACTGAGGAGGTGATTGGTAACCTGACACCAGTGGCAAACAGGGTATCTAAGCCATATGACATTAACTATATGGTTAAAGTTTGGTTGCTAGAGAAAGATGCTGATGGGCAGATAAGATGGAAGGATGGTGATATCATTCCGGGAGTTCGAATGAGACCCCCGAGGAGCAAGAGTGTTAGGTTTGAGTTCGATGACAACACGGTCCACTGACAGCCTAGGACCACTGTTGCTCATGAGCGAGAGGAAGGAGAGACAGCCACTGCTGAGGCACAAAGTCCACTAATACCGCCTGTTCGAGAGTTTGGTTGGGGAGATCCGGTATCATCCGAGCTCATGTATGGTATATTGGGTATGCTTAACTCACATTACACACAGGACACATATTTAGCTACTGAGTTTGGATTCCCACAACCTACACGCCCTACATGGGTATGCGGCCCACGACCACCCAACTACCACACCATGCCACTACATCCATTTGCCATGATGCCACCCACTACCACCGTTCCCTACACCTCCATACCACCCACATCCTCCACTCGCACTGTGCACATGGAGATTCCTCGAGCCCGCCGTACCAGGACTACTCCTGCGGCTGATCCGGTTTTCTCTGTGCACACTGCGACACCACTTGAGCCGCATATCCCACATATTGGACATCCATCTTCCCGTACCATGACCCGTCCGAGACCAGCTGATTCAGCCACATCAGACACATCTTCAGAGACAGACTCACCTCAGTCAGGGTTCAAACAGGACATGCAGGTTGATAACCAGGTACCGGTGCAGACTGATTATCTGCCTGATATGACTACTGCTACTGTTGTGCCTACTTTTTCAGGATTCACAGGGCTGCTTTAGAGCAACCCAGTGCCTTCCGCTGAGCTTTCACCGTACCCGATGCTTGGTGCTTCCTTAGGATCATATGAGGTTGCAGAGATGGGACTAGATCCCAACTTCCATTTGTACCCGATCCAGCCACCAACATCCGGCAGGCAACGCAGTTCATCTTCGGCATCAGTCTCCCGCAGGTTATCCAGTGGACAGCACTCTGTCTCCCGTCATGCACCTTACAACTCCATGCCACCTCCAGCTCACGGACCACCATCCGACCAGGATCCTTCTCACCCTTGATATTATCAGATTTTATTTTCATTTGTGTTGGATAACTGTATCACTTATTATTACTATTACTGATCTTTGGGATTACTGTATTTGACTGTTGCTGCATGAACTATTTGGGTTCCAACCTGTAGTCTGGTTGGATCCATCTATCTATCTTATCTTATCGTTTATCTATCATTTACTTATTTTATGCTTTTCTTAGTTAATTTTTAGATTACTTGCAATAAAAGAGAGAGTAAAAAGTATGAAAGTTCCCCAAGAAGAAACCGAGATGACGCACGAATCACGCAAAGATCCTGACACAAACTGATCGACCTACACATCCGAATCAGAATTTTCATTCACACATCTCAGTCCTTTCTAGGGGAGTTTTACTTTTCCATCCCTTAGTGATTTTCTTTCATCATCTATAACTCGCCGTTATGCCATCATACTTAAATTCTAAGTGTGGGATTCTAAACCCCACACAAATCAAATCAACTTAGAAATAGGGTTCCAAAATATTTTCAAACTTTAAGTGTGGGATTCCTTCACAAGAATTTTAAACTTAGTTTGAGAACATTAGGGACAATGTTCCTCTAAGTGTGGGATACACGGTATGTTATACCGTATTCTTTGACTTTGATTGCTTGTCCAAAGTATAACTTTCCAAACATAAGCTTAACTTCGACAGTGGAGATGCCACTCATTCAGTTAGCTTAAAATTTTTCCTAAAAACCTCATTCTTGCTAAAATTTTAGAAAACGTTTTTCAAAATCATAAGCTTAACTTCGACAGTGGAGATGCCACTCATTCAGTTGGCTTAATTTTCATAAAAAAAATCATTTTTATTAAAAAAATTTAAATTTTCTGACTCTAAATAATCTTGAGAAAAATAAATTTTTCAGAAATTAATTAAACTGCTTTGGAAAGTAAAATAAGTTAAGATACGATTTCCTTAAAAATGAAATGTTAATTTAAGAGCATCGCACGGCTAGGCACATACAACCCTATTGCAGTGAGGTATTTGAGCCCAATAAAAGCATTCATCTTTAATGCTTCACTTTTTCATTTGATGTGTGTGCCGATGCATGTGCTTTAAGTTAGAACTTGCTCTTGGTATACGCTTCGAGACCACACCAATGTGCAGTCAAAGGACCTTGACATTCCTTAGGATATAAACCCTTTTCATCATATCTTTTCAAGCCCAACACCCTTCCAACACTCACTTTTAGTGTTGATGATCCACCTAGAAAACCCTGTTGAGCCTTAACCTATTCGTTTCTTTCAAAACCCAAAAATTTGAACCCACTTATTCCACACCCACCAAAAAAATCTTATCTTAGAAATTTTAAACTTATGGAAAATGTTATTTTAATTATCCTTTTTGCTTTCACTTCAAATCACAAATACTGTTGTTTACTCAAAACTTTCTCGTGTGCGTTCCCCTGATAAAAATCAAAAGTTGAAAAAGTTTATGGTGTGAAAAATTGACACTAAGTAAATGCAAAGTCATCAGAATGATGAAAAAGATGAAAGGAAGAAAAGGATTTCAAAAAGGGCAAAAGAAAGAAACAAAATAAAAATCCCTAGAAAAATCCAAAAATAGAAGCAAAAGAAAAGAAAAGAAAATAGAATAAAGCTAAGTACATCGAATCTCTCGAAAAATTCCTGTTCTTATAAAAGATATAAACTCCCCCGAGTATTTTCAAAAGGTAGAAGTCAAAATAGCTATCTTCTTCCCGTGCCATTTATCCGTTTCCGTTTTCATTAAAAAGGTGTTTAAAGTAATGTTTTCCCAAAAAGTTTAAAGTTCTTAAAGATAAGCCAAACCCCCCATTTTAAACCAAAAACTCCCACTTATCCATACCACTCAACCCTCACCAACCATTACAACCCATTTCGAATGTCCTGGGATGATTAGCACCGTCCTCATTGAAGTGGTGGAGATCCGATTCTTGATCAAGCCTATGATGAAAAGCAATGCATGACTGGTTTTATGAGCGATTTTGTTTGATTAGAATGATAGGAAACCCGATACACTCTGAGTGAATTGAGTGACCACCTTTGTGAGATCGCCTAGTCATGTACAATATCCATCGAGAATTGTGAAAGTATGCTAAGGTTGACATTTCAGGATTAAGGAAGGGTTATCTTAATGATGCTTGCTTTCTAAAAAGGTTTTCTTGGTCTCTAACTAAGTAAAAATCTCAGGTTATTTCTTGTCAAAACCCAAAAACTGATTTTTTCAAAACTTTATAGCAAGTGAGAATTTTAAAGTTTGCTTGAGGACAAGCAAAAGTCTAAGTGTGGGATATTTGATAACACGTAAAAAGTCATGTTTTTACGTACGTTATCTTCCACATTTTAGGCACAAAGTATACTAAAACATACTTAAAAGGACATTATTCATAAAGTTTTGTTAACTAAGTCAAAACGGAGTCGATGTTTGAAAAATCACTAAAAATGGCATGAAAAACGTAAGAAACCGGGCAAAACTGCTTTATCACACCACCGTTCACTCATTTCAATGAACTTTAAGATACGCTCCGAGTTATGACCTTTAACTTATGTCATTCTCTTCGTTAGGAAAATACGAACGCGTGGGTATAAAGAATGCTCAAAACGGATAAACGACGAAGAAGTTACGCCCGAACGAAGAAACGAAGAACCGAGGAGCCAGCATACGGATGAACCAGGCCGTATACGGCTGGTCCAGACCGTATACAGCTGGACCTAGACTGTATACGGTCTGTGCAGGCCGTATACGGCCTTTGCACAGCCGTATACGGTCCAGTTCAGCCGTATTCACCCTATGCACAGCCGTATACGGTCCAGTTCACCTGTATTCACCCTAGCTCAGCCGTATCATGCGTTTGGGTGATAAAAATCTGATTTTTATTCGCGTTTGCGATACGGTTGTGCGTTTTGAGGTTTGGATACGGTCTACGGATACGGTTGTGCGTTCTCTAAAAATACAAGCCTCATTTCATCATTCCAAGACATCTCTCATTCAACACACACATTTCACACTTCAAATCTTCGTTTTCTTATATTTTTATATTTGTACTCTCTCTCTAGAATAGTTTAGATAGTTTCTCTCTCTCTAGAGTTTCTCTCTCTAGAGAGAGAGAGTTAGATAGTTAGTTGGCTAGCAGTAGAGAGAGAGAGAGAGAAAGCTGGTATTGTAATCACGGTGTAATAAGAAGCATTCTTGGTGAAAGACTCGGCCTTTTCTTTTCAGCTGTTACTCTGCTCAATTTTACTAGTGATATCTCTCTTTTCATACTTATACTATGTCCGAATTATTTCTGCCTGTTTGTATGATGTATGTTACTGTTATTGCCATGTTTATTGAGTAAGTATGCCGTTGCGGTTGTTAAAATGTAGATAGTTAGAAGTAGGGATGATGTTGAATTAATCTTTAATCTATATAATTGGGAATTGTTATATTTGTTATGTCTAAACTTATCATGCATCTAGACTTAGCTATGGATCACCCTTTCCAGTCCTTCGCGTGACTACTACTTTAGGCTTAGAACCTGATCAACTCTAGGTACAGTAGGAAGTTATCTGTGTTATAGTAAAGAAGTCGTGTATGTCACTGTAAACCGGCTGTAATACTGGGCAAACGCCCCGGAAAGAGCCGTATGTGCCTACACTGTGGATTACCTAGAGACCCTAGAATATGGCCTAGAAACCAATATAGCTGTGGAAGTGCACAGTACACCGTCTGGCTACCCCTGTAACTGAAGCTATGGAAACACTTTGATATTGTACACCGTGTATGTACCTAGGGATGAAAAGCTGTGGAAACATCATAGTACACCACAAGTACATCCTTGGTTACACGAATCTGTGGAACTGTCTAAGTGTTGTACCTCGTGAACGGTTCCTAGGTTAGTACACTGTGGAAGGAGTATGCATTGTACACCGCTGGTGTTTCTAGGGCTGAATGCTGATTGCAAAGGAGAGGCTAGATCATGACAGAAGTAGTTGAACTAATCAAACGTAAGGAATGAGTCTGGAGATGAAAGTCAAGCCCAACAGTGGTTCAGGATTCTTAAAACCCCTAGACTCTATAAAACTGATAGTTTAGAATAACAAGTTAATGATCTGAACATGTTTAAGAAATGGCATTTACATTCAGGTGTTAAGAACGGTCGGAATTACCCGCGTGGCAGTCTGTTACCTTATTCCTGCACCCGTCAAGGGTCACTTGTCCACAAAGACAGTGTGGGGGTTGAGCAGCCTGTTCTGATCAGAATCACGATAGCCTAGGTCTCGTGACATACTAATTCTGGTACATAACTAGAATGAGTAGGGTCCTAGTGTTTACACCCATAATGCATCTGTTTATTAACTGAAAATGTCCCCAATTATCTTTATAATAAGCATCATCCCCGCAACTGATTATTGAAGTTTCAACCGCCGCAATTCTCTATTTGTCTACCTAGCTACCGATTCTTCTCTATCTTATTTACTTTTCCTGTCTTTAGTTAGTTAGTTAATTAAATTAGAAAACCCCCAAAACCTACCTATCTGCACAAAACCCATCCTAAAAGTAAAACTCTATCTTTGGCATCACTTCGTTTCAATTCGCTCCGATTTAAGAACGACCTCGAGTTATACTTACTGCTTACTCACCCTGTGTGATAGGTAGTACTTATAAATTGAGTCCCCAGCTCTTTATAAATTTAAAACTTACCCACCGACGCGTGCTCGGTACTGTCCGATCAGTCCCTTGATGACGGGGACGGGCTCTCGCCCCTCACGAGGAGAGAGCTTCAGAAAACCTGACTGTTCGGGCGCCGTCAAGGTGCTAGGTCCTGCATTCGGGCTTGACAAACTTAACCTCTCAAGTTTCTGTTGCTTATACATATGTTTCTAGCCTAATTGCTTGAGTAGTTAGTGTTAGTATTGTTTTGGTAAACTTGATCTTCACTTATGATGTTGCAAGAGCGGGCTTTGAAATGATAAACTTATGATTTGCTTGAGGACAAGCAAAGTTCAAGTGTGGGGATATTTGATATCGCTTATTTTGTACATGTCTATCTTTAGCGATATCATTGTTTTGCATTTATATTTGAGTAGATTTCAAGAACTTTTGGGTACTTATTTCATTCGGAAATGTATCTCAGGTTGAAGCTGGAAATGGTCAAAATTCTGGGCTGGAAAGTGCAGCATAGCCGTTCGGCTAGTGCACACCAGCCGATCGGCTGGAGAATGTTAGATGATCGGCTAAAGTTAGCCGATCGGCTACTCTAGTTCAAAACCACAACAGCAACTGGCCGGTGTTCGAGCTGAAGATTAAATCCAAGGGCTAAGCATAAGAATCCGTTTGGCTATATGTGACCAGCCGTTCGGCTCAGGATGGTGAGCCGATCGGCTACACTTGTTCAGCCGATCGGTTAGCTTGGCGGATCACGTTTAACCTTTGGTGTAATGCTGTGCTGTGCAAAAATGAAAGTGGGGGGCAGGTTTAGCTAGCATTTTTGGGTGAGATAAAAACACCAAAACACCACCAAAAGATATCATCTCTCACTTACCCTTTTCCTTGAGTTTTCTCTCAAGAACCAAAAACCCTAACCTCACCATTATTCACTTATAAAAACCTTCACTTGGAGATTGTGAGAAGAACATCAAGCTACCAACTATTTCACTAAGAACAATTGCTTGGTTTATGTAATCATTTGGGTACAATTTCCATTCCAATTAGTTTGAAGTAATCTATGTTTCCTTTGATTTCTCTCATGATATGTGTTTATCTTGTTGTTATGATGATTAGTGGCTAGTTACTTATATGCTTGTTTGGATGAAATAACTAGTTGATTTGGGGTGTATCTTTTGGTGTTAATCTATGCTTTGAGTTTGTGAATCATCCATGGATTTGTATGAAGTTAGCTTGTTGTTGTTATTAAACTTTTGGCATTTTAACTAAGCGATTTTAACGAGCGTTTGTTGCTTATAAAAAATACCTACACAAGTTGTCTATCATTTGTGGAACAAAGCATTTGGTGATTGTAACAACAATTAGTTAAATACAAACAAATTAGCGGTTTAGCGAATGTTTATCGTGTGGATGATTTGCAAACTCACACAATCTTAACTTATGTTTAATTGGAGAACCTTGTGTGATTGAGCTTAATCTCAAGAATTTAACCATTTGGTGATTTACTTTTTGATATAGCGTATGTTTTCAACCTAGTAAATCATTATTAATCATTTGTCTATGAATGATTGAACAAAATTGCGAATGTAGTCTCGGAATGAGTCGAATGATTTTAGCTTAATCGTGCAAGTGTGTAACCATGGCGAACGTCCGTTACTAAATTAGATCATAGTATTGTTAATTGAAATTGAGCAATAGGTCTTAGCGAACGTTGAGCTTATGTTTTGATGAATGTTACTTTTGGCATATGCATTTAATCGGTTATAACTCTACACCCCAAAACCACTAGTGAAATAGTCCAAACAAGCATTGTTTTTAATATTTGAAAGTTCCAACATATTACTTTGACTCTTAAGAGTCCACTTGCCTATTTTAACTAAAATTTTTAGTTTAAAGCAACGTGACAATTCGGTCACACAAAACCAACTTTTATTTCAACTTTCTAAATTGTTCAAACTTATCTTGATTACTTGAACTTAAGTTCCCTGTGTTCGAACCCGAACTTACCCAACTATACTACTACACGATAGGGTCCACTGCCCGGTTGTGTTTTGGTCTAGCACGGTATTTTCTTGTTTACTTTTCAACGATAAATTTAATAACTAGATTCAACACATCAAGACGTAGGGGTCGTTCTCCCGTCCATTTGGCCAGTCGTTCTCTGGCACTAAAATACGTTGCTGGTCGTTCTCCAGCGTATACATAAAAGTACCGGTCATTCTCCGGTTTACCAAACAAAATTTAATAAGTTCATAGTATGGAAATGTTGTTTCATAAATACCAGTTTTGTGTAAGAGTTCAACAGTTTAAAGTACTCTAATCGTTCGAGTAAAATAAGTATACAATTCATGTATGTAGAAGCAGTTATGGCAATCAATAAAATAGTTGACTATGTTTCTCACCTTTAGTTGAAAGCAGTAAAACAGTTAAAAGTGGGGCTGTAAACTCACCTGTTGAGTCAAGTATGTTCGAGTGCTAGCAAAGCCTAAAGCCCAAGAAGTCTAGTCGAAATCTCCTAACGCCCTAAACGTATGAGATTTAGTAAGTATGTGGAGGTCTAAGTTTAACCATCCATGCTAGTGTTCGTACAACCAAGTTATGTCCAATTGTTTGCTCGATGTTTATGTTTGAAGTTTTGAAAATGTATACGACTCGTTGGTGATAATAATCTCTGAAAGTATTATCATATTGCTTCATTGTGTTTCATAAAGTATGAAATTGTGTACAGGGGTCCGGGGGCAGCGCCCCTGGTAGCGGGGTCCAAGGGGTGGCAACCCCTGGCGGGGTTCAAGAGGCAGAGCCCCTGGTTGGGGTCGAGCTGCCAAGTTAGCTTGGAAAAATTTTATTTCTACTATGTTGCTTTAGTGAAAACGCATCTGAGATTCGAATTCGGGTAAAAATCATGTTGTAAAATACTTAGTGAAATCATGTGTTATTAAGGGTCTGTTTTCTGCGACATTAGGTGTGCAAGGCTTGATGTCGCAGGTCATTACTGCGACATTAATCATGGAATCGCTAAATGCGACATCCGTAATTTATTGCGACATTAGGTGTCATGTCGCTATATGCGACGTTGTTGGTTCTTGCGACGTTGTGGCTGATGTCGCACCATGCGACATCGTGATGGGTTTTTGCGACATTGAGGCTGATGTCGCAATTGGCCCAAGCCAAATGCGACATCACGAATTGTTCGACGAAACTTTTGCAAAAACGAGCTTTAGGTTCGATTTTGGACATTTTAAGTTGTTAGGAACACTAAAACATGTTATATTAAGTATCATAAACAAGAAACATCAAAGAAAATAGCAAAATCTAAGAGTTTGCGGGATTATCGGGTTCTTACAAAGTTGTCGCCGTGAAAATCCGAGAAGATGGAAGTGTAGATCTCGTTGTCGTGATCGTTTTTCTCTAAATGAGTTTGACGATTTATCGCGTTTTTGATATAGTATTTGGTGATTTTTGTTTGGTTTTTAGAGAGAAGATGGAGAGAGTAATGAAGGTAGAGAGAGAGAGAGAAATGAAAAGTGAGAAAGAAGAAGGGAGGTGGTGGGGGTTTTGATGAAAGCCTCCACCTTTATCGTTCCCCGCGATTTCGCTCCGTGTGGTGTTCGTTTTCCCGATCGTTTATATGTTTTCATATTTTTAATTGGTGGATTTTTAAGTATGTATTTGGTTATATTTTTAGTTGAGATATTATATGGAAAATAATTTAGTTAAGTTTATAAAATTTTAACTTTGTTTCGTTTCAGTTTACGAAATAAATGTTTATACGTTATAAAATACTTTGTAAATATTATCAACATAATTTTTTTTAAAATCGTTAATGTTATTTAATAATTTTGCTTTATTAAATAATTTTGTTCACCAACAGTCGTATATTTTTGTCGCTTTTGTTCCAATTGTTTTGTACATAATTATAACTAATTATGAATCATAATACTACGCGTATTAACTAGTTGGCCTTTGCTAGACTTACCTCTAAAATGTGTTGTGAATTCACTCAAAGTTAGGGAATTAGCCTAAAATGCAATTGTTTAGCGTTTGTAACCGCGTTTAAATTGCGGGGTGTTACATGAACCCCGCAACCCCAAAGTATGCATGCCAAATCCACGTCGTACGAGGTGACAACTTCAACCATAACCGTCGGATACCCATGATCGCCTAGTGTGTATTGCCTTTTCCATGTATTTGGGCATTATGTCCTAGCGCGATGCATATAATCTGTGTTACCAAGCATGCCGGGAAAACCATGAAGCTCGTGATGTTTGTCATACAAACGATGTATGTCTTCGTTTGTTGGTTCTCTCGCGTACACATTTGAATATAATTCAATAACATACTTTTTAAAATTTTGTAAAGTGTCACGAGAGACTCTTTTTATGATATTTGTAAATATTTATCAAAGGCAACCAGAATTGTACCGTATGCCAATTGACGAAGAGCGGAAGTGACTTTTGGAATGGTAGTAAAACCCGGCATGCCACGAGCATCGACTCGTTGACGAAACCACAAAAAATAGTCGGGGAAAGGTTCGATAAGGTAAAAACTAATACCTTTACAAATTCGGTGGAATAAACGACGACTCATTCGAAACTGACGTTTGAAATGTTCGTGCGGATATTTCACATTTTTGACAAAGTAATCATTCAATAAGTTTTGTTTCGTCGTTGCTCGGTCACGAGGTATGAAGCGACGTGAACGAGGCAGTTGAACATTGGGCTTCTTCTAGAGGTATTAAAACCTCGTTAAGATAATTACGAGCAAAAATGAGAAGTTTTATCGCGATTTCGTCGTTGAAGGAAGAATCGGAAGTCATTTTTAGTGTAAAATGTATGTGAAATTTGTATTGAATTATAGAGAAAAAAATAGGATTGAAGGGTGAATTATACTGTAAATGTATGTATATATAGAGATGTAAAAAAGTTTGAAAAATATATTTTTCTATTTATAAAAACAACATACCCATTCAAAATGGCTCATTTTTTATAGAAAAAACGTTTTTTGTTTTAAACCTTGCTGGAAACCAAAAAAAGCGAAAAGAATAAAATTACAATTTCACCGTTCAGAATCGCACACCACTCGGGAACGCCTTTTCGGTGCTACGGAACACCATCTGACGGTCAGTGTTCTTGACCCAAAATTTCGATGGGAATGATTGCACACTGAACAAAACTCATGAATATGATATTAAACATATGAATCAATAGATAATAACACTTGATTGATCAACCAAAACAAACCAAACCGGCTCTACGGCCAAAAACAAGACAAAAGACACACCTCACTTTTACAAGAAAAACTCTCAAATAATCAAACACTAATAGGTGCAAATTATACACACACAATGAAACACAGATGATAAGTATCAAGATGATACCAAACGGCAGAATACAGAGAAAACCCTAGATCACCAACACCTTTTTTGTAATAATAATAAATAAAAGAATAAAAACACTTTATGTACAAAACAACTTTCACCAAATGACACACGGACCCTTGTACTCTTTCTTTTCAGAAACTTGCACCTCAACTTTCTACAAGCATCCTCTAAACTTCTTGTTTTCACATTTCAGCCACAAACTTAAATCTGCATTTAAAACTTTCACAATAAGAACATAACATAATACCATAATTAGATTGTACATTGTAACACTCCCCTACAATATAATTATGAAACATATTTAACAAACCCATTTTTTCACACAATTTACTATGTTAAAGACTACTTAAACCTTTAGTGAAAATATCTGCAATATTATTAACAGAATCAATTTTTTCTGTTTCTATAACACCTGCTGCAATTTTTTCCCTTACAAAATGTAAATCAATCTCTAAATGCTTAGTTCTTTCATGGAAGACTGGATTAGCTGCAATCTTAATTGCAGCTTTATTATCTCCAAACACTTTAACGGGTATTAAACTAGAATACTTAAATTCATTTAAAAGTTTCAAAATCCAAATAATTTCACAAGTGACATCTGCCAATGCTTTATATTATGCTTCAGCTGAAGATCTAGAGATGGTAGATTGTTTCTTGCTTTTCCATGAAATAAGAGAACCATTTAAAAATAAGCAATAACCAGTTACTGACCTTCTGATCATAACAGATTTACCCCAATCTGAATCAACATATGCTCTCAAATCTAACTCAATACCTTTGTTAATACAAACACCTTTACCTGGACAACCTTTAAGATATTTTAGAACTCTGAAAGCCTACTTCAAATGTGATTCCATAGGAGAATGCATATATTGACTAAGAACATGCACAGAATATGATATATTTGGTCTAGTTAATGTCAAATATATAAGCTTTCCTACTAATTTCTGATAAACAGTTATATTTGATAAAGGATTATCATTAACTTTGTTATCATTATTACACAAACTTAAATTTTGATCAATTGGAGTTTGATTTGGCTTACAAGCAAGCATTCCAAACTCATGAAGCAATTCAAGGCAATATTTTCTTTGTGACAAATAGATTCTACTATCTGTTTTCAAAACCTCTATGCCAAGAAAATATTTAAGCTTTCCTAAGTCTTTTATTAAAAACTTTGTACTTAGAAAAGTCTTAAATTTTTTAATTTCAGAAACATCATTACCAGTAATTACAATATCATCCACATAAACAAGTAATACAACAAATAAACCATTTCCAGACTTAATATACAAAGAGTAATCATTTTTACTCTGTTCAAAACCATGTTCAATCAAAGCTGAAGTTAATTTTTCATGCCATTTTCTTGGAGTTTGTTTTAGTTCATAAAGAGATTTTTTTAACTTACACACTCTATTATCAGATTCACTAAAATAACCCAAAGGTAATGACATATAAACATCTTCTTCTAAATCTCCATATAAGAAAGCATTATTAATATCAAGTTAAAACAACTCCCAATTATTTTGTATAGCTATATTATTCATGCATCTTACTGTTACCATTTTAACAACAGGACTAAAGGTTTCATCAAAGTCTATTCCCTCTCTTTGATTATACCCTTTAGCAACAAGTCTTGCTTTATATCTATCTATTTCTCCTGTTGACTTATACTTTATTTTATACACCCATTTGCAACCTATTGGTTTTCTACCTTCTAGTAAGTCAGTAAGATCCCAAATACCATTTCTACACAATGCTTCAATTTCTGAATTCATTGCATCAACCCAGTACTGATTCTTACTGGCTTCCCAATAAGTATTTGGTTCAACAGATTTATTTAATGAAGAAACAAAACATAAATTTTCTTTTGTTAGATTACTATAGTTAACATATCTTTCTACACCATACTTAACCTTACCTTCTATGTTATACTCATTCAGTTTCTTTGGTAACATAGACTCTCTAGTTGACCTTCTCAAGTTAATGGTAGTGTTATCAGTTGGTATAAACATTTCTGGAATAGTGTCAAAATTGCCCTCAGGGTTAGAATTGTCAACATGTGATGTTGCAGATGAAGTACTATCTGTAGTATGCTCAATTGAACTTTCTACGGACAGATTCTCATTGCCATCACCATATGACTTGTCATTCACTTCATCCTTGGGACTATAGATACTTTGATTGTCTTCATATTTGTCAAAAAAAATTAAGTGATTTACAACATCATCAGAATCATTATAAACTTGATCTATGGTTTTCTGTTTAAAAGGAAAAATATTTTCATAGAATTTAACATCTCTAGAATATAAGATAACTTTTTGATCAAGGCTATAAAGTTTATAGCCTTTTTTAACAGTTGAGTATCCCAACAAAACACATTTTTCTGATCTGTTTGAAAACTTGTCATTATTATTCAACACAGTTATAAAAACTAGACAACCAAAGACCCTTAAGTGGGAAAGACTTGGTTTTTTTACCATATACCAACTCATAGGGACACTTACCATTTAACACAGAGGAAAGCAACCTGTTAATCACATAAACTGTAGTCAATACACTTTCAGTCCACATATTTAATGGAATCCCCCCTTGAAACATAAAAGCTCTTGCAACATTTAGCAAGTTCCTATGTTTCCTTTCCACAATCCCATTTTATTGTGGGGTATAGACACAAGATGTTTGATGAATTATGCCATTTTGGTTAACAAAAGATAACATTCTTTGATTTAAAAACTCAGTATCATTGTCACTTCTAAAAACTTTCACCTTCTTTTCAAACTGATTTTTGATCAAGTTATAAAAATTCTCAATATTTTCAAAAACTTCTTCTTTTGATTTTAACAAATAAAAAACCATACCGCTCTTGTAAAATCATCAACAACAGTCAAAAAAATACTTAAAACCTTCTCTACTTTGAATCCTGTAAGGACCCCAGATATCTAAATGTACTAACTCTCCTAATTGAATAGATCTATGTTCACTTAATGGAAAAGACTCTCTTGTTTGTTTTGCCTTATGGCAGATCTCACAAGGAGTAATGTCATTAATATCTTTTAAGTTAAGACTTGATTTTAACACTTGCAAAACTTGATCTGCAGGGTGTCCAAGTCTATTATGCCATAAAGATTTAGTTAAAAAACTTTAATTAAAGATGTGACAAAAAGGTTTTATACCTTTTGTTACATCATTGAATATGTATAAACCACCAGTTTGACTACCAGTCCCCATAACTTTTCTTGTATTCAAATCCTGAATGTAGCAAGTAGTCTCATCAAAACCCACAAATAATTTACTATCTCTAGCAGCACAATCAACAGATAATAAACTAACATAATATTCTGGCACAACTAAAACATCAACCAATACCATATTGGTTGATATCCTTAGGTTTCCAATTTTACAAATCTTTGCTTTAGTTCCATTTGGATGATTTACTGTAAGATTTAAATCAGATACATCTACTATTTTTTCCAATCCAGTTTCATAGTTAGTCATATATTGACTAGCTCCAGAATCAATTATCCACCCATAATTGACATTTTCTTTAATACTTACATTATGAGACACAAAAAATTTATTAAAATTTTGATTAAAAAAGACATTGTAGTTAAAAAATTCACCTGCCATATTGGCATGTGCAGACTTATTACCAGGTTTTTCATCCAATAGACTTAACAATCTTGACAACTGATCACTTGTGAGTGAAACATTTCCAGATGATCCTGCAGCCTCACTACTCACATTAGTTGAATTACTTTTAGCCACAAAATTCTGGTTTGAACCTTTCCTTTTAAAATTAGGAGGATATCCAACAATTTCAAAGCACTTATCCACATTATGATTTGTCATGCCACACTTAGTACACATAAGATTATTACTCTTTGGTGGATTTCCTACTATTTCATAACACCTTTCTATTGTATGTCCTGTTCTATTACATTGTTTACATTTTAATTCATTGTTTGAACTTGATTTCTTAACAATATTTGAATAAAATGCATATGATTCCCCACCAGATTTATGTTCTTTTAGATGTATACTTCTATGTGACTTCTCTCTTGATATTAAAGCAAATGCAGTGTTAACACTAGGCAAAGGATCTCTGGTCAAAATATTACTTCTTATTGGTTGATATACACTATCCAGCCCCATTAAAAATTGCATTAGTTTTAACAGATTATTATGTTCTTGAAAATCTTTCGCAGCAGCACATGTACATGAAGGAAGTTTTAACAAAACATCATATTGTTTCCACGATGAATTCAACTTATGATAATAGTCTGAAACTAAACTTTCATTTTGTGTCAAAGAATTAATTTAATGATGCAAATTAAAAACAACAGAACCATCAACTTTATCATAAGTTTTCTTCAATTCTTCCCATAGCACAGATGCAATTATTGAAAAATTTTGACCATTATATAACTCTTCTGACATTGATCCAAGTATCCATGTCAAAACAACTGCATTACATCTGTCCCACTGTCTACATAAGATTTCATCATCTTCTGATTTCTCAAAACTACCATCTATAAATTCAATTTTATTTTTGATTTGTAAAGCTAGTTCCATAGCACAAGCCCATGATTTATAATTCTCCGTTCCTTTTAATTTAAAATTAATCAAGGGTGTACTACTGATATCACTTGCATGTAAATAAAGTGGATTACTAAAATCTAATTTACTAATCTCAGTTATATTATATCCACTAGTCTTATCACTATTAGGAGGTTTATCCCCTTCTTTTGTCATCTTTCACATAAACACCACTTTTAACACAGACAAATACAATCACAGAACAGATATATTTATCACAAAACAGATAGTAACCTAGAAGGTTAGCCTAAGCAGGAATCCGTACAGATGGTCTCTCAAAAGGATTCCACCCTAGGTCTTACTTAGGGACCTCTCTTCTACCACAAAAAAGTTAGTAATCACAGATAATCAATCAATCAAACAAATAATCAAGTAATCAGATAACCAAATAATCACTTAATCAAATAGTCAAGTAATCATTTAGTCAAATAAACAACAAGATTATAGAGATTGAAACGGCCTTACAAAGTACTTCGTGCAAGCAATAAGAAGAAGATAAGAAGAATCAGCAACAACTGCAGCGGAAAAAAACAAATTATCACTCTGGAACAGCCAAGAGTGAATTAACCACAGCAGAGATTTCGAGATGAAACCCAAGAAAACCCTAATTTATAAAAATTAGGGTTTCAGAAGAAAAATAGCAAGCCGATCGAAATCCACCAAAGAATCGATGAAAAAATATCACCACAGAAGCAATCGAACCCAAACAAACCACCAACTCTCGAAAAGATTCGAAACCCTAAAAACTGGATCTCAAATCAATCGAGCAAAGAATCGTACCACTCTCTGATACCATGAACAAAACTCATGAATATGATATTGAACATATGAATCAACAGATAATAACACTTGATTGATCTACCAAAACAAACCTAACCGGCTCTACGGCCAAAAACAAGATAAAAGACACACCTAACTTTTTGTAACACCCGGTCAAATTTTCGCGCCAAATTTTCAACTTTAAATAATTGTATTTTTATATGCAATTACAACCAAGTGATCGAAAATTTTATATATTTTTATATAACAGACAAGGATTATTTAATAATCACAACTGAAACGAATTGAGACCAAATTACATTTTTGTAATTCAAGTGAAATATTTTCATTTAAAATATTTACGAAATAGTTTGAACAAAATTATAAATTTAACATATTAAATTTGTTTAATAATCGAGTATGAATATACGGGTATTTTATACTGTGAATTGGAGATGAAGTGGGGGAAAACCCCCTCCCCTTTTCCCTTGGTCGGCCAAACCCCAACCCCCACCATTTCCCTCTTTGTTTTCATTATACACAAAACACACACACATCTATATCTCCATCTCTCTCTTTTCTCTCTTTCACCAACAACAACAACAATAATCAACAACAACAACATCATTATCATCATCATTTCGGCATCATCATCATCATCAGGAACAACAACAACAGCCGCATCATCATCATCATCTTCTCCATCTTCATCATCTCCATTTTTACCTCCAAAGTAAGACTTCTCACTTTCTCTCTCTAGAAACCATTTCCCTCACTAGAAATTACTTAGATTTAATATTTATACATGTTAGAAGCTTTCTATAACATCAAAACGCCCAAAAACCGAGCCAAAACTCGATTTGGATTTTGAAATCGTCGAACAGATCGTTGTGTCGCAGGGACCAAAAACAGTACTGCGACACAACCTGTGTCGCAGGTTTATATCGCAAGCCTTTATGTCGCAGAAAATCCGAACGTCGCATATAGCGACACAACACACTATGTCGCATTAAATTGCGGATGTCGCATATAGCGACATAACCCTTATGTCGCAGAACCATTTAGCGACATAACCCTTATGTCGCAAAACACAGGAGCTTAAAAACCTATGATTTTCACAAAGTGTCGAAACCCAAATTTTACCACCTAATATTACTCCGAAATGAAATTTCGGAGCGTTTTCACTAAAGCAACATAGTAGAAATAAAAATTTTCCAAGCTGACCTGGCAGCTCGACCCCAGCCAGGGGCTCTGCCCCTTGGACCCCGCCAGGGGTTGCCACCCCTTGGACCCCGCTATCAGGGGCGCTGCCCCCGAACCCCCGTACACGGTTTCCAAACCTGAACGAAAAATAAATAATTACACAACTCGCTTAGACAAACTGATTTGTCTCATACTCATATGACCTCACGTGTTAGGACACTAGGAGGTTAATTATCGGACGACGCGCGTATCGTAGGATCGCTAACAACTCACAGGTGAGTTTCATAGCCCCACTCTTTCAATTATTTTACTGTTTTCGGGGTGAAACACATGCTCAATAACTGCTTTCGAATTATATTAATATCCCTTTATAATTCACACTTACTTATATTACTGTATGTAATACAAATGCGTAATACTTAGGAATTACACCCAACACATTGTTTTAGGACAATATCAAAACCTGACCTAGATAGGTTAAAAATCGTACACTATTGGATTGTTGGAAAACAATTACCAATACATAACTTGATTAAGTTATCACTAACCATTGGCCATATTGTCGCGGGACGATATCATCGAATACATTAGAACTAGTTAGTTCTACCTACACTGGACAACATCTATACTTTTACAGGATTAGTTTCCCTTTTAGGAACTAATACTGCACATACAAATCAGACCCCAATATACTTGCTAGGCTTAAGGCTAGGAGTATACAATAGTATCATACGTTAGTATAGACTCCTTATACTAATACAACACAACTAGATGATGAGTATTCATACCTAGGCTCTTCGTACTACTTAAATCTAAGTATTATTTATACATATTTTGGTACAACAAATCATTTACATGCGTGGCATGACACATTACAACTTGTGATTGTTGTTTGGTATTTATATATATCTACATACTTGTACATCATCTTGAGCACCTGGTGCTATCTACGTTATTACATATGTATATCAGTATACATACAATTATTCAAACATGAATACTCAAGTCGGACTCGTCGTAGTACGGTCGGCTCAATTATCTCAAGTCGGGCATGTCGTAGTACTGCCGGCTCAATTACATACGTTGCTTGCAAGCAATGCGGTCGATGCCTGATTAGGCACAAAACGATGCCACGGTAAAGTGGGCACAAAACGATGCCACGGTATTGCAGTGGGCACAAGTTCGATATCGCGGTAAAGCGATACAATCGATGGACGGGCGAGCTTGTGCTCGTGATCCACACACATTAGTTAACGGGTCGGTGAGTTTTCACGCGAGGCCATTAACTCAGTACTTGGCTAAGTACTCGATTATAGTTCTGAGGGACTACACATTCATGATACTGGATACTATACGCTGTGCCAGGTAGGCATACCAGTACATCGCTCGATATCATATGACGCGGTCATACAATTACTCGGAATACACTCAGGCAAGTTTCACCTCACAATTAATTGATTTACTCATACCTGATAGGTATCGAGGCATGGATTGCCACACCTTCGGTATGACATAGTCACACGCTCACTCGATAGTACTTAGGCACGTAGTGCCTTGTGCTTACAGATTTACTTAATACCTGATAGGTATCCAGGCTTGGAATGCCTCAATCATTATGTACTTTGGTACATACCACTATTGCTTAGGTATTAGATACCTCGATTATCGTATACACATTGGTATTACAACTTCAACTTAATACATATCAGAATCGTAGATTCTGGACTACTTTTCAAAACATAAAAGGTTTTATACTTTATGTTTTAACTAACAAACCTATGAACTCACCAGCTTTATAGCTGACTCGTTTTAGCATGTGTTCTCAGGTACCCAGCAGGATTAGGATTGCTACAAGATAAGCTAGCTCGAGTCGCATATTTTCAAACAATGGGGACCACTCTGCATTTACTTTTGTATTTTCAAATTATGTAATTGAAACTTCTATTAAACTCGCAACGTTGTAAACGTTCTACTTTGGAAAATGTATAATTATTTTCAAACGTCTCATGTAGAGTCGTTCATTATGTATCTTACGCTGTGATATTTGATTTGGTAACACCCGACCCGACCGCTTCCGCAACCCAAAATTTGAGGGTGTTACACTTTTACAAGAAAAACTCTCAGATAATCAAACACCAATAGGTGCAGATTATACACACACAATGAAACAAACGGCAGAATACAGAGAAAACCCTAGATCACCAACACCTTTTTTGTAATAATAATAAATAAAAGAATAAAAACACTTAATATACAAAACAACTTTCACCAAATGACATACGGACCCTTGTACTATTTCTTTTCAGAAACTTGCACCTCAACTTTCTACAAGCATCCTCTAAACTTCTTGTTTTTACACTTCAGCCACAAACTTAAATCTGCATTTAAAACTTTCACAATAAGAACATAACATAATACCATAATTAGATCGTACATTTTAACACACACCATGTACTCTAAGATATCATAATCCCTTGCACGGTTGCACACAATGATCGTTTAACATTTTTTGAACATACACCAAAAAAATAGAATTAAAATAAAACAAAATTATATAAACTTATGTGTCAATAGAGATTTCAAGACACTGATGTTGTTCTCGTAACGCTAGACCAAAGTGTAAATATACTTTTAACGATTATACATTTAGCTTATCTTGTAGTGGTTTAGACATATTTTATATATCTTTATAGTTAAGGGGAATTGGAATATAATCTGATTACATGGATATTATATTTACAAACTATACATATTGGTGATGATTTCTATACAGTACACTTTACTTCCCACAAGAAAAATAAAAGGGTCCTTGTGGAAAAAAAAATACTTTCTCCTATAAAAAGTTACTTGTAAAAATCACCTACCATGAAGATAAATCGCTATATTCGTGGAAATCAAGAAGCTAGTGACGATTAATAACGATCGTGTTAGAAATCGAGTTGCACATACGGAGATTGTATATATGGCCGGTACAAACAGACGAACCTTTAAAAACAACTTCAGAATTGAAGATCAAATTGATATATTGAACAATTACTCAGCTTCTCCTACTAAAGATTATTTGAGCACCATATTGGGGTTGCAAGGTTAGTGATTGCACTGGAGCATGAACATATGAAGGTGAAACCACAAACGAGTATTGTCGAACAATCATCGCCAAGACAATTTTCGCCTCGACCATCGCCAGGTTTTGACCAACACAAACTCTAGAGCCCAAACCAAACGGGAAGTACGCGGCTAAATGGTTCCTAGGCTCCGCAAACCTCATTGGGTTGAACTCATTCGCATCTTCTCCCCATACTCTTGCATCATGATGAACCGCTGTCATTGCTAAATAAACTTGTGTACCAACTGGAATATCGAGTCCTTTACCAATCCTCACATTTTCCGAGGCTTGTCTCATCATCATCACAGCTGGAGGATACAATCTAAGCGTTTCATTTAGTATCGTGCTAACCTGTTCAACACAAAGAATGGATTGATCTCAATATTAGAACATCATAATTCATCAAGAACAGCGGAAATTGAATCTACAACATAGCCCACCAATTCCTTACGATCACACATGTTATATACAAACTGTTTTAGAATGAGATTTGAACCCACAACCTCTTAGTTGATGACTTTCTACTCCAAAGCTCTATTAAACGTAAAATAGCTAGAATAATATACTATTAACGTGTAAAACTTACGATTTTCAAGTTAGCCAAATTCTCGGCATTGAGAGACTCATTGTCACCACACACGCGAAAAACTTCCTCTCGAGCCTTGTTTTGCCATTCTTGATGTATTCCAAGAAGTAGAAACACCCATGTCAAAAGATTTGCTGTTGTTTCCTTTCCCGCAAAATAAAATGTCTTGCATTCATTCACAATCTCTTTTAAATCAAGTATGTCGTCTTTCTTATATGGATACATAAGTGAGGCGAGTAGAGTATTCGTATTTTGTATCATAGTTTGGTTTTTCTCGATAAGTTCCCTTACCAACTCCGTCGTCTGTTTCTCAAGCTTCCACATTATCCTATTCCTTTTAGTTGGAATATACCTATGCATACGACAGTTATATTAGATTTAATTTGCATTTTCATCAAGAATCGGATTATAATACAAGTATAACAAACACGAATGGAAATGTTACTAAAAACTTACTTGAGTCCCGGAATGTAGACCTTTCGTAAGGCTTGCAAAACAAGCACGCCTTGTTGCTCTTGCAACTCGAAGATTCGCTTTCCTTCAATGAAATTGCTTCCGAAAGCTGTTCGGGATATCACATCAGCCGATAGGTTGTGAAACTCTTTGTGCACATCAAATTCAAATTCAAAGTTGTTTCTTCCTCCAATTTTGTCATCCCATTTGCTCATCATATTTCGGGTACTTTCAACTATTTCGGGCACCCATTCCTACCGCCCAAAAAACACATAGATAAGCCCAATGTGCTTTTACATATCAAGTCTAATGTACAAAACTTATATAAAACGCAGATTTTATAATAAAAAAATTAGTAATATCAATTATGTACAAATTTCACCATAAAATTATTGAATACTGAAAAACAATTAAATAAAGTTTAAGTACACTAAACATATCTAACTTCTCATGCCAAATCATTGAAAGTATACAGGTCAATGGTTATAATTAAACGGTGCCTAAGGTACCATGTTACTCACATCGGAACAAACTCACATTAGTAATAAAAAATGGGTACGTTATGTTGTTAATTTATAACTTAAAATTTTAATTTTTAAGTATTGGGATGAACCAAGAAATCAGAAAAATGTGTAATAGAATTTAGTAAACAATTTATAATATGTACCTTAACTCTCTCCATGTTAAAAGCTTGACTAGTGATCCTCCTATGAACAACCCATTTCTCTCCTTCTAACCCCACAAGCCCTTCTCCAAACAAAACTTTTGAAATCGGGTTGAACCGGACCTTCCCAAACGACCCACTCTTACTCACTAGTATCTCCTTGATCATATTCGGGTCAGATATAGCCAACCGTGCCTTTGACCCAAACCAATAAAGAAACGGATCTCCATACACCTTTGACCAATTGTAATAGTGTGGCATCACTCTTTTAACAACTTCCTCATGGTTAAATGAAACCGAACGTGATGATTCCACTGCGGCGATCATCTGGCGCCGGATCCCAGCTGAGTTTCCGAATATCGGACGATAGCTGGGACCCGTGATGCCTTGTTTATGGAAGTGGTGTTGGATCCGAAGTGGGATCCATATGAATTTGTAGAGGATTTTGAATAAGATCAAGAGTAGTAGAATTACAAGTAACAACAGAATATTCATTGTTCTTGACTTCTTGTTGTATGTGTGTGAGTGAGAGAAATGGGTATGCTTTCTTTGGGTGGTGTTGACTATTTTGCAGCTTGCTCAAATCAAGCAACTAATTATAGTTTTTTTCTTTTTTCTTCTTGATAGATACATCTTCTTTATTAGACTATATATATATATATATATATATATATATATATATATATATGTTTGTTAATTAAGTCTCTGGCGGCAGCAACTATTTGATAACTGGTGATTTATGCAGTCATAAATCTCGATTTTTGACTTTCGAGTCGTGAGTAAACTTGACTCGTAAAAATCATTATTTATATGATATATATATATATATATATATATATATATATATATATATATATATATATATATATATATATATTTGTATATTATTGTTTAAGATTAATTTTGAAAGAAGTAAAACATGAGAATGAGAGTCGACAACGACAATTAACACAAAAACTTAATTTAAAATAGATTACAATAATTACTTTTCTATTTTATCATTTTATTTTTAGTACCTTACACTAAAAATTTGTTAGATTTTTTTATTCGTAAAAGTCGCACAAGAAGAGACACACAACTTATAGATTAAATAAGATAATTACAAACCACAATATTGAAAGATAGAAAGCTATGCTAATTGAAATGGTAAAAAAAACACGTATAACCTTTTCCGGTAGGATTAAGTGCACCAAAGTATATTAAATTATGTGTTAGACTTTGTAGGTAACATAGAAGGACGACTTCTATTCTACAAAGTACTAGGTGAAGGACCCGCGACAACGCGAACTTTGTTAATTTTCTTTGTAAAGTTTTTCCTTATACTTTTATTGTAACATGTGTTTTTTGTGATTCTTGTTTGTTTTAGTATTTATAATAAATGTAATGTATTTCATTAATATATTAAATATAATATTAAAAAGAGTTAATTTTTCATCTACAAATTAAAGCAATTTAAAAATAAGTAATCTAATATCTTTACACATGTATTTTTTCATATTTGATTTAGTATATAATTAGTATAAAAAAAATTCACAGACTTTATCTACATACAAATCACATTGATATAAAGGTTATACTTAAAACTAAATAATGTGAACATAATTATGTACTTATATGTTAATGATGTAAAAAATATTTTAATTGAATGGAACGGTAACATACCTTTGACATTAACATGTTTTTTTTTTCAATTTTGAGTTCTTCAATAATAGGATATCTTTTGACATCTAACAAATAAGTTTAAGAGTATTAGTAGTTGTTTTTATTATAAAAATTGGAAAGGTTTTAGGGTTTATGTAACATATTTTGCAATTGTTGTTGAGAATCATTCAATAGAGGATTTGAGAATTGTTTTGGATCCATCATCGCAAAATGAGTTTAGACGTAGAATGATTATTGGTGGAAATATTATGAATATAAATAGGGTTAGGAGGATACAAATTTAGATAAACACAAATAACCTAACGATTTGGGGTAACGATTTGGGATTTTTTTTTTATTGGATATGGTAGGATTTGTTCCCTTTTTTGGGTGTTTTATTTTGTTCTCCCCCTAATCCGTTTACTTAATATTTTTATATTAAACTTAATTAATAATTATCATTAATTTTTAAATAGTTAATTTAATTAATAAATTACCTAGGATGAGATTCTTTTTGTGCGGATACGGTATTTTTTTTTTTTTTTTGGTGTTGATAAATACAACACAAATTTTGATACATACAACAAAATTAGACATAATTAATGCATACAATACAACTCACGGATGTACAGTTTTGTTGTATCAATCAAAATTCATGTTGTATATTTCATTTACCTTTTTGGGATGTTTTATTCTTTTTCAGAATTTTACCTTTTTTTTGAAGATTTTTTCTTTTTTTGGGTTTTTTTTATATTATATTTAATTACTAATAATTAATTAATATTTTGTTAAAATATCTACCTATATGAACGTTTTTTTTCTTCCTTTTTTGGGAGTTTTTTTACGCTATTTTTACCTATTTTTTGGATGGTTTTTTCCTTTTTTTATCGACTAATGTACTTATATTTATATATTTAATAATTAATAAATCTAATAACTAATGTGATTATGGGGGAGGAAAGTGTGATTATAAAAATTTAATATAAGCCGTTAGATCTAGGGGAGGAACCCATCGAAGGGTCAAGATTTCTCCATGCTATTTTGTTTTATAAAGATATAAAGATGTAATAATCTTCTATTGTACATGTGATTGTAATAAAAAAAACATGAGGAGATGATGTTATTTTATGAGGTCATTACACAACAGAGATGACACCACAGGAAGCCACTATAAATAGCAAAATAAACTTAAAATAAAAAACAGAAACATGGGTCATCATTTGGAATGTAGCGAAAACATGACCACACCCTGGAACTATGCTGTAACTTTAATTCTCAACATTAATATGACTACAACTCATAAATACACCAAAAGACCTCTATCTCTATGAATGACATGTTCTAAAAATCTCACCCCTCATCATGTCTATTGGGTTGTGGTCGAGAGTGTACCGCTCCGGACCTTGATACATACCCGTTTTTTCTAAAATGGCAAGTCCTTCATTTCTACCGTATCTTGAGCTGTAGAGCTTCAGGTACTCAATGTCCTAAAAACAACACCAATACAAATAGCATAAGAAAGACGTAGCAGACGCTAATGACCAATTTTCATGGTTGGCAAAACAGGTGGGTTAAATATAGGGTCAAAATGGATACTTCTCAAGTACAAGTGGGTTGAATAAGAAAATATGTTCCTTTTTGTCAGTTTCTTTAAAATTAATCAATGTAATAGATAACAACCCGAACCAACCAATTTTTTATGAATGGGTAGAAATAGCCACCTCTAGCCATGGTGATATTGGGGACATAATAGAGCAAGGAAAAGAGAAACAATAACGAAAAGATTACCTGCAAGCCACTCAAAAGCCGCTCTAGCCTAAGAGAAGCCACTGGTTCACGTGATGATGAGAAAACTTCACCAGGGTAAAACAATACCCCATCACCTGGGGGAAGCCCACGCCTGAATTTTATCTGTCCGTACACACCCATAATAAACACCCAAAAGAAAAACAAAACAATGAGTTCAGCATGACGTAGCATGTACGTACCTCAGCGCTCGCTACAGTTGCCTTTTCGTAGCAGTTGGCACCCCAATAAAGAAAGCCAGTTCCACCTTCTTTCCATACACGCCACATGACTGCACGGTGCTGTGTACCCCGCATACCCAGGTGCCAGTTGGGATGAGGATCGGATGGTGCCATGCACACATATGTCCACCATTCCTGTCGATACAATTCATTTGAGTACGAGTACTGCAAAGGGTATAATCAAGCATCAAAAGTGCAAGATGGGCAGGACAAATAACTGGTCAGAACAGATTTGGCTGGTTAACCCGCAAACATCTCGTGTCCATTTCTTTAAATGTATCTATAAATTAATAATGATTTAAACCATACTGTTGATTTTAGAATACAATGTTGTTACAACAAGAATCTGACTTTTTAAACAAAAAAAGGATTTAGATGGCAGTATGCTTAAGAGAACCCATTTAAGTCATTCCCCATTTAGCTAGCTCTTTTACACGTGACCCGGTTGAGATAGACTACAACTTAAATCAACCCATTTATAAGTGGTCGAAATTGACTCCTCTATCAATTTCGACATTAGCGGAATTTATACAAGCAATAATGAAACATTAATTATTTAATAATGTACGTCAACATGTCTGAAAAAATGCATCAAGATAGTACCTCATCATTCTCAGGTTTTATCTCTGCAATTATGTCCTTCACTAGGTCCTCCCGGTTACCGATCACCCATTCACTGCAAATAAAAAACAACCAACTAGTTTTGTTTTGGGTATGCAAATGAAGTTTAAGCGTGAAACAAGGTCAAGAGGTGTTTACAAAAACAGATACAGGTAGCTAACTACATGCAAGAACACATAACGAGGTTACAAATATTCACCCGCTCTAAAACCCCCAATGATGATACCTACATTAATTGGAAGAAATGTAACTAAATGAACAACACTATTACCTTGTACAATATATCTGTGTATGTGGGCGAAGGAACCCCGGTACTTTTAGAAAAGCATCATAATCATTTGGAGCGAGAGGTGCATCCCTTGGACCTGAATAAAGCTAGAAACTAGTCTCAGATCATCTCTTGCACAAGGGTATAGAAATCATCCTCCCGGGAAAACAATTCTACATACTGATGTTCTAGAGTAAATAATGTGCACACATTACAAAAGGGGAATAATTTTAACTTTGATCAAAGGACAATCTTATAGTCATGTAAATTACTTAAGCTTGGACCAAAAGATGAAACACAGCGTAATGGGCAGTGATCTACATATCTTTTCTTGTGTAAGTGGTAACAGAAAATGAATGTAAGCTTTTTACAAACCCGATGTCTAATTAAACTTCTACCCATTGAGAAAAATGCATATATTGCAGTCCACCGGCTGATCAACATCTTTTATTTTTTAATGCCTAAAGTTCATAGGTCGGATGGTGTCTCATGTATGAGAAAATGGGAAATGTAAGTAAACGAAATGGATTCTTTGATAAGCCATCACATAAGCAGGAGTGGTTGCCAAAGCAATGATCTAAGGTGTTTAGCACTGCAATTTGAAAGTGATCATTGATTCTTTTGTTCTCAGATTGAACATAATAGGTTTCCAGCTTTGGGTATAGTGAGTCGAATTCGTAATCTGAGTCGTGTTATTAGTTTTAGATAATCAGTTTAGGAGTAGCTGCTAGAAAACTGGTTCTGCTTACTTGGGGATAACAAAGGTGCATATCTTTAGATAATTAGAAACACTCAAACAGCTGATTATCTGATAATGACTACTTCAAACCATTTGCAATTGGAAATGTTCTTACCGGAGTAGTATGTAGTCAATACACGAGCATCCGGTGCATAGGCATGAATCTCACTAGCTTGGTGCCGAATAGCATCATACTGTTGTACATTCAGTGGCTGCAATGATAACATTTGATTCAAAATAGAATACACCAATAAAAAGGATATATAACATAAATATAGTTGTGATATTAAAAGGACACAATAACTGTCATCTCAAGAGGTGTTATTTCATGGTGGAACTCCAAAGGTTTCTTAGCATAGAACATAAAAAACATCAGCAATTAGATATTGCCTTTAACTATAAATACCTCATCCCACAGGTAAAAATAGGCTTTCTTCCAATGACTTTTTGCTCTCAAGATCTCAACTTCCTTCTGCAGGTAATCCTTTGCTAAATCACCACTGCTAAGAATCAGTAATGTCATCGATGATTAATCAACATCATGATATAGTAGAGGTGGAAAAATGGGTGCTTCCGATAACATGCTTGTGGTTAAAAAGTTTATTTCTCGTACAGATTGGGTTGACCCAAAACACTTTTTGTCCAAAAATTGTATCAAATAATTAGTGCACAAACACAATCACAAATGCTGGATTATTATAAAGCTAATTTAACATCTAACATTATATATAAAAGTATTTAGAAGGTTGTATGCATTAAAATCACACTTCGATGATTTTTTGCCTGTTTAGCCGGGTCCTTTTTAGCTAAACTTTATGAATTAACCCATTTGACTGGTTGAAAATAAAACAAAACCCAAATCAACCCATTGCTAGGAAACCAGAGAGAAACTCCCACCTCAATGATAAACCAAACAATACTTTAGGAATCTAATTACATACCAAGAGACTACAGGGCTATATGGCACAGCATAAGCTGCAAGACGAGGGTCTGAGAAGAATTCATCTGATTTTGGATGATTAGCTACAAAATAGAAGGAGCAAAGCCAATAAGAATTCAGAAGACTAAATGGTTCATCTCAAAAGTAGCTGATTTCTTGAATGGCCATACCAGGCCATGGAGAGGTGTATGTCAAAACACGCATGCTGTTACCCCACTTGCAGAAATAAGGACTGATTTTATATTGAAGCAGCCACTTAAAATGTTGTTCTAGAGCATCATACCATTCAGCACTCCCATGCTCAACACCAAAACGATCTTCGATTACAGTATCGGATATCTTTAATATCATTAAGGATGTAGACATTTTTAAGAAAGAAGTCCTAGATGCCAAGAATTTACGTCACGAAATTAAGATTTAAAGCATTAGGATACACCAATAACAGCAGGAAGTGAAGGTGTTGCGGGGAGAATAAAGTCCCAGACAGTCAAAGTTAGCTTCAAACGTACGGAAAGGTTTGCATCTTCATCCATCATATCTAATGGCCCGTTTTCAGAAAAGAAATCAGAAAAAGAAGGCGAAAGAAGAACTCTTCTTAAAGTCGTAGTTGCAGATTTTACTCTTTCTACCTGACAAAGAAATAAAAAGGATTCAATAAATATTTCATCACATTCACAACAGTGTTAAAGCATAATTAGAGTTGGCAAGATTGGCAGGTCATGTAACGGGTCAAAACAGGTCGAATTGGGTTGACTTCAAAAGACTTTTTGACCATTATACTTTAATGATTTTAACATTAGACATACTAACAAAGGCAATGATATTTTATATTAATCTAACTATGTGAGTAAATGGAGTTTGTATGCATTCAAAATACACTTACTGACTTTCAACCCGTTTGACCCTTTCCCTATTGGCTAACTTTTGAGTTGTTTGAGGTTTTAAAAAGATAACCCCAATCAACCCATTCAAAAATTCCTACATCCAATGCTGAAACAAATGTTGCAATGCATGAAATAGTAATTATAATCTCACCAATTCTTCTACTGGTTTCCCATCAATTGGCTCAATCACATCAAGACAATTTCGGAGTTCCTTATATACTTGATATTTCTCAGATTTACCAAGAGATTGTGCTGCACATCTGTGAAGAGTCAAACTTAATTTACATATACAACTACAAAAGAGGTTTAGAAGTTACAAAAGTAATTACTATTAGCAATCTAAAAGTGTTAAGTTCCATGACATGTAAACAAGCAGATAATAACATGTTAGCATTCAACAACTAATAATTAACAAAAAAAAAGGGGTAGGGCAATCACTCTGCATCTGCTTTCGTAGCAGTAACTATAAATTCTCCATCATATTGTCCCGGTGAAAGTGTACTTGGAACATCAATAGAAACCCAAATGGCAGTAGTTTCTCTGCAGAGAAGAGCCATAATACAGTCAAACTAAAAGTCAACATGATAGCATATTCTATTATATATTTATCAACAGCTTATGTAATCATACCCTGGAAGTAGGTTTATCTGTGAGACTGGCATATCAACAGGCACAAGTGCATCTGGAACACCCAAAATAGGAACCACACGTCGCATAGTAACTGACTGGCCGGTGACTAACCTGGTTATAACCAAATTTAATTTGGAAGAAATAAATAACTTAATATTGCAACACACATGTCAAAAGATATTCACCTGTCACCAGAAGTTGAACAGAGATCAGTACATTGAATCTGTACAACCCCGGCATTACTTGATCCACTCCAAGAAACTTTAGGACGAATAGCAATTTGAATGCTTTCCCTCTCATTTCTTGCAGCTAAAAGAGATACCTTCAAGATAATAGCAAGAAGACATATTGACTGAAAAAATCTCTTCATAAACTTCACTACCAGAACAAAAACTATATAAGAATAAAATGGGATATGTATCAATCCACCGAATGCTTCTCTCATTCTAGTTTTTTGATCATTGCCTTGTGTCTACTAATCCTCATATACACAAACTTAAAAACCCTTTTACACATCACCTTGGTTTTTACAGTTCAAGAATCTGAGATCTTAAAAAATTATGAGCTTGGAAACTTACAGGCTCCAATGGTCGAGGCATTTCCTGAGGTCCTACATTTGCTGTGCTAGGCATGCACCATACATGTACTAGCTCAGAAGACGGAACTCTAGCTGGATCAATGGTCCCTCTCAATAGATTTGGATCTTGCAAACTATTATCACCCCATCCATAGGCTGTCCCGCCACCTGCCACGCCTTCAACTGGAGGTACCATGTCTTCGGTGATCCCTGTAGCAAAGTACACTTGGCATTTAGAAATTATACACATTCAATTGTATAGAGACATGGGAAATTTACAAACAAATTTTACACTATAAGTTGGTTACATGTGACACATTGGGATTGCTTATATTTAAGTCCATAACTCACAAATCACAATTTGCTGTTCATAAGAATTTTGACAAGACTCATCGGCAAAAAAATGGTACTTGAAAATGTTAGCTTAATAAACTCTAAATCAACTTAAAAGGCGCGTACATTTAAAAATTAAGAGAATACAAAAACGTAATACGTAGATAATATTATATGCGGAACTTGATATCCATGTGTATTAAGCTACAAAACAGAGTACATTTCGCAGAGACGCTCGCTCTATTTCAATAGCTACAAATTCAATGTAACAGAGAGGTCAGAGCCCTTAGAAAAAGTAAAAATTTATTTTCCTATTCCTCATAACATACAAATATCAGCAGCAACAACTCATCAATCTTAAGGTCCCAATCCGTGTTAACCATTAAAAATGATCTACAAATAACTATGTATGCTTATGGGATAAAACCCTATAAATAATCAGTAAACTCAAATTTAAGTAACATTATTATTAGAAGTAAAAAAAAAATAGCAATTTAACAATCTATAAATGCTGATTATCAAAGTAAAACAGCAAAACATGAAACAAACGTCCAAGTACAAAACCCTAAACATTTTACAGCGAAATCAGTATATAATAATTAGAACAAAATTTAAAACATAAACATCAGTGAATCTGAAACGAAGTAATAATTGAATACTGTAAATGAATTGATGGAAAAAAACCTGAGTTGTTCATTTTGTGATTTTGAAGAAATTGGAAATGAGAGAACGGAATGATATTCGAGTCGGTGATGATGATGATGATGATGATCGTGGGTCGATGGCACAGAAAAATGGCACTACTAATTCAGTATTTTTGAGATTATTTTGTCAACTGTTTAATTGTTACCATTTCCGGATATACATACACATATTGTGTTTATATAGGTACATTTTTTGTATTATAAAGGGGTTATTTGATAACATGGTTTATTGTTTTGTTACGTTCAATCTTACACTAATTTATATAGTATGTTATCAACTTTATCAACCTTTTTTACCTTCTATTGTACGAGCTTAATTTTTTAAAAACTGTAATGTGTGCTTTAAATTTTCATACTCTCTATTGTATGAGATGAATTAGTCTAATGAAGTTCTTGGAATGTCGAATTTATATCATATTACTTAGAGTTTTTAAAAAGTTCACTTCGTACAATAGAGATTATGAAAGTTGAAAAATATAATAGAGATTTTAGAAAGTTAACCTTATATAATAAATAATATTAAAGTTGAACGCATACAATATTATCGAGTGTAAGTTGATCACATAATTAAACAATGGACTCTTTATTATATGATCATCTTCAATGTATACACAATTTAGCAAGTTGCACTATTTTAATTTAAAATTGAAGGATAAGGTTCAAATGAGTACGTACTTTTTTTGAGGAATTAAGAAATCAATAGGAATGCGTCGTGTGTCACTAAATCCTCTTTCCCCACGTGTTTAAAAATGAAATATCTTCATAACGGTAAATCGAACAATCACAAAAAATGCACCATAAAAATCAACGTTTTATTTACTTCGATTAGAGATGTGACAAGGTATACTTTTGACGAACTTTTTTGTTTCGTTTTTAGATAAGTTTTGAAAACAACTAACACATATATTATTAGCTGGTATACTTAATACATAATATAAAACATTTTAATTATTAAAAAATAATTATTTAATACTAGAAAACACCCGCGCTAAGAAGCATAATTTAAAGATTGTTATAAATGATATTGGTATTTTGTTGATTGTAGTATGGCCATCTAACAATTTTTTTATAGTAAAAGATTTTGTAATGGTTGATGTATGGTAGTAGTGAAATCAAATTATTTAAGATTCATATATTTTTCATTTTTCTAATATGGAAAGTACTTCAATTTATTGATTATGCAATTGATGGTTATAGTTGTAATATTTTATGAGTTGATATAAGGTGTACAGAAGGAATTTCACATCTTTAAAATTTATGTTTTGTTTGAAAAAAGGTATAAACCCTTTATAAAGGTGTTAGTATAATACACCATAAATTTTCTAACATTTTTTTTATAAGTCGGAAGCGCAAATCCCATTTATAAAAATATACATAGATGACATGATGTCATCTTCAAAACTTTACATAAGTTATACGTATCAACTGTCAAGGTTTACAAACTATTAGACTGTATTCTGGGTGTTATATATAAAATGTATCAAAACACTAATAACATCAGAGTGTCCATGGTTAAACATCCTTCAAGTCCACTCCTTGCCCAACCCAAAATCATAACAAAACCTGCAATGAGTAAATAACGGGATTAGCGCGAAGCTAAGTGAATAAACCTGTTACAAACAATCTGACTTAGTCTAACAATGATTGACCTCTAAATCACCAAATACACAAAATGTAACACCTGGTCAAAAAGTCAATTTTCGCGCCAAATTTAAACTTTAAATAATGGTATTTTTATATGCGATTATAACAAAGTGTTCAAAAATGTAAGTCGTTTTAATTTAAAACGCATTCTAGTAATTTAAAACCGCGCGAAAATAATCTATTAAATTTTAGTTTCAAAATAGTATTTTTATAAAATACTTCAACTCGAAAACATTTCGAATTAATATAAACGAATTTTAGAATTTAAAATACTATTTTAAATTACGATCGGGTACGAAAACACGAGCATTTTGTACTGTGGTTGGAGACCACAGTCCCTAAGATTGGGATCTGAGTTTTAACAAAAACCCAAACCCCCACCTCATTCATCTCATTCTCATCATCTTCTTCTTTTTCTCCATCTCATCTTTCTCTCTAAAATTTTAACAATAACAACAACAATAATCAACAACAACATCATCATCATCACCATCATTTTCGGAATCATCATCAACAAGAGCAACAACAAGCACCCATCACCATCATCTTCATCTTCTTCATCTTCAAGAACACCATCATCATCCTTAAACCCTCGATCTTCAAATCGTAAGGAATTACACGTTTTTCTTTGTTATTTCTTGTTAAAAACACTTAATATATCATGTATTAACATTATAACAACAACATTCGGCCTAAAAATGGGCTAGATTGCGTTTTTGGGTGAAAACCCGTCGAACAGTTGCAAGTGTCGCCCACAGACCTGCAGTATAGCGTCACTTGCCTAAGGGACGCATGTAAGTGTCGCATATTAGTGACGCATGCTAGTGACGCTACCTAGTGTCGCATTTAGTGACGCAAATAGTGACGCCTTTGAGTGTCACCCTAAGTGACGCCCCTTAGTGACGCCAATCTTAAGTGTCGCCTATAGCGACACTTGCCTAGTATCGCCTAAAACAGAAAATACACATTTTTCACTAAGTGTCGAAACTCAAATTTTACCGCCTAATATTACTCCGAAATGAAATTTCGGAGCGTTTTCACTAAAGCAATATAGTAGAAATAAAAATTTTCCAAGCTGACTTGGCAGCTCGACCCCAACCAGGGGCTCTGCCCCTTGGACCCCGCTACCAGGGGCGCTGCCCCCGGACCCCCGTACACAGTTTTCAAACCTGAGCGACGAACGAATATTTGCAGAACTCGCTTAGACAAATTGATTTGTCTCTTACTTATATAACCTCACGTGTTTAGGACACTAGGAGGTTACCTATCGGACGACACGCGTATCTTAGGATCGCTGACAACTCACAGGTGAGTTTCATAGCCCCACTCTTTCAACTGTTTTACTGTTTTCAGGGTGAGACGCATGCTCAATTACTGTTTTCGAAATATAATGATAAACCTTTATAATTCACACTTAATCAAATTACTGTTATGTAATACAAATGTGTAATACTTAGAAATTACACCCATAATAACGCTATTGAACAAAACCACTACTAACCTAGTTAGGTTATAGTCATATTGTCACGAGACAATATCATGGAATACATTAGAACTAGTTAGTTCTACCCACATTGGACAACATCTAGATTTTTACAGGATTGGTCTTCCTTTTAGGAACTAAAACTGCTCATATATATTCCAGGACTTTTAAATTGGAATTGAACTCAAATAAACAACAACCGAGGATCTCAGTATACTTGCTAGGCTGAGGCTAGGAGTATACATTAGAACTATACGTTAGTATGGATTTCATCTACTAATACCAAAACAACTAGGTGATGATTAGTCATACCTAGGCTTATTGCGACACAACAAATAGTTAAGTACTGTATATACATACTTAGCTACAATAAATCAATTCCGTGTGTTACATGATACCCTATCCGATGTGTTTGTTGATTTGACTCATATATATATATATATATATATATATATATATATATATATATATATATATTTATATATGTATACACATATTCGTACTCAATATCGAGCACTTGGTGCTGCATACAATCTACATAGGTATATAGACATACATACTCTTTTACAAACAAAAATCATTCAAGTCGGGCATGTCGTAGTACTGCCGGCTCAATTTCAAACTTTGCTTGCGAGCAATTCAGCCGATGCCATTTGGGGCACACAACGATGCCACGGTCTCAGTGGGCACAAAACGATGCCACGGTATTGCAGTGGGCACAAGTCCGATATCGCGGTAAAGCGATACAATCGATGGATGGGCGAGATTATGCTCGTGATCCATGCTCATTCACGGATGGGCGAGCTTATGCTCGTGATCCGCAACAAGTTAACGGGTCGGTGGGATTTCCACGCGAGGCCGTTAGCTCAATCATGTCCGGGTTAGCACACACTAACTGGTCAAACGGACACAATAAATACTCAATCATGTCCGGGTTAGCTTACACGAACTGGTCAAACGGACACACTAAACATTTCAATCATAGTTCTGCGGAACTACAATTAATTGCAATATGTCCGGGTTAGCTCACACTAACTGGTCAAACGGACACACTAAACGTTAAATCATAGATCTGCGGGTCTAAAATTAAATGTTGTTGGATGCAATACACTAGTTACTTAATCATAGTCTGCGGGACTACAATTTAATTTTTGCTGGACACCACATATTATGTCACGGGGGCATCCTCACATTTCAATACAACATAAGTAACATCATTACTCGTTAACATATGACGCGGTCATAAAATCACACGATTCATACTTAGGCATGTATTGCCTCACGTCTGTAGACTCAATTATACCTGATAGGTATCTACGCATAGTATGCCACACTCTTTATGTAATTAGGTACACGTCACCACTATTTGGGTATGAAATACCCCGTTAGAGTTATATACATTAGTATTACAATAAAATAACCATACAATTCAAATCATGGATTTTGAAATCAATTTCAAAACATAAAAGGGTTATACTTTATGTTTCAACTATCAATCCTATGAACTCACCAGCTTTATAGCTGACTCGTTTTAACATGTGTTCTCAGGTGCCCAGCAGGATTAGGATTGCTACAAGATTATGCTAGCTCGAGTCGCATGTTTTCACAATTGGATTTCTCTGCATAACTTTCGTATTACAAATTATGTATCGAAATTATTTTGGCGAACTCGCAACTTGTATACACTTTTATTTTGGGAAATGTATAACAATTTTCAAACGTCTCATTTAGAGTCGTTCATTATTTACCTTTGTGCTTGTGATATTTGATTTGGTAACACCCGACCCGACCACTTCCGCAACTCGAAATTTGAGGGTGTTACACAAAAGGCAACTCATCACAATTATATATATATATATATATATATATATATATATATATATATATATATATATATATCAGCAATAACAATCAATAACCAACTATGTTTTATCCGTTGTAACCAATATGTCACAACAAATCACACTGAAGGTCCAAGTCTATTCACCTATCCACTGAAGTCCAATCACTCAGCTGTCTAATTCACTGAGTCTTCTACTTATCTGAAAACACAACAAAACAATTGAGTTAGTAACTTAATTCGGATCTCACTTCAATTAAGTTAACATAATCAAATAGTAGCAATAAAGCACATTGCATGGTTTGGCCAATGTGACACTTAACCAATACAAGTACTTAGACTCTATTACTAGCTATTTACATCATTAAGTTAACTTAATTACTAATTTCATTATATATATTCAATCCATCATCATACATATTAACCTAGATTATAAGTTTTAAATTATCATCATACATATTGCTATTAATTACTATAAAATTGTATACTAACAATCAGCTAACAAGACATATGCATAAGTAAGACATATGCATAAGTAAAACAGGCCTGTGCAGACCCAAATCGCGGCGCAACTGAACTAGGTCGCATTCTATCTACATAAAATCGCGTCGCTATCTACATAAAATTGCGTCACGATACATGAAGATCGCGTCACGATCTTCATCGGCGATTTTTAGACTTGAACCTGCAAATCAAGTACTACACGAAATTTATAACCAAATCAATCATTTCCAGCATACCAAATCTGTTCTCTACTTCAAATGACCTCAATCAAAGCATATAACAACCCATTTCAATCACTAGCATCGCATAATCACAAGCATAACATCATTTTACACCAAATCCACATACTCACTTTACCATCTAATTAAGTTATTCAAACTTCACAACTACTTATGATGAACACCATGTAACCTAGCTTATTAACATATAAAATCCGCAAGTATCATCATATATCATCAAACAACAACAACTCAAGCTTCAATTTCAGGAACAATTCACTAACCCTAACATGTTCTACAATTTCCCAAAATATCAAATATGAATAAATACTTACACTTTTGAAGATTACTATGTTAATGGTGATGATGATAAAATCGGGAACTAAAGAAGTATCAACACTTTGTAAACATCAATTCTTGCTTACTAATTTGAGTATAATCTTTGGTTAGGTACTATGTGTAAATTAGGAAGTATTGGGGAAAGTGGTAAGAAGTTAGGAAAAATATGTCGGCCTAATCAAACCGACCTCACACATTAGGTAGTATAATTTTTATCCCCTTCTAATCCTATTGTCTGGAATCTAAATATCAATTGCAGGAAAACTATTTTATTTTACCGTGAACTATAGCTATTTAAAACGAGTAATAATTCATTAGTCACAATTAATCTTTTGATCAAATTTTCTAAGTTATAAATCAAAAACATATAAAACACAATATTTATATTATAACAATTAATAATGTCTAAGTAAGGGAAATTACCGAATTACCCTTAGGCCATAAAAGCGGGTGTTACAGTTAGATTAGATGTTAGATAAATATTGTTTTGTGTGTGATACTAAATCTAGTGTTGCACTAAACAGTATTTTGCCAAATAGTGCAGTATTTATTGCTAATAATGGAGTGACTTTTTAGCATTTTTCAGTGCATAAAAGTAGGTTTAACACACACATTGAAGATGCTCTAAAGGTTAGTGTTAGGTTTTTTATATGCCAGCTTAAACATAAACGTAACTTTGTAGCTGTTCGATTGCAATTATGGATATGATTAGAATTAAGATTTGAAAGGGGGCTTAGCTTATCAAAATCAAAAACTTTGGGTGCGTTTAGTTACGAATTATTTTTCTCATTTCTCATTTATAGTTTTTCTAGTAAATGAGGAGTGTTTCATTTCTCTAGAAAGGTTTTAAAAACTTAGAAAATGTGATCAAATGTGAGAGATGTAGTTTTTCTTTTTCAAGAGATAGTAAAAATGGTAATGTGAATTGTGAAAGACCATAAAAAGTAGTTTTTAAAGTTTCAGTTTCAAAAAGGAAGATATGGATTTTCCTTTTCTTATAAATTTTTTTAGGAAAACTAATATTTGAACACATTTTCGATTTTTCGATTTTTCTAGTTTTTTTAGAAAATTTAATAAAAAAATGGGGAGTTTTCCATAACTAAACGCACTCCTAACTTGAAAAACTCAAACTAAAAAGGCCTAATTCATTGGCTTCACAAATTTTGAACTTTTTATCACCCAAAATGTGTTTTGCAACTCAAAAGAGCTAATGCAATAAACTAAAAACACTAAAATTTCAAAACCGATTCAAACCAGGCAGTCGAATCAGAAAATGTAAGGTGTACATTCTATTGTAAACCGGTTATATTGTAAATTTCAACTCGTTGAGATTCTATCATTTTCTCTCTCTAGTTGATCGAACAAATTTGTACCCCAAAGTACCAGATAGCATTCAACCAACACGAAAGAAAAAAAAGCAAGAAGAAATTTTGCGGTTTTTGTTATTGTTCTACGAAGAATTGAGAATCTTATCAATAGTGGCGGATCTAGAAATATAACATTAGGTGTCCCGTGTGCAATTTTTTGTAATACGTTTATGGAGAAAGTTACATTATAGTAATTCATTAAAGAAAAATTCCGACAAAATCTAATTACGCTTTTCCGTCTTTAGCTCCATCCCAAAGTGTACCAATATAATCATTATTTGACTTTTGAGGCTTTGTTTTTCGGGTTTTGGTGAGTATTCATTTTTAACTTGGGTTTACATCATAACTTAGTATCTAAATGTGTTTAATGGTTGGGATTTGATTCAAATTAGACAAAATCTTCATGAATTTGTAATTTATATTTTATAAACTCTTAAACACCAAATTTACGATAGGAAATTAATTTGAACCATAATCCGAATGTCGATAAGAAAGGGAAAGTAAGATAATTTTACATCATTTTTGAGGGAAAAGATCAAATAGTTTCACCTTTATCACTTTGAAAGTTGACTCACCATCTTCATGGTCAGAATATCAGAGTTCCCATTTGATATTAAAAAAAGGGCCATAATAGGTAGTTTATTCACATAAGTGTATATTAACTTCACAAAAATTGCTATAAATATACAAAATAAACTGAGTAACTATTGTGAACCACGTACAAGTATGGCATCAACAACTTGAATTTTGAAAAACTTATTTCGATAGATGCTACATTGACGAGATTAGTTAACAACGATTAGTATGCAATCAACCCACTTTTTTAAAAAATAGCAAAATCAACTATATTACATATATATTGGCACAAGACGAGAAACTCCTCAACATATTTAACTCCATATAAACTTTATTTATATTGACATCAATTTGTCCACTATTTTTTAACGTCTTTTAGATGAGTATAACACGATTAAAGAGACTCCTATTATCAAAGTAGTGTAACATGATAAAACCATATACGCTTTTATGTTTCGGACATAATTACTAATTTATGTTTACATATAATAAATAAATAAGGCATGCTAGTTTTTCTTTTTTGTAACACTAATGTTTTTTAAACATCAAACGCATATTATAACTGTGTACATAAAATTTTAGGCCCTAGAAACCGATGATCCCGTGCGTTGGCAAATACAACACTTGCTAATCTCCACCATTGTTCATTGGAGAAAGTGACAAATAGAGAACTTGAGGCACTCATTGTCTTCTTCTTTTTACATAGTACGAGTAATAATCTTCTTTTCTGAATTTGTTTTCTGGTACGTTAGAGGGTAACAAGATGTGATACTATTATCTCTTTTGGTTTTAATTTTTGATTTAGATTACATAACCAAAAACCGTTGAAGGGAATCATCGATAAGCGGATAAGATTAGAAGGTGTTCACCGGTTTTTGGTTGGGTATGAAGTGTTAAGGAAGTATATTAAGAAAATCATAAACAAATATATTTTTCACACATCACTTAGGAGTTAAAGGGTATGCAAGTGCATAGTGCAGCTTGTATGCAGGTCGGCCACTGGTTACTAGTTGAGAGTGCCCCTGACGTTGGATCTAGATAACAATTGACTACAATTGAAATGTGGAATCAATCAATTGCACGTATTGCTAACAAACACAAACCGAAATAAATGTATTTGAACAAAGTAAACGTGTATATCAGCTTGTATAACAAATTGGGAACGATTACAAAGTGGTTTAGTCGTCAAATTATGCTAGGGTTTCGTCAACCCTAGCCTGAAACCCGTAGGTTTGTATTTATACTAAAAGTCTGCCGACATGCGTCACTTGTGGAAGTGTCGCATGTGGCCGCCTTCATGCGTCACTTACCTAAGTGACGCTATGCGTCACTAAGGCAAGTGACGCCTAACCTAAAACGTAAGTGTCGCATATAACAAAAACTATATTTTCACTATACGACTAACGACACTTATTACAACTCGATAGACCAACTGACAGACAACCTAATATGCATCAACAAACTCCCCCGTGTCTTCAGCTTGGTCTTCAAAAATCTTCAAAATCTTCAAGTTTAGCGTTTAGCACCAACCATCTGGGAATGTACCTCCACCGTGTATTCCCACCTTCAAACATATCTCGACCACCCTTGTGAACTTTGAAGCCTCTTCTAAATCAGCTTGATTGTACTGAAGTTTATTCTTGTAGAGAGCTTTCAAATCTTTCTTCGTTAAGTTGATTAGGCTGATCGGATCGAAAACACGAATTGACTTTCCCACAAATTCCTTAATCGGCCATTCTCCCCAAACATCCTGTGTTTGTACCACAACTGTCTTTGTAGAATACTCGATTACGGCTTCCTGAGTTACAGAGTCAAACCACCAATACTTAAGATCACATAAGAAATCCAATGGAAACTCTTGTAAGGGAACAGTCTTAAGACTAGCAGCTGGTGGATAATGATATTTCACGATCGGTTGTTGAGTTCTCAAATCAATCTTCTTCTTGTATGAGTATCGAACTCCCAGCTCTGGTCTGATCCACAAATACTTCTTGCTATAAATCTCCTTTCTCAAAATCCTCTGAAATAGAACTCCTTGAGTGTCTTCAGAGTGATTAACGATATTCAACTGAGCAAGACGATTTAATTCAACCTTCGGCAAAGTGCTAATATGATTAAATCTCGGTTTGAAGTATTGCACGCCGTCACTTCTCTTTATCAGAATCAAAAAGTTATCAACATCGAACTTCCAACTTCTGATCAACCCAGTCAATTCACCTCTAACCAGATAAGTTTTACACGTTTTCAATTCAGGTGCAATTGACTTATAAACCACTTGCGGTTTCGAAATTCCAGAAGATGTAGATGCGGAAACTGATTCAGCAGTAGATTGTCCCATTGGAGGTTCTGCCTCATCCTCGGAAGAATCTGTTTCGATAACCGGAGCATCAAAATCAAATGCTTGAGCAGGTTGCCTTAACACTGGCTCCGGTTCACGTTCAGGTGCCGGTTCTTGATTAGGATTATCCATGTATTCCTCATCCGACCTTGGAACCTCAGCATCTATCTCAATATCATCGGGATCAAAAGATCTATCAACTTCATCAAATCTATTAACCAAACTCTGCAGATATGTCAGATTGACATTTGAGTAGTCGGCTGCAATCGGAGTCGGTTGTCCCGGAACATCAACAAAATAATCTAACGCAATATTTTCATTCATTTCAGAAGATTGTACATTTTCTGGTTCAGGAGGAGGAGTTACATTTGTTTCTAACTCTCTAGGAGTATCCTCCCCCGAAACTATTGTAACAGATTCCAACTCTAAGACCCTAGACGACAGATTCGTCACCTGAAGCTGGAGATTGTCAACCTCAGCAGCCTTGAGCTCCAAATCTTTAATCTGAGAAGCCTGAGCAGCAATCAGAGCCTGTTGATCGTCAAACCTTTTCTGCAAAAGATCCATCTGAGCCCAAATCATCTGAAGTAATGGCATGTAAGACGGTGGTGGTGGTTGTTGTCTCTGAGAGGTCGGTTCCTCGATAACCACCGAAGTCCGCTGGCGTCTTCTATGAGGTAAATCAGCATAAGAAGGCGAAGACCCAGCCGGACGCTTACCAGGATTCCTTGGTACATGAACCCTTCCAGCAGAAATCCTGCGCAAAATACGTTTGAAATGTTGAGGATCCGCTAATTGAATCCCATCCAAAACAGATTGAGGTGGCACGTCACCCTCAGAATCGGGTGGAGTGGGCCCACCATCATCAGAATCAGCCTCAACCCGATCAACGCGATCGATATCCTCTAAATCTTGAGCGATATCAGTATCAACCAGGTCGTCCTCGTTAACCGGAGGAACGACATCATCCAAAAAACCATGATCGCGCGGCGCAACATAGTTTTCGTTTACTATGTGCCCGAAGAGGTCGCGATCTGCCAAAATCTGCTCGCCCTTTGGCGCGAGCTTGCAGCCGTTGAAGACTCGCAATAACATAGGTGTTGGCGCCAGAAGAGATCGCTGATCAGGTGCAATCTCGAGATTCAAGTCATTCAACAAAAGCTGCACAAAACGTGGATACTGCAGCCATTTGTCCTTACCTGCTCGGATATTCTCGACCATATTACCAAAAATATAACCGCTGAAGTTATACGGTTTGTTGTATATCAAGGCCAGCATGAGAGAAAGTGTCAAGTGACTGGCAGCATCATAACCCCCTTTCCGCGGAGATAAACAAACAATAACAATGTGACACAAGTACCTCCAAACCCGGCAGAGATACTGTTTGCGGAAATCAGATAGCTGATTCGCTGGATAGCCCATCCTCTGAAGTCCCCCATAGATAAACGTGGTTGGGAACATAGTGGGCATTGTGGCGTCATCGGGGAACTGAAGAACCCGTCGGATAGAGTTCTCAGTAATTTCTATCTCCTCCCCGAACATCGTAGAGACAATTCTCGGGATGTCGCCCTGAGTCCGGATCACCGCATGATCATAAAACTCCTCAATTTGGTTCATATAAACCGGAGTCGATGCGGTAATAGCATAGTGAATCCTTAATCGTCGTAGAAACTCGATCATCGGCCTGAACGGCGCCGAATTCGCGTGCGTAGACTCCAGAAACGCCGTGATGTTGTGTCAAGTGTTGGTACGGCGATAGTAGTTCTGTAGGTCAGCCATCTGTAAGCTAAAATACAAACCAAAAATAACCAAAATCGTTATAGAGTTAGCCCGAACACATATAGGTTAAAAATGAAATTTGACTTTAGGCGTCACTTATGGTAAGTGACGCATGGCCACTACCGACACTTAGGAAGTGTCGTATTATACAGTACTCAAAATTAAAATTGAAGTATAGCGTCACTTATGGTAAGTGACGCTATCAAGCGTCACTGATGTAAGTGACGTTTGTATTTCGTGAGTCAATGTATACGACACTTAAGAAGTGACGGGTGAAGAACATGCGACATTTAACATAGTGACGGTATCCTAAGGGAGTCACTTAAGAAGTGACGGTATAAGTGACGTATAGACATAGGCGTCACTTAGACAGTCACTTAAGGGAGTGACGCATTATGGGGCGTCACTAGGATGAATGACGGACTTAACAAATAATTCAAGTATATGCGTCACTACAAGAGTCACTTAAGAAGTGACGCAAGAATAAGCGTCACTTATTAAGTGACGGTATGGGCTTTCAAAATTACCAAATAGCGTCACTTGAGGTAAGTGACGCACGAAGTGACGCAACGATGAAGATCATCGTGTCACTGTTCATACCCAGATTTCAAATTTGGGGGTTTTCAAAATCGAAGTTACCAAGTTGTGCGCATTGTAAAAACGAATAGGACACACGTTTTATAACCATAAAACATTATCGAACAAGCACCAAATCAATCGATTTCAATCTTACCCAAAAACCCGTAACCCTAAGTTTAAATTACAGCATGAATAGCGAGAGATAACGGTTAAAATAAGTACCAAATGGTTCGTGTGAATGAGAGGAACGAGAAGATAGCACTGGAATGCACGAACAAGCCGTAGAAATCACGAATGGATCGATGAAAAATGCACAGGAGAAGTGACGCAAAGACAGTCTAAGTGACGGTATGTCAGAGCAAGTGTCGGTATAAGTGTTTGAAAAGTGGTGAGGTTGAGTGTCGTGGGGAAGAGTATTTATACACAAACCCTAGTGTGCGTCACTCAACCCGGCACTTATAGCGTAGCTTACCCCGACACTTACAGCGTCACTAAAGTAAGTGACGCAATATCGTATGCGTCACTGGCAGTGTCACTTATGAAAGTGACGTGCAGTTCACTTTTAGTGAAAAATTTGCGATTTTATCGATTTTCGCGTTGTGATTTCGGTACTCAAATTTGAAAATGTAACTGTAACTTAGAGAAAATCTAAAATTAAACTAACTTAGATAAAATAAAAACACATACAAGAATGTAAATTAACAACTAGAAAAGTAACACATTCTTTTTGGTGACGGAGTTGATATAGTCTGGTTAGGGATCATATCGGAATAACATGCATTTATTAGGAACAGTAAGTGTTATTTCGATCATCAATATATTTGTCCTCTTTAAATTTACTTGACATACTAAAAACACTTTTTATAAAAATTATTTCAAAACGATTATTAGTATATTTGTCCACTTAAACATGTTACACTCACATCTAGGAGGTATTTTATTATTATTGGTATGTTCATTTCGCTGTGGTTCCCATCATAGATATACATCTTAACTTAAGACATAGAAAATGTTTCCATTTACAGATAGAATATAAGAAAATCAATTTTAAGAATCAAGTCAGCGGTTACAGGTCTATACTTACGTACAACAAAGCGACATAGCTTGATTCAGGTTTAAGCAAAACCAGACTTGGTCAAACCATTTTGGCGACCTTGTAAGGTATCTTAATTTTAAAGACTTTTCAAGTACTTTGACTTGTATTTGCTTAATTTTAAAGTATATATTAACAGAAGCCGGGTCTATACTTACATATAACAGAGAAAACTGTCAATATATACCCCCAAATGATATCAAATAAACATCTTTCATGAAAGCATGTCTAGTATAAGTAATAAATTAAGACTTTTGTCATACATCTAATGATGGTGTACCACTTGAAATAGACAATTAATGATTAAGCTTCTTAAGACTTCTCAAAGAGTTTAGCATAACATGCCTACTAGTATATCGTATGATGAAGACAATGTTTATAAAAACTATTTTCAATACGTCAGATAAATCTACTGACACATCCAAGATAAACCTTAAATTTCCATTTTTAAGCATGTCACCCGATGTACTATCATATCCCAAGTTGTTTACAGACACAACTTCAACGTCTATTTTTAAAATGTAGCAACCTTGCATTTCTTTAAAACTAGAAAGTATAAAGAGTGGCAGTTGCGTTGTTGCCTATTTTTTTTTATTATTTTTTTTTAATCTTTTAAACACACAAAAATAAATAACGTTCCAAGTTACAAATTACTTTTTAGCGATAAAGAATCTTAAACCAATCATGTTGATTAGTTCGTCAAATCGAGTACGCGTAAAGGCTTTAGTGAAAAGGTCGGCATTCTGCTTTAAGGTGTCTATTTGGACTAGGTCTATCAGGTGTTTTTCATAGCAATCCCGTATAAAGTGGAACCTAAGTTCAATGTGTTTAGTCTTAGAGTGTTGTACGAGATTGCGTGTGATAGATATAGCAGCAGTATTATCTATGTGAATAGGAGTCATAGAAAGAAGTAACCCGTAATCACGCAGTTGATGCTGTATCCATAGAACCTGAGAGCAGCAACTCGCAGCAGCAACGTACTCAGCTTCTGCAGTGGAAAGAGAAACTGTAGTCTGTTTCTTGCACTGCCACGATACCAGTCGAGTTCCTAGGAATTGGCATCCACCAGTGGTTGACTTCTTGTCTATGCTGCAGCCACCATGATCTGAATCCGAATAGGCAGAAAGAGCAAAGGATTTCTCATTTGAATACCATAGACCAAGATTGGGTCTATGTTTGAGATAACCAAAGATTCACTTTACTGCCCTCATATGAGACACCTTTGGTTTGGCTTGAAAGCGAGAGCAAACGGATACCGCAAACACAATATCCGGTCGAGAAGCAGTCAAGTACATCAAAGAACCTATCATTGATCGATAGTCCTTTTCTTTGCAATCTTCTTCATCGTCAGCAAGTCTGAGATTGTGATTAAGCTCGATGGGAGTCCCATAGGTTTTACAATTGACCAGATCATATCGAGTCAACATGTCTTTGACATACTTTGACTGATGAATATAAATACCTTTTGGAGACTGCTCAACTTGTACACCTAAAAAGAATTTGAGCTCCCCCATCGCACTCATCTCAAACTCAGATTTCATGATTTCCTCAAAGTGCTTGCACATCGCTTCATTTGTAGAGCCAAAAATAATGTCGTCCACATACACCTGCACGAGTAGCATATCCTCTTGATCGCCAGTCCGTTCTTTGCGGATGAACAGAGTACTGTCGATATTCCCATGAATAAATCCATGCTTAACTAAATGGGTAGTAAGCCTCTCATACCATAATCGCGGGGCTTGATGAAGACCATATAACGCCTTGTTTAACTTGCAGACGTATTCTGGATGCTCAGGGTCTTCAAAGCCAGGAGGCTGTTTCACGTAGACATCAGTGTCCACTTTTCCATATAAAAATGCGCTCTTAACATCGAGTTGGTGAACGCGAAACTCTTTGTAAGACGCAAATGCAAGGAAGATCCGAATGGACTCAAGTCTTGCCACAGGAGCGAAGACTTCATCATAATCCAAGCCCTCGATCTGACTGAATCCTTGAATAACCAATCGGGCTTTATTCCGAATTACAATACCCCTATCATCCATCTTATTGCGAAACACCCATCGAGTGCTAGTTAAATGAGCACCTTTGGGTAATGGAACTATATCCCACACGTGCATCTTGTTGAACTGCTGCAACTCTTCTTGCATAGCCTCGACCCAAGATGGATATTTTAAGGCCTCATCAACCTTCTTCGGTTCAATTTGGGATAAATGACAGGAATTTATCCGGGCAACCAAATTCAACATTTCTTGATTCGGATTTTGCTGCACTTGGTGCCTTGTTTGAACAACAACATCAGGATCACCGATAATGTTATTGATGGGGTGATCCCTGTGTACACGTGTGACTGGGATTCGATCGGGTGCAAGTACTAACTCCAAATTATTCATGTCCCCTTCAGTGACGGGAACAGTGTTAGTTGCAGGAGCAGTAGGACTTTCAGGTTGCACATCATCTTCATTCGAGAAGAGGTGAGAATTGATCAGTTCCTCTTCTTCCTCATCTTCCTCTAACGGAGGCATGTCGGGATCATCGGGAAGATCTGCGTCATTGATAGTATTTGAAGAGGAAGGGATGTTGGTAGATGGTGGAGGAGGCGTAGTAGTAGGAGGTGGTGTGGGTGTTGTAGTAGGTGTTGGAGGTGATGGAGTGGGTGTTGGTGTAGGTAAAGATGCCGGTTTTAAAGTAGAAGTGTCTTGACACAAACTTATACCATGAAGCAAAGTAACTATCTCATCCTCGTCATCATGTCCTTCGGGTATGTCGAACGAATTGAACACGTCCTTGTAATTAAATAACCATTCAGGACCCGTTCCTTGAGGAGGATCCGTGTATCGCAAGCATTTCACCTCAAAATGCTCTTCCACCTGGTGAGTTGATTTGATGTAGACTCGTTTATTCGGAGAGTTGACTGAATATCCAAGGAAGATTCATTCAACGGCTTTAGCTCCAAACTTCGAGACCTTGTCTTTGGAGACCATAATCAAACACGGACACCCGAAAGGTTCCAGAAACTGCAAAGTGGGCTTACGGTTGTTGAAGAGTTCATAACATGTCTTATTCTTCTTCTTAACCGTGAGCACGCGGTTCAAAACATAGCAAGCAGTACTGACTGCTTCTGCCCAAAAGATTATAGGAAGCTTAGAATCGGCCAGCATAGTCCGAGCTGTCTAGATAATAGTCCTATTTTTACGCTCAGCAACTCCGTTCTATTGAGGAGTTCGAGGGGCACTGAACTGATGGTCAATGCCTTTCGTGGCACAATATAACTCAAGAGTAGAGTTCTTGAATTCAGTCCCGTTGTCACTTCGCAGTCTTTTCACCTTTAAGTTGCATAAGTTTGCCAACATATCTAACAGATACACCAGAATGTCTGGGGTTTCACTCTTCGCACCCAAAAAATACACCCATGAAAATCTCGAGTAGTCATCGGTGACTACTAAGCAATAAGATTTTCCACCGATTCTCTTGGTAGAAATAGGACCAAGTAGGTCCATATGCAATAGCTCCAATGGTGCCGCAATGGAATTCACTAATTTTGGCTTGTGGGGTTTCTTATGAAGTTTCCCTTTATGGCAGGCGACGCAGTCATCTTTTAGCGCGAATGACTGTTTAGGGACTCCATTTACCAAGTCATTGTTTATCAAGAAGTTCATCTTACGAAAATGGATGTGTCCCATTCGTCGATGCCACAATAGTGATTCCTTTTCTGAAGCCTTCGAAAGGAGACATGTATACTCATCTTTAGTCTCCACGGTTCGCATATTCATAACATAGGTGTCGTTTCTCCGTGGCGCCCTTAAAAGCACCCATTCCTCGGGGATAACGAAACCCGGCTTCAAGATCACACATTCCGTCTTTGTGAACGCTGTGGTATAGTCCTTATCACATACTTGTGAAACGCTCAGCAAGTTGTGAGTCAGTTGAGCCACATAGTTCACATTCTCGAAGCTAACTTTCCCGTTAGTTAGCGTTCCTCTACCCGAAATGGTTCCCCCTGTATCTCCAGCAAATGCAACGTGTCCTCCAGAATGTGGTTTAACATCCGTCAAAAGGGACACATCGCCCGTCATGTGTCGCGAACAGCCACTGTCCATAAACCATTCACTGTCTTTAACGTGTTCTGACTGCTACAACACATAAAGTAGGAGATTAGTGAGAAACGGTGACCCAAGCCTTTATAGACTTAGGTCGACCACAGTCATCAACAATAATCACATCAGATAAGACTTTATTTTTAAACAAATCAGATTTTGTATCTGATGTGTTATTATTGATGACACTAGAGTCCGCAGTAGACTCTTTTCTTTTCCAAACCTTGGATGGTTCGGAATTTGTCTTTGGAGTAATGTCAGGCTCTTGTTTTGGCAAAGGTTTTTGCCCAACATTACTCGGTTTTACAGCAGGTTTGGGAGAGACAGAGTAACGCCTAGGAGGAGATCTTGAAAATGAATTTCGGAAAACAGATGTCCTAGGCATTTCTCTCCCGTAGTTCTGATGAGACAATTTGGGACATTCACGAATTAGATGTCCTTGTCTCTTGCAGTAAAAACATGCTCTAGTCTCAACAGCTGGTTGAGGCTGAGGATTTACCACCGGAGTAGAAGAAACGTTTCTAGAACATGCACATTTCGTGCACGTCTTAGAATTTTCTTGTTTAGGTTGAGAGGTTGAAGTAGAAGGTTTATGTTGCAAAATCTTTACAGGTGACTGTAAAGTTTGAGATTTTGATTTTAAAACCTTATTCTTTTCTTTGTTAGGTTGAACCTTAATTGTAGGTTCAACCTTTAACACTTTTTCAGCTTTTACTTCAACATTCTTTTTAAACTCAGGATACTCCTCATCGGTAATATCCTCAATCTCAACAATCTCCTCATTACTAACTGGAGATTCACATTCCGATTTAACAAACTGAGGCGAAGGATACTCTGTCCGTTTAGTTTTCTCCTTCGCCTGTTTGTTAACCTTATTAACCTTAGATTTGACCCCGTATAACAATGCATAGTCAACCGGAATCTCTTCGGTGCCTTCCTTAACAGGCATAGGACAGTATTCAGTAGGAGGCGGGACTACATTATAACCTAGTCCCATCTTCGTTTTGTGATCTGTCCTTTGCTTGTTAAGAATTTCATTAAAGGCAACAGTAGACGAGGAAGAACCTAGAATCTTACTCTTATATTTGTCATATTCATCTTTAAGATCAGAATGTTCCTTTTTCAAACGGTCTATTTCAGCAAGATAACTATCAATAGCATCCTGTTGACTAAAAACTTTAGACTTATACCTAAGCGTGTCCTGTTGATAAGCCTCTATTTTCTTATCATACAATTGTTCATTTGCTTTTAGGTATTTGTTTGATTCACTAAGTTTTTCGACCTTTTTCCTTAAGTCTACGTTGTCTACTTGAAAGCACCTTAAGGATTCAGTTAACTTAATGCATGAGATACAGTTCAAAGGTTCTTTAGGTTCATTGCGTACCTCATTTGAAATGTGAGCCATGAGACACTGCTGATAATTCTCAGCATACATACTCCAATCTGTGTTGGTTGGCTCAAAAACGACAAGTGCGTCAGCTGTTGCTTGCTTCACTTGATCCTTCTCAGAAGTTCTGGGAGCATCAGGCTTTGTGAAACCTGACGGAGGAACCTTTGGCTTCTCACACTCTCTTGCAAAGTGTCCCAGATTTTGACAATTGTGACAGCGCACCTTGCTTTTATCAAAACCGAAACTGGTTTTGCCATCTCCCTCCAAACTCTTGCGACCAGTTCGTTGCAAAAATTTCTGAACACGCCTTGATATCATGGCAATGTTCCAGTTCAAGTCCATCTGCTTAAGATCATCATCATCAAGTTGAGCATAATCCTCTTTGGCCAGTTCCAAAGTAGCATTTGGTTGTGAAACCAAATCCTTATAAGAGCTTAGAAAGGCTGTATAGATAGCAGCCTGCTCTTGAATAGCAGGAGAGACAGAAACCTGCTATTGTGACCCCTGTGAGGGTCCAGAAGCATATACTGGATGAGGAGCACCAGTAGAATACAATGGAGCTTGAAGTGGAGAGCTTGTAGAAGAAACAAAAGCCATTCCACCATAAGTCTTGCCGGTGCTGACTTTTCCTCCATATAAGGACGGGTCTTGAACAAAACCGCCCAACTTGCATTCTCTCTTCTTCATCTCCATCGCATGAGCTTGAAGAATACCAATTAGCTCATCCAAATTCATGGTAGCTAATTCTTGACTTTCCTTGAGAAGCTGTACTTTAACATCCCAAGAACTAGGCAAGACATCAAGCTGCTTCTTATTCACTTCAAGTGGAGGAAAATTATAACCTCCCTCCGTCAACTCACTCACTAACTGTGAGTATCTAGTAAAAACTCCAGAAGCCGTTTCATTGGGTAGAGAATCAAACAGATCATACTGTTTCTTTATCAGTTCTAACTTAGCTTCTTTATACCTTTGATTTCCACCACATCTAGTTTCGATAGCTTTCCAAAGTTCGTATGTGGTTTCGTGTGATTTGAACAGTCTTAACACGTCTTTGGTTAGGCACATACAGATAGCCGCATGTGCCTTTTTCTCAATATCATAGTCTTTCTTTTCCACCGGAGTCATGGACCTGTAGACCTTGATCGGAGCAATACCAGGGAAGATTCCTTCGGCTAAGGGAGCTACATATCTTTCCCTGAGTGGACCCCATAGCTCTGGACAGTGAAAGTTTATGTACTGTTCAAATCGATCACGCCAATATGCGTAATCCATGTCAGCCGTAAACAGAGGAGGTTTATTATTAGAACCAACATCGTGATTCTGTTTTAACATATCCCTGATTCCTCTAATATCTTCTTTATTAGCAACAGCAGCCATTGAAGATATACCTGAAACTTTACTCAAAATCAAAAGCTTGAAAACTTGTTAGTACCAAAAGGCGTTACTTAGTAAGTGACGCACTCAAGTGTCGCAACGACTAGAGGCACTTGGCAAGTGACGCTATCGAGTGACGGATGAAGTGACTGATGACACTGTAAGTAAGTGTCGCTCAATCAAGCAAGTGACGCACTCAAGTGTCGGACTTGAGTGACGTACTAAAACAAATAAGCGTCACTAGTAAAAGTGACGCAATAAATCAAAAGGCGTCACTAAAGGAAGTGACGCAATAAATCAAATGGGCGTCACTAACAGAAGTGACGCTTGACACTCAAGTGACGTGCAACAGTGACGCACGTGAGTGACGGTGGATTAGAGTAAACGACACTTAAGTTAAGTGTCATATAAACCTCAAATGACGCTCCAAGTGACGCGTTTAAGTGACGGTAAAACCCTAATTTGGAATTAGGTAGTGCCGCTGTAAGTGACGCGTTCAAGTGACGGATCGAGTGTCGCAAAACGGCTGCAAAATCCCAAAACCCTAAAAAACTCGAACTTTCGTAAACCTAACGAAAATTCCTTGAACCCTAATGGACGAAACCTGTAAATGATGAAGAATATCGATTGTATTTCACCTTAGCAACTCAAAATCCGTATGTAATCTCGATTCTTGATTCAAACAAAACCGAAATGAACCCAAAACGACTTCTAAACGTCAATGTTATCACCTAATGGCTCTGATACCAGTTGAGAGTGCCCCTGACGTTGGATCTAGATGACAATTGACTACAATTGAAATGCGGAATCAATCAATTGCACGTATTGCTAACAAACACAAACCGAAACAAATGTATTTGAACAAAGTAAACGTGTATATCAGCTTGTATAACGAATTGGGAACGATTACAAAGTGGTTTAGTCGTCAAATTGTGCTAGGGTTTTGTCAACCCTAGCCTGAAACCCGTAGATTTGTATTTATACTAAAAGTCTGCCGACATGCGTCACTTGTGGAAGTGTCGCATGTGGCTGCCTTCATGCGTCACTTACCTAAGTGACGCTATGCGTCACTAAGGCAAGTGACGCCTAACCTAAAACGTAAGTGTCGCATATAACAAAAACTATATTTTCACTATACGACTAACGACACTTATTACAACTCGATAAACCAACTGACAGACAACCTAATATGCATCAACACTAGTGATAGTGTTCATACGCTTCACTTAATGATATATTTAACAACCACATCATCAAAGAATGCATGTGGCGGCGACCATGGTGGTGACGGTTGCCTTGTCATTTTGAAGAAGATATGTATAAATGAATATTTATTTATTATAATTTTCTTTAAGTAAAAAGAACTATGGTTTATCATTTAAAGTGTATTATATTGTATTATGTACATCTTTTACTAATGTATAGATTGTACTTTCAAAACTTTTATTGTATGTATTTAAATTATCAATTCCGTCTATTGTGCGTACAATTTCTTTTGTCAAACCTCTTAATGAAAGTGTAATATAATAGATGTAATTGACTTTTCGATACATACAATTGACCAAATGAAAGTACATCATATATTAAAAGAGACAAAGTATAATACAGTTAAAACTTAAAAATAATAAAAAAAACAAATTGATAAAGGGTCATATACAATATTAGAAGAGACAAAGTATAATACAGTTAACAACAATAAAGAAACAAAGTTGATGTTATTATATGAGAGCATAAGGTGTTGTGATACTGTTTTTATAGTGTCCACACGAAAATGTTATTGTTGAAAAAATGGTGGTATGAAAGATGTTAAGTTTACAATGTTCTCAAATTACTTTTGACTTTTTTTGTGCTTGACTTTAAAAAGTCAAAACATGATAATTGTTATGGGAATTAAGGATTTATAAAGTACACTTATTGACCACATATATAAAACGTTATAAAAAAGTGTTTTCACACCCGTGCTTTAAGTGTCCACTTTGACTCTGATCGCATTTTTAACTTTTTTCTCTAATTATAATTTTTACCAATTAAATATCAACTTTACCGGTTAACATCTTTTTTGATTTGTTAAATATCTAAGTGTATATTTATAGTGAGAAATCATAAAATAGTGACCTCGTCACTTTAAATGTGGGTTGATGGTGACGAATTCACAATTTAAAGTTTGTATTTGAAATGGACCCGTAGCAACTGATAGTGCGGTGATGAAAAGGTTTTCAAATACCACTTTACGAGACGGAATCCATACAGTCTACTCGGTAGCTACACCTGCTTTACAATCATTTCCAACCTCACTTATAATTTTTTCTTCTTCATCGGCATTTTTGTTTATAATTAAAAAACTTGCTTATCCGTTTCCTTCATTTTCCTCAACTTCTCCGGAGCGCGCATTCAGTTGAGACCAGGTACGTAATTACTACGGAGTATTATGTTTTACACATCTGAAAATTGTTGAACATTGTTTAATATCGTTGGAGATCTTGCAATGCATGCATGTTGACTTTTTTTGGTCAAGAGGTTGTTTGGAGTACTGCATGTTTGTAGGTTCTTGTTGCTTGAACATTAAATCTTTGTCAAAAAGATAAATAGAATCCTGATCATTGCTCAAGATGTATGTTTTTTTTTTCTTTCACATATATATATATATATATATATATATATATATATATATATAAAATCTGGAATGCAGCATCATTCAAACTCTTCAAGAGTGTTTTTTGCATTTGACAAACGTAATAAGCTATAATCACATGATTGATTATGTATTTATCCACATTTATATAAGTAGATGCTAACCTTCTTATTTTTATATGTACAACCACTTATATAAATGAGTAGATGAATACGAGGTAGTTCTTAAAATAGTGTTTAGGATTGTTTACTGTGAAGTATCCATCTTTTAAATAGATAGTCAAATGTAAGCATTTCATGTTATGGTCTGTTTCACAAAAGTTTTCGCTCAAATGGACACCGATCCCGCTGGAATAGGACAGCGGACCTGTGGAATCTTGTAACCAATTAGAAATAGACACGTGACTCATAAACCCCACAATCAATGGAAATCTCACGGTCAACAAATAATCCAACAGGCCCATTCAAATTTAAAATTTCATTGGAATGCAGGCAGCGGACCCATGGGATTTGTCTTTGAATTGAGGGATTCTGGTTAACCTGTAGGATTTTTGTGCCACTGTGTCTAATTATTGGTTCCGAGATCCCACAGGCTCGTTGGTGCATCATAGCGAAATCAATGTCTATTTGCGCGAAAACTTTTCTGACATAGACCATGTGGTGAAATTGGTACCTTTGATTGCACTTAAAAAATTCTCCTGTTTAATGGTGTAAGATTAAGAAATAAGCAAATACGTCACTTAAATAACAATTATATGTTACTGCTAGGATTCATTGAGGCTGAATTGTGCAGGTAGTGGATATTTTCAAGCTTGTCAATAAAAATGGTAGGCTTTCAGTTAATCTTTTGTTTCATTCTAAGTAGTCGTATATAAAGCTACTGTTTATATTTTTTGGGTACGATATGCAGGGAGCAACAAGCATTGAAGAATGCATAACGCATGGTCCATGGGGTGGTTCAAAAGGAAAAAAATGGATGTATTCACCGAAAGGCTTTATTAAAAAGATTACTATTGCACATGGAGGTGTTATCGATTCAATAAAATTTCAAAGCTACTGCATTACTGGTGAAACACAAAGTTCGTTTTTTGGTGGTAAAGGTGGCAACCGAACTGACATGGTATAGTAATGGATATAATCTGAATGTTGTTTGATGTCACTGACACATGTTCCGAACCTCTTATCAGTAATATGTTTCCAATTCTGTAGATTTGCATTGACTGCCCTGATGAATATTTAATTTCAATAAGTGGGACTGGTGGCAGCTATGATGGATTTGACGTAGTGATGTCCATATGTTTTGTCACAAATCAAAATCGGTATGGTCCATATGGCACTAATAGTGGCACTCCATTTTCATATGATGGCAAAGGCAGTGTAATCGTTGGATTCCATGGAAAAGTAGACAAATTTCTTTCGTCAATTGGGGTTTATGTGATGCCTAATCACTGGCGTTTATTGAAAATTGTACATGTGAAGGCATGATAACACATGAGGTTCGTTTATAAGTCTGTATAAGTCTTTTTTCTTTGGTATTTTTGTTCTGTTTTTGCTTCTTTACTATTTATGTGTCAAGCTTTGATTAGCAAGGGGTTTGTTCAAAATCATTACTCCGTCTATTCCAAAATAAGTGTACACATTTTTAGTTTGGGTTGTCCCAAAATAAGTGTCTATTTCATATTTCAACCAATCATAAGAGACTTTAGTGGACAAAAACGATATTTATTGGAAGAGTGTCGTTAGTGGATTTAGCATTTTCAAAGTGGATACTTATCTTGGGACGGAAGGAGTACATTTTTTGTTTTTGTCATTATGGCTGTATTTTGCTTGCTACGTAGTTGTCTAGCTTTCATAACGTTTCTACATTATTGAGATTTTTTAGAATCAAATAGTCAAGTTTTAAGGGTTGTGCTTAAGCACAGATTTTTGTTGAGTGTCGTTTGTATATTCTTATTACACGTCTTTCTAAATTTAATACTTTTTTATATATAAATTTGTGATATCCGATGAATTTTTCTTTACTGCAGGTAGGTCCTGCTAGGTCTAGGATGACAATGCCGAGGGATGCAGGACCTTGGGGGAGTTCTGGAGGTTTACCGTGGGACGATGGAGTTTTTTTCGATATCAAACAAGTACTTGTTCACGTAGGAGAGTCGTTGAATGTCATTTCTGCCATTCAATTCATTTATGTTAAAAGGGACGGTGAATCCGTTTTGTCAAATTTGCACGGTGCCATGGGTGTTCAAATAAAACTGGTATATATATATGTGTGTTATCAAAAATTCAGAATAAGCACCTTTTCTTTTTTCTTGTGCATTTTGCTTGCCGTTTAGACTGATAAAAAAGCATCAAACTTAATTGTCAGGTTGATTTGGGTTGTAATGATGAGTATTTGACGGGCATCTCTGGATTTTATGGAGCCATTGAAGGGTACAATGGAATGGAAGCGATAATGTCGATAAGCTTTTACACAAACAAGAGCGTTTATGGACCGTATGGAAAAGAAAATGGTGCAGGGTACATTCCTTTTACTTCCACAGCATCTCCTGGAAGAGTTGTAGGTTTTCATGGCTCGAATAGTGGCTTTCTAAGGGCTATCGGGGTTCATATGGAGTATTTTTGAAAAATAAAGGAAGGGATATGACTTTAAGGTTCAATGTACTTAATTTTCGCTAAAATGCACGAATTGCATCAGACATCATATACAGTTTTGCTGGATGTAGGGTGCCATTTTGGGTTTTCTTTTTCATGAATGATAGTGTCATATGACTACTTGTAATGGTGACCGAAGATTAGGTCATATGACTACTTATAATGGTGTTATTCAACTTTTGCTATTTCAGGTTTTTACCTTTATTTGGGTTCGGTTATTGTTTTTTTTTCCTTTTAGAACCAATGTATCGACACCCTATATATGATTCAACTCCGTTAGGTTCCTGGAAAACAATCACTTCAATCGAACATGAACTGGATCGATTTTTTTTCTTTTCGAATGACACTTTCAACGCCATGCCTGATATGTAAGAAATAAACACAAAGTTGTTAATATGAAGGTGTGTTTGGCAAAACTAGCTGAAGATGGAGATTGAGATGGAGCTGGAGCTCAAAGTAAGAAGCTGGAGATGGAGATTTTATTTTAGGTTGGAGCTGGAGTTAGAAGCTGGAGATGGAGATTTTATTTGAGGTTGGAGCTGGAGCATTAGATTTTAATATGTATTAAATTTTAATATGTGTTTGGTAGACTAGTTGGGGCTGGAACTTATTTATGTAAAAATACACAAATAGACATGATGATTTAAGATTCTAAATTTTTAATACTTATAAAGAAGGGTATTGTAGATGGGGATTCTTTGAGAAGCTACTTTTAATGGCTTCTAGTTAAGAAGATTATTATCTAAAGGATCTCTATTATATTTTTTATGCCAAACAAGCATTGTGAATTTTGAAAGGACAGAGATTCTTGAATTAGAATTTCAATCTCCAATAATCTCCAAGAATCCCTTAAAATTGGGTTGCCAAACACACCCTAAATGTACGGAGTAATTTTTGCATTATATTTCTAAGTAGAGCTTTATGAAGCAATTATAGGGTTAAACCTTATCAATCATTATCTTCCAAAGATCATCAATAAATCAACATTCCCATTATTTATAAGCACTGTATAACTAGAGTTGTAACTCATATGTCAAATATTTATTGTGCAAAACATCATTACTCCCATTATGTTCCGTCTCAAAAGCTCTTAAACTTTCTGATTAGCGTTTACAATTCGATAAAATCTTTTAAACTTTTTGATTAGCGTTTACAATTCGATCAACATACGTGCCAAGTGATCCTGGTTATGCTCATTAGGACCTTCAAAATGTATTAAATCACTTGACATAAATGAGTGCACTTGGATAGTCTTCTACGCAAGCTAAAAATACTTGTAGACAAACTTAATGGTCAGTATCTTTAATTAACTAAGATTCTCTTTGATAAACAAATACACAATGATTTGAACATGTAGTAGAGTTCAAATGAGTACATCAATTTTAAGTGAGAATAGGGGAATCAATCTTAATCACTTATTTTTATCAAATACCTATTTCCTCCAAATTTTTCAAACTTAAATATCTCACAAACGGTAAGTCAAAAAATTATGAAAATTGCACCATAAATTCAGCGTTTTCTCCTCTTCGATTTTCCGTCCCTCAAGGCATACTTTTGACAACTTATTTTTCTTAATTTTTTGATGGATTTTACAAATTAGTAACACATGTGTTAGTGATTGGTTGTACATTTGATTTGTGATTAGGGTTAGGGTTTAAGGCTAGGATTTTAAGTTCAGGGTTTAAGGTTAGGGTTTAGCAGGGTTTAGGGTTAGGGTTTAGCAGGGTTTAGGGTTTAGTATGATTTAGGGTTTTGTAAAGTGTGTAGGGTTTAGGGTTTGGGGTTTAGGGTTGGGGGTTTCGGGTTGAAACCCCAAACCCCCAACCCTAAACACTAACCCCTAAACCCCAAATTCTAAACGAAACACTTTACACATGTGTTAGTAAATGTGAAACCCACCAAAAAAGATGGAAAAAAAAATCGTCGAAAGTATGACTTGAGAGACCGCAAATCGAAGAGGAGAAAACGTTGAATTTAATGGTGCAATTTTCATAATTTTTTGATTTGTCGTTTGTGAGATAATTGATGTTGGGGTAGATGAGTTTTGTACATGTGGAGCATTATCTTTCTACACATGTCACAATATCATTAGATCCTTTATTCTCACATAAATTCATATTCTCATTTGAACTCTACCCTCCGAACATGGGTGAGGTTCAAATGAGAATAAGAATTTGGTTTCAAATTTAAATAAATAAAAACTTTATTGGTTTCAAATTTAAAGAACCAAAATAGAACTTGAGCATAGATAAAAGTGTTATTCGAAACGTACAAAATAGACAACACTTGTAAGATGGTTAATGACCATACACATACAACCAATAGATCACATCGATGGCGATGCACGGATGCAGCAAGCTATGAACATAAGTTGGGAGACTACTTAGACCCACTAAAAGTTTGATGTGATCATGTAAATGTAATTTGAAGGAAAATAATCTATACCGTTAATGGCACGTATAGCTAGGTTTAAATGAAGACCGATTGTGACATCATGAAAAGTTTATGTGTATGAAGATCGAAATTTATAATACCCTTCTATTGACTAAATAAAAATGAAATCAATACACACATAGTTCAAAAATCAATCAATTACAAATTGTAACATTCAGTTCATTATTTTACATCACATAGTTCATCACATAATTAAAACATTTAATTCTTCATAAAAGTCTACGCATGATTTTTAAGATACTACGTAAAACAAATAGCAATTGATATTTTACGATGCTTAAAAACGCCGTAATAATGTTCTAGAATATTCGGTGAAAATGAATTGTTTATGGTACATCTTATTGATTATTGTTTGCCACATACGTTGATACGTTGATTTGTATAAGGGTGATATTTGTACATCACATCTTTTTAGCTTTATACTATCAAATGTTCTTCAGGATATTGTTCTTGTTCTGTACAAAACTGTAAAACACATTAGTAGTACGAATCATCACCTTACGCAAATAACTATCATTATCTCTTTCATGCATTATTCGCTATCATTGTCAACTAACATTGCTTTATTCTCATCTATTACTGCTGCAAAGGGTGAGTAATTTTATAGTTACCAAAAATCAAGTTAATTTTGATATGCACATACGTGTATTTCTTTGCCATTAGTTGAAAAATCAAGTTTTTACCAACCGTATATCATACTCCGAACCTATATTAAAATTAACCACCACTTCAAACCAACTGCTGATACTTCCATACACCCACGCGCCGCCGCAACAATGTCCACCACCACCGCCACTGCCGCCGTCGCTGCAACCACCACCACCACTGCAGCACACCTCACAATCCTCGCCATCCTCACCGCCACCACCGCCTTCTGCTTCTACAAATCCCGCAGTCTCCGCCGCCTCAAACACTCCCCAAACTCTAATCTCACTACAACACCTCAAAAAGGTAAAATCATCTTCATTTCCGAAACAAACACTTCCAAAACCCTAGCTCAACGTTTACACAACAAATTGACCATAAACAACCTCTCGTTTGACCTAATTGACCCTACCAGCTACGAACCTGAAGACTTGCATAAAGAAACCCTAGTTTTATTCGTTGCTTCGACGTGGCAAGACGGTAATCCACCGGCGAACGGTGTGTTTTTATCAAATTGGTTAGATGAAAGTGTTGAGGATTTTAGAGTAGGATCATTGTTACTTAGTGAGTGTAAGTTTGCTGTGTTTGGTGTTGGAAGTAGGGTTTATGGTGATAAGTTTAATGAAGTCGGAAGACGTTTTTCACGTGAAATGCGAGCGCTTGGAGCAGTTGAGGTTTTGCCTTTTTGTGAAGGGGATGTTGATGAAGGTGAATTAGATAAGGTTTTTGGAGTTTGGAGTGAGGATGTGATTAGGGTTTTGAAATCGGGTGAGTTGAGTGGAAATGTCGGTGATATCACAGAAGAAAATGAATCGGTTTATGATTACGATGAAGACGATTATGAGGATGAGGATGATGATGAGATGGAGAGTGATATTGTTGATTTAGAAGATATTGCGGGTAAAGCGCCATCAAAGAAGGATATGGGAGTGATTACAAATAATGGAAAAAAGAATGGGGTGAAGGAAATGGTGACTCCAGTTATTAGGGCTAGTTTGACAAAGCAGGTATATTTGATTGCATAACGGGTATCATCTTTACAGTTTTGAATGCATGATGGTTTTGATGTTTAGTGTTTGTTTGTTTGTTTTTTGTGTGAATTGCAGGGCTATAAGATAATTGGTTCACATAGTGGTGTTAAAATATGTAGGTGGACGAAATCGCAACTTAGAGGGCGAGGAGGTTGCTATAAGCATTCTTTTTATGGAATCGAGAGTCACAGGTGAGTATTACATTTGCTTTAGCTTCTATATGGAATAATCCTGATATAAAGTTACTATATAGTTGTCTAGATTGTGTTATGAAATATACTTGTTGTTAAAGTCGATACTGTTTAGTATAACAAATGGATGATACCCTAGAGGCGTAGATTGTGTTATAAAATGTGCTTATCGTTAATATGGATACTTTCCTTAGTATATCATAAATGTTAGATATTATACTTTAAACTTGCATAAATTGTTAATATGTTAGATGGTTACTCCTGGTTTCTCTCGCAGAGGTGGCAATTTAACTCATTTGCTTACAAATAGGTCGATTTACCTTATGTTTTATCTGTAACAGGTCAAACATGTAAAAACAACTAAACTAGCCTAATTTTAACAGGTCAATAGTCACCACAGATGTATTTATGATGCATTTAACCTTCTAAGTCATTTTATTAAGAAAACAAGATTATCATGGATGCAGTATAATCTTTGTAATCATATATGACACACTAATTGTTTATAGAAAATGTATGTTGTTATCATAGAAGTGATTTAAGTCAACCTTCTAAGTCATCTCATTAAAAAAACTAGATTATCGACATCGTGGAGGTAATATAATCTTTGTAATCATATTTGACACACTAATTGAATATAGGAAATGTAAGTTGTTTCTATAAAAGTTCTAAGTCATTTTATCAAGGGGAAAAAAACTAGATTATCGTGGACGTAGTATAATGTTTGTAATCGCATATGGCACCCTAGTTGTTTATAGGAAATGTAAGTTGTTTCTTTAAAAGTTTATCAAGTCAACCAGACGTGGTTCTGATCTGAATAACAGTACCTATCTTGAATCATATCCTAACAAATTCATTTTGCTACCATGAGGTATTAGAAATATTGTACCAAATCGAGATGTGGTTCCATGCCAACACCTTATTTAACTGAATGCAATATGCATTCTTTTGATTTCATGCATTTGGTAGGCCATTGTGACATTGTAAAGATCGGTTTATTACTTTATATTTACCTCATATGATTGTTGTGAATTTGCAAATTTTACTTTTATGTGTAACAGGTGCATGGAAGCAACACCAAGTTTGGCATGTGCGAATAAATGTGTATTCTGCTGGAGACATCACACTAATCCTGTTGGAAAAAGTTGGCAGTGGAAGATGGATGACCCTTTGATGATTGTAAATTCTGCCATAGAACAGCATAAGAAAATGATAAAGCAAATGAAAGGAGTTCCAGGTTGGTGTTTTGTAATTGCATATCATATGAGATGATCCTAGTTAGCAAAATTACATAAGGTTAGAACAAAGATTTGGATCAATCCTTTCAGAAGTATAGGAACAAAAGAATACGATCCTTCACCAAAATTGATTTATGGGAATATCTCAAAGTTTTAGCAGTTTCAGACTTGCAGAATAGACGTTGAAGCATTAAACTTTAAGAAATTGCAAAACATTATCTGAAATTTGGAAACTACGTAAATGGCCATTAAGTTGTAGAAACTACAGAGCTGCCCCTGAAATTTTCGAATTTGCAGGTGTTACAGCAGAGCGCTTATCAGAAGGCCTGTTACCCAGACATTGTGCCTTATCACTCGTTGGGGAGCCAATCATGTATCCCGAAATCAATACACTTGTAGACGAGCTCCACCAAAGACGAATTTCTACTTTTCTCGTGACAAATGCACAGTTTCCAGAGAAGATCGTGTCGCTAAAACCGATTACCCAGGTTTGTTTAACATTCCCCTTACCTTTTATACATTAGTTTTGAGGATCTGTGAGTGCATTGCTATATTGTCTGTGAGTGTTGACGTGGTTTGCTTCTTTGAGCTGTGCAGTTATATGTTAGTGTGGATGCTGGAACAAAGGACAGCATGAAAGCAATTGACAGACCACTCTTTGGGGACTTCTGGGAACGGTTTGTTGTATGTACCTTCTCTTGGTTTTCTTCTAAAAATGCAAATGGAATTGATTTTCTGAGATCCATGTCCTATTCAGAATTGTCATAGATTCTCTTACTGGACCCACTGTGGACAAAAAACAAAGAAAATAAAGTAAAGAACAAAGCGATACATACTTGTTATGGAATGCCAAGATACAGTTGTCTTTGAAAGTGATGATATGATATGTAGAAGATGACTAGTATTATCCAGACACTAGAATCTGACTGTTGATAAATAGTAACAGTACCCAAAACCACCTAAATTGATTAGTATTTCAACCGAATTAAGATGTTCACTTTGTCTTACATTATCAATGTGATTTTCAGGATTCTCTGAAAGCTTTGAAGGATAAGCAACAGAGAACTGTGTATCGTCTGACACTTGTTAAAGGATGGAATACAGAGGATGTAGATGCCTATTCTAGCCTCTTTGCCATTGGAAACCCTGATTTTGTTGAAATCAAAGGTGTTACCTATTGTGGAACGTAAGTACTTTCCCTGAAATAAAAGCTGCCTTCTTCTCTTGTGTTTCTTATAATCATCTTTTAGAGGTGGCAACTTTGACACACTTACTTATGCATGGGTCAGTTTAGTTAGTTTTATCTCTTACCAGGGCAAACATGCAAAATAAAATAAAAGGAAATGTATTGAGTGGGTAAGACACACTTCAATAGTTTTGGTAATGCATAAGACCTTGTAAATCCTTTTGTTCAAAAGTTTAGACACTTATTGAAATGATATATATATATATATATATATATATATATATATATATATATATATATATATAGTGGGAGGTTCAAATGAGAACCACTCTAAAGTTAAGAACTTTGAGAACCACATTAAATACGTGTTTGTTCACATGTGATTAACTTCAATCATATGTGAACATTGATATACGTTTAATTGAAAAAGGAAAAAGTAAAAAAAAGTTCTAAATTTATACCGAAAAACACATTTTAACCGATTTGTTCACATTATCGTTCACATGTGAACATATATTTGTTTTTTTGCATTTTTCGATATAAATTTAGAATTTTTTTGACTTTTTTCTTTTTCAATTAAACGTACATCAATGTTCACATATGATTGAAGTTAATCACATGTGAACAAACACGTATTTGATGTGGTTCTCAAAGTTCTCAACTTTAGAGTGGTTCTCATTTGAACCTTCCCCTATATATATATATATATATATATATATATATTTTACCTTATATGTGATACTAATAGCTTGTAAAAGAATTTGTAGAAAAGTGTTTTAGCCTCTATAGGTTAATCAGACCCATTTCTACCCATACAAAAACCTCATGCGTTTTGACTCATTCCTGATCTTTTAGATCTGCCCGTTCGCTAGTTATGTTGCATATTGCTCATAACCCGGTTATTATTGTAGGTCCGCTACTTCAAAGTTGACAATGGAAAATGTGCCGTGGCATGCTGATGTCAAAGCATTTTCTGAGGCCTTAGCTGAGAAAAGCAATGGGGAGTATGAGGTTGCTTGTGAGCATGTGCATTCGTGTTGCGTTCTTCTAGCAAAAGTTGACAAGTTCAAGATTAATGGTCTGTGGCACACATGGATAGATTATGAAAAGTTCCATGACTTGGTTGGTAGCCTTATTGATTTTCAAAATTTTGTAAGCATTGGATTTTACTGTATCTAATTATCTTTATCCAATGTTAAATCAGGTGGCTTCCGGAAAACCGTTTGGCAGCAATGAGTACATGGCTGTTACTCCATCTTGGGCTGTCTATGGAGCTAATGAAGGTGGTTTTGATCCAGAGCAGGCTCGGTATAAGAAAGAGAGGAATCATAAATCTAGCCGCTGACTCACCAGGTGCGTCCATCATGTGAAAAATATAGAGGTGGTAAAAGGACGGGTCAAAAAAGTAACATTTTGGATTGGGTTGACCCAAAAATTATGGAGTATTGTTATTTTTGTAATTAGAAAATTAGAAAATTATAATTCTTTAGTGATATGGTACAGGAGGTTTTACGCATTAAAAAAAACACTTTGGGCAAAAAATTTACCTGGTTTCTTTCAGTCTAACCTTTTATGTATACTTGTAAAAACTTAGAATTAAAATTATATAACATTATAATAACAGAAGTTGAAAACTTAAGAGTAAATTACATTGCCAGTCCCTGTGGTTTTCCCTCTATTACAGTTGTCAGGTATTGTGCGGATCTCATCCCTTGACCCGAATTTTCGTTTCATTGCCAGTCCCTTATCTATATAAGTCCATATAAATCGACTAAAATACCCTTAATTTATTTACTCATTCATTTTTTAATATAACAAAATAAATCATCATGTTACCAAACTTCTTCTCTGCTCCCTCCCTGATACTCTTCACTTTCATAACCATTTTGGGTTTTCTTTATGAAACCTAATCCACCATCTTCTAACACCATCAATTAAACACTAAACTGAAATCGAAACTAAAAATTAACATTTTGTCGATTCAATTAAAATATTGGTCACCTTTCTCACAAACACTAATCACATTCTTCACTACCATCATCTCTGGGATCGGAACCGCTATGTGGTCGGAGAAAACGAATCGAAGTCAGATCTGTGGGCATACGGCTTCCTCCTTCGAATCGATCGTCATCTACCACATTTTCAGATCGTTACTAATGTGAAAAATCCAGTTAGAAAGTTCAAACAATAGCAATCTTCATGGTGATTAGAAAAGATGTTGATGGTCGGGGATGATGGTGGCCAGAGAGGTGTTGGTGATCGACATTTCATGGTTATTGAAGCCTATAACTTTTATTTGTATATTCGTTTACAAAATTCATGGTCAATTGAAACTTGAATGCATAATATACATTGATCGACATGATGTTGTAAGTCATGGTCAATGACCTGCTATTGTAATTCATGGTCAATTGTTTGTGGAATTGTGGGGTTTGTTGTTGATGTTGTAGTATGTTGTTACAGTAGGTTTTTATTGTTTAGTTTTTTTATTTATAAGAAAATTAGAAAAAAAGGTAAAGACTATTGTACCCTTATGTTAATTGGAGGAGGGATCGGCAATGAACAAAAAATCTTGGTCAGGGGATGAGATCCGCACAATACCCTACCCGAGGACTGGGACTGTAATATAGGGAAAACCACAAGGACTGGCAATGTAATTTACTCAAAACTTAAAATTATATAATTTTCTAATCATTTAGATAAAGATTTGATAATTATATTATGTATAGATCTTCTCCAAATTCTGAATGAATTTGCTTATAGTTCTTTACCAGGTTGAAGATTGTGGGTTTAAAAGCAGCAGGTTTGTTTTGTCATCAATCTATGCAATCAAGAGAGCTTGGTATCCATTTGGGTGGCTTTCATCTTCATTTTTGTGACCGGATACTAATCCCATGGTTCAAAATTTTGGTCTAAGCTTTTTTGAAGGTACAATTTTGCTAGAGTTTTCTAGTTTTTCATGAAATGCTTACATTTCTATTATCAATGGATAAGCATAATTATATGGGCCAGTTATCTCTATACTGTTTACGGACTTGTAGACCAGTGTTGATCTGTAAGCGTTGCTTATAAGTTGTAAGTGAATATTGTGTAAGTAGATGCTATATGAGGAAGTAGAACAGAAGTTAGGAATTTTGTTTTTGTGGGATGCTGATGGTTAATGTAACCAGTTTGTTTGATGTTAATTTTAAGATTCGAAATCATGAAGCTTGATAGTTGCACTCTTTAGTATATGGATGAGGCTCGATATAATAGTGTCAATTAAACGTGTAGTTTCATTAGATTGGCAAATATAACCTCTCTACTAATGTTCGGCCTCAACCAAGTCAAATAGTTGAAATTCATTCGAAATGTTTTTTCAATGCATTTAAACCTCTTTGGATATTTGACTATCAAAAGGTGAAAATATTGCCATGAATAAAACTGTCACTTGCTGAGTGGCCAAGGAGAGAGTAGTTTTCTATGTATTTTTAACACACTTCTTTACATTAAATTAGAGGCGGACAAAAGTATTTGTGGATTCTAACACACGTTGACTTGTACTAAAAAGTTATTTGTTATGGATATTTACTTTATGTGCCCATTTTGTCATCCTTTTGCTCATTGATGGTTATCTAAGATGAGGAAGATGATGGGGCATGATGCTCATTCAGTCTTCCTTATTGACCAGATTTGAAGTCGACATGAAGTCTTGGACAACCTTAAGAATATCATATTGATAGCACCTAGTGTGCAACATACATGGGATCTAATGTTCCAGGTGACCAACCCCCTGGGGGTGATCTGGAGTTTTTGTTGCCTCTTTTTGGGTACATTAACTGACTGTAGACCCTTATGACAATTTGGGTGTGGGTGTGTAATATGTGGGACAGATGGTCATGTTTATCTTTCAAGAACTGAGCTGAAATATTGGTCTTACTTTAAACCCGTTGTGTAAACTATGTGAAGGTTGGAATATGGAAGAGAAGCCATCCCAGTGTTAGTTTGTGACTGTGTAGTGAAACGATAATACGATGTGTGAATTTTGATGAGACACGATTCAAATTTGACAAAATTAAGCACTAGAAACCAAATAGTTTGGACAGAAATGATTTTCGTCATTTCGAAAGAAATTATAGCTTGAAAATATTGTGTTACAACTCTATCTACTTTGTTTAGCAGTTGATATTGTGATATATGAGTATTGGGTCAACTTTGTCTTAATTCATTCATAAGTAATCCATCAATATCATTACGTGTTAAATTTAAAATTGATGATGTTAGAAGTTAGAACGTAGTGATGATACATGGGATTGTTTAAATAGGAACATTTTTATGGTAAGAATGAACATTTTCATTTATAACTTTAAAATTATACAACTTTTTTGATAAAAAAAAATAGTATATCAAAAGTATTAGAATTTTATGCTCTTTAATACAAGATAATTTTTTTTAAAAATAAGACCCAAGTATATCATTATTACCTATTGGGTCATAATGAGTAATAATGATATACTTAGAACATTTTTTTAATTATCCAATTAGACCCATCTATAAAAATTAGAAAAACCAAACTAAGCCCATGAGTCTTAAATTGCCACCTCTTATTATAACACATAAAAGTTGTGATACAAAACTTTTATTTGTGTTCATATACTCCCTTCGTCCCAGTTTTATTATTCTCTTTTAACTTTTGGAGTCTTTCTTTAACAACTTTGACCTTGAATATTTTTGTGTGTTTTATATAATATTTGATGCAAAATATACGAATGGATTGGGTTTTGAATGTAATTTTATTAATATAATTTGCATTAAGTATTATATAACACAAATAAAAATATTGAAAGTCAAAGTTGTCAAAGAAAGACTTTAAAAGCCAAAAAGGGACAATAAAACTGGGAAGGAGGGAGTTTTTTTTTTTTTTTTTTTCTAAATCTATACAATATTAAAGAGGGTAAAATTTTAGTAATTTTGGCATTTTTTTGTGCAAAAAGTTGTACATATATTGAAATAAAAAGTGAAAAAGTCGTTCCTATAGTTCTTACGAATTACGATAAGAAGTAATTCTATAAGGCCATCTCCAATGTATATAGTTTTACACCAAATTTGGTGTTTTGGTGTAAAAAACCCTCTCCAACCAACACCAAATTTGGTGCAAAATTTAGTGTACACTGAATTTTTGAAGATTTTGCACTAAATTTGGTGCAACACTAAACTTTGCACCAAATTTATAATGTTTCGTTTTAGACCCTATGTTTGAAATATTGTTATTTTTTAAGTACAAAACTTGAAAAAACTTATTTATTTGTATGATTATTCTAAGTACCATATACTTTAGATTAGATAATATGATTATTCAAGCAATAAAATATAATTTTCAAACAAATTGTGATAATTTAAGCATTGATTTATGCAAAGAGTTTATGTAATTGAAGTTTTACGAAAGTAAATAAATAAACTTAACTTTTAAGTTAATAGTTTGGAAAGTTAGTTTATCATAAAAATAATGAACTCACGTCAAGTATAATATAAAAATAGTTTAGGGGCCAATGTGTAAATGCTAAAGTAGTTTTAGTGCGGAATTTTGTGCATACGTTGGAGATGAAACACATTTAGTGCAAGTATATTCTTGAAAGATTCTTTTATTACACCAAATTTGGTATAGTATTTAGTGCATACGTTGGAGAAGCCCTAATAACCATCCCCTATGAAAAGGATTAGTGAGAAAGGTGTTAATAGTGTGTGAGTGGACCTTATCTTACTTTTAATACAACTTTGTAGTGTTAAATTAAATTTATAATTCTATAATAGCCATTAAATGAAGATCAAGAATAAAGATCTAACCCTAAATTTATTTATTGACATCATTAATTCTATTTTTTTGTGAGTAAAAGATTAATATACCCCTCTATATTTATAGTTTACATCCTTCAATATTTATAATATAAATTTTCCTTTTATTTAATTGTAGATAATCTTTCAAAAAATTTATGAAAATTTTAATTTAATAACTACTTTATTATTTTTTGCATAATTCAAACTCTTCATACAATCTTCTTTATTTTTTTTTTCTGAAAAAACCCCAATAAGTTAATTTCAATTCCAAAAAATTCATAACTTCATTCTATCGCCCAGTGATTTAAATTCTTGTACGACCGTATTTTTTGACTTCTTTTATCAATTTCTAATCTACGGTTCTTGGATTATGGATCTCAACGGGTCGGGTTCCGACGGGTTTTAACGTATATATACCCATACCAGCATCTTCTTTGAATTCTTTTATCAATTTATTACAATGCTTGGATTATGGATGTCAACGGGTTGGGTTCCGACGAGTTTTAATGTATCTGAACCCATACGCATTTATAATATTCGTACCCATATCCGGCTCAATACCCGCTGAGTACCCAATTAGTATTACCTATCGGTTTTTCATATTTATTTACGGGGTTCAGTTATCCCCATGTATGTAACTTTGGCCAAACAAAATAAACTTTAGTTATTGAAAATACGACGCAAATTTGAAACACGACAAAAAAAACGAAACCAAAATAGCATAAACTATTGTATTCAAGATTTCAAATCTTAAAGCTAAGAATTTAACTTTTAAATTAACTAATTCAAAGTTTCGGTATGTTCATTATAACGAACAATTTTATGTTTTCATATCAGACAAAACTAAAATGTAATAATCATGAAAATCCAAATATAATAGCATATGATATAAGGTTCACTAGTTGATATGTACATTATCTTATTATATATATAAAAAATATTGTATATATAATATATAAAACTAAAAATGATAATAAAAATTATACGATCATGGATATGGTATTTTTCATGGACGATTCTGCAAATTTTGCAGGTCCTAAACTAGTTTAAAAAAATCTTATTAACTATTAAATTTTTTCGTATGTAATTTATATAGCTTATTTGTGCGTTGACAAAACAAAATAGTTGATAAAGATTATAACTAGAGCTGGAGTTTGTTGTCGCTAATTATTCTTCTAAAAGTACTTTGAAAGAGAGGTTTTTATTTCAAGTGATTTTAGGGAATACTTCGTTCTAAGATGTACTTGTTCTTTGTTGCTAAAAAGAGGTTATTCATTCAACTATAGAGATGGAAGATTACTAAAACTATAATTTTCAGGTCACTATATGCTCTTAAAATCTCTTATAATCCAACTCCAACTCTATTAAACACGTTGTATAATTTATAGGTCATTGTTTTTTTCTCAAATAGTAGAAAGGATAAGTACATGCGACCAAAATTAATACATGAGATCCGAAAACAAAGCAGTAGTCGGTGAGTTTGATTGTTGTTCAATGCATGCTTTGTACCTGGAGATGATCATTGTTCACATGTTTTACTTTTTGCTTCGCATACAAATTTCATTATACATATGTGATGTGTTTTAAACAACGGAGTTTATCGAAATTTATATAAATTAAAGTGTATTTTTCTTATTCGTTCAAGCTGTTTGATAAATAAAATTTTATTGATACAATAATATCCGAAAAATTGAACTAGTTAAAATAGTTTCGGAAAAGAGGGTTGAGCTCTTAAAAATTACAAATCCCCCTCATTTCACTATTTTTTATGTTCTTCATTAATTTGTGTAGATTAACATTTTTAAATTTCCATTACTTTGAAGCAAATATATATAGAGAGAGATGTGAGTTCTTTTAAGAATGCTAAAAATGTAGAGAATGGGAGAATCAATAGGATTCTTCCATTTCTCTACAAAACCCACTTCTATTTTTTACCTCCTTGTTTAATTATCTCATAAACCGTAAGTTCATAAATTATAAAAATTACATATTCGGAACCAGAGCGTTTTTCTCTTCGATTAGAGATGTCATAAGATATACTTTCGACGAATTTTTTCTTCGCTTTTTTTACCGGATTTCACAATATAATCACATGTGATTTATGATAAAAATTTAAAATTTGTTCACGATTATTTATTCATGTTATTTGCTACTTAACACGTGATTAAAACTTAATATTCACCTACATTAATAGTTATAAATAAAAAATTAAAAATTGCAATATTTTTCATTAGAAATCACATGTGATTGTTATTTGTACACTTAATGACAAGTGATTTGTTATATAATCACATATGATTTTAATTTAAAAATTAATATTTGATGAGAAATTTACCAATATATGATAATTCATGTATGATTTCAACTTGATTTTTACTTGATTGTATAATTCTTAATCAATGATTTGAAAATCCGTATTTTATTACTCTTAAAACACATGTGATTGATAGTTTGATATTCAATCGCATGTGATTACACCTTAATTTTTCATGTCTTAATCTTTTTACATCATCAATGATTTGAATTTAAAGTTTAATAGGAAATATAAGCAGTGTGATTATTTTTTAGTGTTAAATCACATGTGATTTCACATTAAAAGTTTCTAAAACCCCCAAAAAATGGAAAAAAAACTTCGTCGAAAGTATATGTTGTTAGATCTAGAATCGAAGAGAAAAAGACGTTGATTCCGAATATGTATTTTGTATAATTTGTAGACATACGGTTTGTGAGATATTTAGATTTGAAAAAAAGGTGGAAATGAGTATTTGAAATGGAGCAATCCTATTGGTTCCTCCATTCTCTACCATTCTTTTTTGAACTTTCCTCATATATATATATATATATATATATATATATATATATAAAAGGGGTGGGGATAAAAAAAACGATGAAAACACTTTTTGATTCACAATTCTTTTAAGTTGTGAACTTTCATTTTTTTTTGCTTCACATGTGATTTTTTTTGTAAACCCTTATATTTTTTTTTGTTTCACATAAAATTTTCGCCATTAACCTTTAATTTTTTTTTTGCTTCACACAAAGTTTTTAACATTTTCAATTGTGAACCTTATTTTTTTTCACACAAACTTTTTTTTAATTTTTTCACGAAATTTTTAAAGTTTTTTTACCGTGAACTTTTTTTTTTGGTTCACGAAAAGTTTTTAAAATTTTCAACTGTGAACCTTAATTTTTTTTTCTGAGTTCACGGAAAGTTTTAACTTTTTCAATTGTGGACCTTTTTTTTCAGCTGTGAACCTTAATTTTTTTAGGTTCACGGAAAGTTTTAAAAATTTCAATTGTGAACTTTTTTTTTCAACTGTGAACCTTAATTTTTTTTTGAGTTCACGGAAACTTTTTTACTTTTTCATTTGTGAACCTTATTTTTTTATTCACGGAAAGTTTTTTACTTTTTCAGTTGTGAACTTAATTTTTTTTGGTTCACGGAAAGTTTTTAACTTTTTTAATTGTGAACTTTTTTTTTCTTCAACTGTGAACCTTAATTTTTTTTTTTTAGATTCACAACAAGTTTTTAACCTTTTCAATTGTGAATCTTATTTTTTTGTTTTGGGTTCACAGAAAGTTTTTAAGTTTTTTAATTGTGAACATTAATTTTTTTGTTTTGATTTTCGAATTTGCCTTGATTAATTTTTTTTACAAAAAATATCTTTTGTGTGAACCTTAATTTTTTTTGGTTTACTTAAAAAAAAAAAGGTTCACACCTTAAAAAAATTGTGAAAGAAAAAATATTTTTACCGATTTTTTTATCCCCACCCCCTATATATATATATATATATATATATATATATATATATATATATATATATATATATATATGTTAGATTAGATGAAGGGTGGAGATGTGTTTTCACTGTTTTTTTTAGCTCCTTGTTTTTACAGGATCTCATTCCTATATATATATTTCTACTATACTGCTTTGGTGAAAAACGCACCTGGACTTGAATTTGGGTGAAGTCAAGTGATAAAATTTTAGGTCTCGACACTTGGTAAATTCTGTGATTTCTTGGTTCTGTTTCATGCGACACTGGGCTAGTGTCGCTACATGCGACACTGAGGGCGACACTAGGGTCAGTGTCGCTATATGCGACACTAATTTGATTTAGGCGACACTGAGGTTTGTGTCGCTATATGCGACACTAAAATGGTTTATGCGACACTAGGTCTAGTGTCGCTATCCTGCGACATTCAATTGGTTTGGCGACATAAGGGCTTGTGTCGCTATATGCGACATTACTGGTTTATGAGACACTAAGGCTTGTCGATATACTGCGACACTAAATCAATTTATGCGACATAAGGCCTTGTGTCGCAGGTGGCCTGGGGCCCCTGCGACACAACGAGTTATTGGGCGAAAAATGAGCCGAAAAGGTGTTTTCCGGCCTCCGTTCGACCTGAGACATTTACCCAACCCATATTTGGACATTTTAAGCTTAAAGAAACAACTAGAACTTAAATATACTTGAAATCGAAAGGTTTCGGGTTTTTGTCGGAAACTTACAAAGTGGTGAATCGAGAATCCAAAAAGATGAAAACGTAGATCGTGATGCGGTGGTTACTTTTCTTGAAATGGGCTTCGAGATTTAGGGTCGTTTGATGGTGCGTTTTAACGATTTGAGATGATGGAGGTGGTGGGTTTGTTTTGAGAGAAAAAGAGGAAGAGAAAGAGAGAGATAGAATGAGAAATGAGAAAGTGAGGGTGAGGGGATGGGGTCCCTCTCCTTTGTGGCTGATTCGGTGGGAGCCCACCGGAGTGTGGGTCTCCACTTTTTAATTACGTGTATTCGCGCTCCGTGCGGTGTTCGTTTAAACGTTAAATAATTATTTTATACATTTAAATATATGTTTTAAAATACAAATATTTATTTAATATTTTTATTGAAGTATTTTACCAAATACTTAATAACTCAAATGGTACGTTTGTTTGTGTGTTAAGTGTGTAAGTCGCGTAGACGTGTATTATACAATACGAAATGTAATTGAAATATTATCAAAACAATATTTTGGATATAGTAGTGTTATTAAATAATGTTGCATTTATTTAATAAAAATGTTCACCAACGTCCGTATTTACTTGAACCGAATTACATTCGATTTGAAACTTGTACGATTTAATTAAATCGCATATTCGTATATATTTAACAATATATATATTTCGATACATTAATTAGCCTAAATCAACTAATTACATGTATTAACAGAGAGTTAGGCACTAATTACTAGTCCTAATTTGGCGGGTGTTACAGTTATAGTGAATGTGTGTGCAAAATTTCAGGTCCTAATTCGTAACGAGTAAAAAGTTATACGTGTTTGAAATTGGCTAAAAAGTTGACTTTTGCTGACTTTCAAATTAGGCATAGCTATGCGATCCCAGAAATTTTTCTGAATCGCGTATGTCAGTGTAATTTGTGATCAGAAAGTTTTGTTCTTAGGTACGCGATCCCAACTCAAAAATCTGGATCGCGTAAGCATGTACAAAATCAGAAAATCAGTTTTTAGTCCAAAATTAAATATGGGATAAATATAAAATAAATCCTAAGGTAATTTAAGATCGAGGGGACCTAATTGAAGGTATATAAAAAAAAATTGGTCATGTTTTCGGGGTGTTTCACCTCTTTCCTACGTGTCATATTTATTCTTTTGACAACTAAGCAAAAATCCTAGGTGTCATCATCTTAACTTCCTAAAAAATCCTATGTGTCATTCAAATTGAAATTTTTTTGAACTCACCTATTTTTTAACTATTAAACTCTTAAAAAAAATTATAACACGTAGATTCCAACAAATAAATAATAGGCGTTTTTGTTTTACTTGATATCTATTCCTAATATATATTTTTATATAATTAATAATTCCTTCAAAAATTAAAGATTTATATGCATTCCGATCTTATTACCCTTTACATGTTTTCATGATAAATTTGATTAGTTTAATGAACAAGTAACGAAGATCAGCTCATCACTAGGGGATTATGAAGAAAAAACTTCATTGCCTACTCTTTGTTTTCTAGATGATTAGTTTATCTTCTAACTAAATATTTTTTTATATAAAGTTCTTTGTTTTGATTAATTATATATTTTACTCATCATTCACGTGGTTTATCAACATGCACATTGTTGTTTTATATATGATAAATTGTTTTTGCAAATTAATATCGAGAATTGTTGAACATGAATCATCCCGTGCGTCGAACAGGTTACAACTAATACGGGTTTTGATATGTCATTTCATGAAAGTTCGGTATTTGATAATATTAAGGTATTGATCACTATTACTCATTATTATTTTGTAGAATCACTTCGATGAACCAAACATCATGTTGTTTGTATAGTGTTAGGGTCTACATTCCTTCTAAACTGTAATATATCAATACGTAGGTGCTTATTTCAGTTATTTATGTATACGTGACTATATAAGTCCGTATCCCCAATCTTTTTCATCTTCCTATAATTATTAGCCGTGAATCGCACGGGCATAAAAACTAGTATATATATATATATATATATATATATATATATATATATATATATATGAATTCTGTCTTGAAGTTTTAAATATAAACTTTAGCAATCTGCTCTAGCTACGTTTTCAGTTTTAACAGTTAAGTCTAACCAAGTCTCCATTTAAATATAGAAGAATTATCAGATTATATTATATATTATGACTGATTGATTAACTTAAATTTAGACTATTGTAGAGCTAAGAGTAGGGTGACCACAAATAGCATTGCCCAACCTATATGTGTATATTGGTCACAGGTCACGTATGTTTATTTTCTTTCCTAAGATCTATGTTCTTTAGGTACTTTATGACCCGTTGATATATGTTTTTTTCTTTGTCCGTATCACCCCTCACACAATAAAACATAAGGCAAGAAAACTTTATCATAAATTAAAAATAAATTAATTTTAGTCACCCTCGACATTTTATGTAAGATGAAATACACAAATCCTAACCCCACTTTAAATTCAAGGTCGACAATTTTCTAACAGGCTCATGATTGGGCTTGGGTTTGGTCTGGGCCTGAATATCCGGCATGGGCTTTACTTGATTTGCCTATTTACTAATTGCTATTCATGGGAAATTGGGAAGAACGAAAATTTCTTTTAATTAGTTAAATTTGTTACTTTCGTCTTAACTTTATATATATATATATATATATATATATATATATATATATATATATATATATATAAATGTTTTTTATGGCAAAAAATAATGTTTGGTTGTCAAATTAAATGATCTAGATTTCCTATTCAACGTTGTTTACAATCAAATAGATGTATTTTTTGCTATCTCACCACAAACTTACATTATCACAATCAAATAGATGTATTTTTTGCTATCACACCACAAACTTACATTATCACTAGACAATGTACGATACTTTTAATTAATGTACGTATTCTAGTATATATAATTACCAAAGGTAAATTTTATTATTCATAACCTATTCATACTCAAAAAAACACTATAGCTAACTCAATAATATTATGTTTATATACTATCTTTTCACCAAATATTTTAGGAAGTTAATATATACAACAAATAAATTACTTCATACACCACAATGTACAATTATTAAAGCTCACAGTACAAACACTGTGAAACATAAAATTAGTGTATGAATCAACAAATTTGTTGTATTTATTGCCTCCCAATCTTTTATGCTTCTTTTTCTTGTTTCTACCTCTAATTCATGATAGTTTTTCTTAGACAAAAATAATATAAAATATGTACTTCATGTCCTTTTCTTTACTTTATATTTTATGATACTTTTTTTCAAGATAAATAAAAAAATACTTTATTTTCTTTCCATCCAAATATCTATAATAAAAAATAAATAAATACTTGATATATAAATCTTAAAAGTGAAATCAACATTATTAAATAGTGAATGGTGAATTGATGTTACAAGTTTTTTTATATCAATAAATACATCACTCACAACCTACTCATAGAACCCAAAACAAAATGTAAATCCATCGTGTTCATAGTTTATTATATTATTTTGATAGTTTGCTTCCTCCTATTGTTATTTAGTGAACAAGATTATATTTGAGTTTCACTAAAGATTCGAGAACAATCTAACTCATAGTTGAATCAACTATATGAGTAGAGTATACGTGCTACATAGAGAGTCACATAATTCAAATTTGATGAGTCAATTTTAATCGATTAATGACAAAAATTAGATACTAGTTACACTTTTAAAAGTATAGCTTAGATGGATGGAGTACTAAAAATGTATATTATTAAAACTCCATCGCAACGTGCGGATGAAAAAAACTCGTATGATACACAAATCAAAACTGAAAGCATAAAGATCAATACCTATCAAGAATTTGCAAGTATAAAAATAAGGAATTTGCTAAATATAGTCTTAAGAATTATGTTTAAAATAAAGAAATGATTGAATCACAAAAATTATATAAAAAATGTTTCACAAAATAAGGTGGACCGATAGTGTGAAGAGAAACGGAAAAGGGAGAAATAAAATTAAATTGCGATTGTTTCATTTTATCATCCACATCTTTTTTTAAATTGTGGCTCTAGACTCTAGCATTACTCTTAAAAATATTCGGACATTTTAATCGTTTATCCACAAAATATTTACTCAAAGATAACTTTAGGGCTTAATGTTTAATTTTAACAAAAAAAGAGGAAATATAATAAATAATAATACTACGTGTTGAGTCACTGGTCGCTGACTCAACTCATTAGTCGCTGATACAAAGTCACTGATCCTCTCCCTGAAAGACTTCATGGAAATGATCTTAGTTGAAGCTGCTGTTACAAAAGTTTTAGTCTCTGATCCTATCTCTCCAGCTAGAAGATGAAAAACCTATTAAGATAAAAGACTCAACTTTGTGTGTCGCTGATACTCATCTACCAGCGAGAGTCTCCAAGTCTTCTTAAGTTATTCCTTCTGTTGAATAAAAGAAGTCACTCAAGTACTGTAGCTCAAGTTACTCTTCAAGAGCACATTAGTTCGCAGTGAGTAAGGAGAGCCTCTATTACTTCAGTGACTGCATCATTAAATGTTGCATTAATAAGGAGTTGACATATTCGACGTTATTACGGCGCCACACGTGTTCCTCGTAACTTGGTCTATCATAGAAACTAACGTGGCAGCAAGTGATTGGCTTCAAGGTAAAAGGTGATCTTTCCCATATCAGAATGTTGAAATTATGATATGTCACATCAATTATTCCTGACCAATCAAGCAGCAACACGTGTTTATATCAGAATGTTGGAACTATGATATGTCACATCAATTGTTCCTGACAAATCAAGCAGCAACACGTGTTTTTCTAGATCCGAATTTCAAGGGACTCAGTGTCTATAAATAGCGTAATATGTTGTACTTCATTTGTGTCGATTGTTCGTATTGTCGCTTGTTTGTCAGTGACTAGTTTGTCTAAAATAAGATCATCACCAGCGAGTGAACAGTAGCGTGTTTGTCCACTACTTGTTCATCACAGTCTGTAATAGCTGTATTGTTTTATTTAGATTAGCCTTGGCTAATCTATTCCGCAATCAACAATTGATAGATTTTATGAATAATAGAATTTATCTTTCACCCAGATTTGCCTTAGTGATTGATCTGCTTGTTATGTTTTATGCACTTGTTCAATTGCTTATTATCTTAACACAATTAAAACTTGTCTAATCAGTTAACACATTTAAAAAGGGAAAAGTTTTAATTGTATTCAACCCCCCCTTCTACAATTAAACGTCTGTTAGCGATTCATAATCACTAACTAAATAGTGATTAGGGACTCACAATTGGTATCAGAGCGGAGTTGGTTTAAATATAATTAAACCAGATCTGCAATGGAATCGGTTAAATACAGTTGTGTTGACTCTGAGTACCAGAAGGGAAATGGCTCCACTACTAAACCACCAGCTTTTGACCCATCTAGAATTAAAACCTGGATGTCCAGGATGATGATGTTCTTAGATCTTGTCGATGACCGCCTTTGCTCAATAATAATTGATGGTCCATACACCCCAACTACTATTGTTCCTTCAGTTACAGCTACTGCAACCACTCCTGCTATACCTGAAATGGTTATACCTAAAAGGGAGGAACAGTCAGATGAGGATAAGCGTATGGTAAGGCTGGACAAACAAGCTAAAATTTACATAAGCATTGCACTTCCTGACGAAGTGTTTGAGTCTATTAGATTGTGCACAACAGCGAAACATATGTGGGATACTCTTAGAAATATCTATATTAGAACTTCTGACATAATTCGCTGTAGAGAAGTAAATCTAACTCGTCAATATGAGTTGTTTGCTATGGAACCAAATGAGTCACTAGCCTCTACCTACACTAGATATCAAGCTTTAATTAATAAAATGGAAAAGGCTAATATAGGAAAGGACCAGAGATTCATTGTTGAAAAGTTTCTAGAGCTACTTCCTAGGAAAGTTTGGGGAACCATTGCAACATGCATAAGACAAAGAAATTATAACTTTCTCAATCTAACTCAAGTTTATGGAATTTTACTGAATTGGGAATAATCTGAGAAGCTAGCTGATCAAAGTGAGCACATTCGTGTTGCACTAGGAGGACAAAAGATTTCGAATGCCCTTGTAGCTGAGCTTGATGAAGTTGATCAAAAGCAGAAAGCAAAGCTCACCAAGTTGAGCTCAAAGTCGCTGATTGCAGATGAAGAAGGTTGTGTCGCTGAAGACCAGTCAGAAGTCAGCTATGATGAAGGACTAGAGAAGTTGGAAAGAGATATGGCCATGATGGTTGCAAACTTCAGGAAGAACAGTTGATTCAACAGATCTGCTGGTACATCATCAAATGATGATTCTAAACCAAAAGGCGATTGCTACAAATGTGGCAAGCCTGGTCATTTTGCAGCTGAAGACCAGTCAGAAGTCAGCTATGATGAAGGACTAGAGAAGTTGGAAAGAGATATGGCCATGATGGTTGCAAACTTCAGGAAGAACAGTTGATTCAATAGATCTGCTGGTACATCATCAAATGATGATTCTAAACCAAAAGGCGATTGCTACAAATGTGGCAAGCCTGGTCATTTTGCAGCTGAATGCCAGTCCAAAGCTGTCAACTCTTTCGCTGATCAAAAATCCAGCTTCAGAAATGACAAGTACAACAAGTACAAAACAAAGTACAAGAAGCTGAAGGAAATGTCCAAGTCAAAGAAAAGGAATAAGGGATTTATCGCTGAAGAAGGATCTTTCAGCGACTCTGACTCAACTTCATCATCTGATGAGGAAGAAGCTATGATCTGTTTAGACAAGGATTACTGCCTGATGGCTGACGATGCTGCTTTCCATGAAGACATCAAAGAAGTAGCTCAGAAATGTTCAGCATCTGGTTGGGATCCAGAAACTCTCTACAAGGTACATTGTTTTAAGTCACCATCAGTGACTGAAAAAGATATAATCTTTGAGACATTGATAATTGATTTATCAAATGCTCATGACATTCAGAAAAGACAAGAATGTATGATCAGTGACTTAACATCTAAACTTCAACTTCAAGAAGAAACTTTGTTAAAAATAAAAAATCTTACACTTGATCTTGATGCACAAATACATGCAAATCAAATATGCATTCAAGAGAAAGTAAAGTTTGAAACTAAATTTTCACAACTCAATGAAGTGATGAAGTCATGGTGTAGATCTGCATTAAAAGTGAATCAATGCATTAGCAATCAAATCCCAAAACAAGTTAAAGCTATTTTGGGAGGTGATTATGAAACTGCTGCTGCTCTCGCTGATGTAACCAAAATTGATCAAATATTCAATCCTGATGAAACTTTCTCAGAATTTGTCTTTGAACCAATGTCAGTTTTCAGTGAGCCTAAACCAAATTACTTTGTGAGAAGCTCACTGGTTACTAATAGTTATGATATTGCTACAATTATTGATGAACTAAAGAAATTAGAAATCAATAAATCAACAACTAGCACAGCTTTTATCAAAACTATCGCCGATGATCAAGAATCTATCAGTGACCTCACTTCCGACACTCCAGTCACTGATGATCTCATCATCAGTGACTTCAAGTCAAAGAAGCAAAATGAGGTAGTAAGTCTGAGAACTTCTAAGTCTTCATCAGGTCTGCACACCAAGTCAAAGAAATCTAAATCCACAAATAAAAAATGCTACAAATGTGGAAGTAGACAGTATGTGTCATCAGATTGTTCATCATCACAAGTTTCATTCAACCAACCACCATTAGTGTGTCAGCATTTGGCATCTGAATGTTCAGCTACATCATCTTCAAAACCACAAATAATCAGTGAGCATTCAGATGCCATTGATGCAAACCAGTGGAAGCCTAAACCAAAGCTTGGCCACTATGAACCCATCTCAGGATGGGTTCATAAATTGAACTAATTGTTTATGTATGATGCAGGGCATTCTTAGAGAGACTATCTGGTATCTGGACAGTGGTTGTTCCAGACATATGACCGGATGTAAGTCCCTGCTCAGTGACTACAGGATGAAAAAGGTCCTGATGTAGTATTTGGTGATAACAAGATTGGAAAGACAAAAGGTTATGGTGTCCTGTCAAATGGGAATGTGATGTTTAAGCGAGTAGCTTATGTTGAAGGGTCAAAGCATAACTTGCTTAGCATCAGTCAGTTCTGTGATGCCAAGAATAAAGTGCTATTTGATCATGAAGCTGGAGTTGTTTACAACAAGAATGGTAGTGCTGTCCTGGCTGCTCAAAGAAAAGGTAATACTTATGTAGTCAACATGGACTCAGCAAAATCAGGGACATGCTTTTATTCCAGAACCGTTTTAGAAGAAAAATGGTTATGGCATAAGCGACTCTCTCATCTGAACTTCAAGACTATCAGCAAGCGCAGCAAGTATGGCTTAGTCAATGGTCTGCCAAAGTTATCTTACAAGAAAGACAAACTATGTTCAGCATGTGAGATGGGAAAGCATCACAGCTCTTCATTCAAAAGTAAACAAACATCTTCAGTAACTGAATGTTTTCATCTGCTTCATATGGATCTATTTGGTCCAGTGAGTTCTCCCAGCCTTGGTGGTAAAAGGTATTGCTTGGTAATTGTGGATAAATACTTCAGATACACTTGGGTATTCTTCCTCAAAGCCAAAAATGAAGCAGCACAGGAAATCATATCTTTCATCAAAAAGATAGAGAACTTAAATGATTGTTCAGTAAAACACTTGAGAAGTGATAATGGCACTGAATTTTGAAATGTTGATCTGGAAAGCTTTTGTGATTCCAAAAGCATTTCTCAAAATTTCTCTGCTCTTAGAACACCTCAACAAAATGGTGTTGCTGAGAGAAGAAATAGAACTCTGATTGAATCAGCTCGGTCAATGCTCATAGATGCTGGTCTTAAGACCTACTTCTGGGCTGAAGCAGTGAGCACTGCCTGCTATACTCAGAATAGGTCCCTGATTGTTAAAAGACATGATAAGACAACCTATGAAATATTAAGGGGGTGAAAACCCGACATAAGTTTTCTTCATGTTTTTGGCAGCACATGCTATGTCTTGAACAAAAGAGATCACTTAGGAAAGTTTGATCCAAAAGCTGATGAAGGAATATTTGTTGGTTATTCAACCATTTCAAAAGCTTTCAGAGTTTACAATAAAAGGAGAGAATGCATTGAAGAATCAATGGATGTTACACTTGATGAATCTTATGATGAATCACTCACTGTTCCAAAAGACTATGAAGATCTCATGTTTAATACAATCAGTGATGACAAGCATGAAGTTCTTTCATCAGATGCTGAAAAGGAAGATAATGTTGCTGATATCAATCTTGGATCTGCATCAACAGTGAATACATTAGCAACATCATCTTACTCTTCTCAATCTCCATCAACATCAACTCATCATCAAAGTCAAAATACTCAAAATGATGACTCTCACAACTCTAATCCCGACTCATCAGATATACCATCAACGAGTACACAAGCTACTGATGCACCTCAACGAATGACAAAGTGGACAAAACATATTGATAATCAACTGATTATTGGTAATCCACAATCAAGGGTTCAGACCAGATCAGCGACTGCTAATTTCTGTCTATTTGTTAGCTTTGTCTCGATGATGGAGCCCAAAAAGATTGATGAGGCACTCACTGATCATCACTGGGTAGCTGGCATGCAAGATGAGCTATCTCAGTTTGAAAGAAACAAAGTCTGGAAACTTGTTCCTCAAGTAGCTGGAAAGTCAGTGATTGGAACAAGGTGGGTGTTCAGAAACAAAATGGATGGTGATGGTGTGGTAATAAGGAATAAGGTCAGATTGGTTGCACAAAGTTACTGTCAACAAGAAGGAATTGACTACGATGAAACCTTTGCACCAGTAGCTAGACTTGAAGCAATCAGGTTGTTCTTAGCATATGCAGCTCACAAGAAATTCAAAGTATATCAGATGGATGTAAAGAGTGCCTTCTTGAATGGAAAGCTGCAGGAGGAAGTGTATGTTAAGCAACCACCCGGATTCACTGATCCCAAGCATCCAAGTTATGTCTATAAGCTGGAAAAAGCTTTATATGGACTAAAACAAGCTCCTAGAGCTTGGTATGACACTCTCTCTGCATTCTTAACTAAATGTGGGTATGTCAGAGGCAAAATTGGCAGTACCCTATTTATCAAAAGAGATAAGAGAGATGTCATATTGGTCCAAATTTATGTTGATGATATTATATTTGGATCTACTAACAATGACTTGTGCAAGGAATTCTCTGACTTCATGACTAAAAGTTATGAAATGAGCATGATGGGTGAACTAACATTTTTCCTTGGTCTGCAAATAAAGCAAACCAAGATTGGTATTTTTATAAATCAAGGAAAGTATGTTAAAGATTTATTAAAGAAATTTGAATTCACTAACTGCTCATCCCTTGCTACACCAATGTCATCTGCAGTAAAATTACATGCTGACTCTGATGGTAAATCTGTAAACATCACTGCTTACAGAGGAATGATCGGGTCACTGCTGTATTTAACTGCAAGTAGACCAGATATTATGTTTGCTACATGTCTATGTGCTAGGTATCAAGCTGATCCAAAGGAATCCCACTTGCTCGCTGTCAAAAGAATATTTAGGTATCTGAAGGGTACACCAAATCTTGGTCTCTGGTACCCATCTGGTTCAGATTTCTCGCTGAAGGGATATTCAGATTCTGATCATGCTGGATGCAAGATGGATAGAAAGAGTACCTCTGGTAGCTGTCAGTTTCTTGGAGAAAAGCTTGTAAGCTGGTCAAGCAAGAAACAAAATTCAGTCTCAACTTCTACTGCTGAGGCTGAATATGTCGCTGCTAGGGCTTGCACTGCTCAAATTCTGTGGATGAGGAATCAGCTTGCTGACTATGGTTTTGACTTTTGCAATGTTCCAATTTATTGTGACAATCAAAGTGCTATAGCCATAGCAAATTATCCTGTGATGCATTCGAGGACAAAGCACATTGATGTCAGATATCACTTCATCAGGGACCACGTCATGAAAGGTGACATTGAACTGCATTTCATTCCAACTGATTACCAACTCGCTGATATCTTTACAAAACCTTTGGATGAGAAAAGATTTACCTTTCTTATCAGCGAGTTGGGGATGCTGAACTTAAATGATTAAACATGTTTGTTTAAAAGATGTCTTGCTGATCTTCTGTAATTTTTTTTTTGTTTTCACATAAACTAAGGTCGTGTTATATCTCACATTTCATCTAGCTGATTAAGTTAGTATTCTAAGTTGTAATTTAATCAGCGAAATTAAATGTGAAGTATGATATTTATCTTACTTTATGATATACCTTATGTTTTTGATTTTTCTTTGTTTGTTTTTGTCGTTTATTTCATTTAATATGACATTTATATCGACATATATTTCGATACATTAAATACATTCTGTATTCAATGTGTAACGATTTATATTCCTTAAAAATGTTTTATTAATATCCGTAAAAGTTACCTTTTTCTCTGACACAAGGTACACTTTTACGGCGCGTCATTTCCATCGTATTTAATGCCGCCCCGTTAAACTATCATTGCCCTATTTGTCTACCTTTCACCACCACCATCGACCACGCATCTTCAATTTTAACCACACGATTCATATTTCTTCAAACCTATTTAAACAGCGAGTCGACGTTGCATTTCACTTTTTACGCTTACTTGTTTTTCAAAACTTCTTTTTCAAAACTTCATCTTCTCCAAAATTCTCTCTGATTTTTGAAAACCTAAAACAATTAAGCGTAAATCTTTTCATGGCTCGATCCAAATTTTTTAACAATTCTTACACACTGACCACAGAGATTAAAGCTCTTCGAGCCTCTGCGGTCAGTGAGACACTAATAGTCTCAGTTCCCAAATCTAACTATTTGGGAAATGTTACTTGTGTGAAACCTGAGTATGCGGAGGTGATAAAATTTCTAAACAACCATTTCATCCTCCCTGCTCTAACATTATCGCCTGGGGATATGAACCCTGAATGGCCCAGTGAGTTCTGGTTTACCTGCACTCACTCTGTCGTTAATGGTGTTTCACAACTCCAGGGTTTCATCGATAATGGAACCCAACCAATCTTCATCACCACCAACACCATCCGTGCAGTTTTAAACTCCCTGCACATGATACTTACGAACCACTCCCTGAGAGTGACGTTGCCAAGGGAGGCATAGTCGATCTCACTGGGATCGAGTGCAAATTCACTCTTGATGGGATTGGTGCTCGTAAGTACTCCACTGTGCACAAATCCCATATGGATGGTGTTTGGAATGCCATTTTTACAAATTTTATTCAATCCTTGGGCACAAAATCCGGAAGCTTTGACCAGTTTAGCTCCCTGGAAGCCCAGATCAGCTGGTCACTAATCAACTTTTTACAAGTTGATTATGCAAGTGTGATCTTTTCTGAGCTGGTCAACCGAGTCACTGAGCCTTCTAGGGCTAAATATGTTCCATATCCTAGGTTTCTGTCACTGATCTTTTGAGATCAGTTTGAGGCCTATGATAAGGTATCTTTTGAAGGCTTTGCGCCAACCCTAGTAGGATCTCAAATTTTTTCAAAACCAGCGACTGCGGTTTTGCCAAATTTTATGAAACATCAGGGGATACCTGCACCCCAGCCTGTAACTATGGTACCATCATCCGATCCTGCTATCACATCGACCACGTCGCTGATCACACCCCCAGTGACTACTAGTGGTTAACCACCAGTCAAGAAACCACCTACTGCTCCCAAGAAAAAATCCAAATTAGGGTCCCTGACATTAAAGGATCAGGGACATAGCCAAAAGAAACAGTCCAAGGGTGAAGCAGTGACTGAACGTTCAGCTCCTACGGGCACCCTTGATAAACCCAAACCTTCTACTGCTTCGCTGGACTCCCGAAAGTCCAGTGATTCTAAAAAGGGTAACCAACAGACAGCTACAATGGCTCAAACCATTGTTAGCAGTGATTCGGGTGCATCCCACACCCCTCTATCGAGTCAACCCATTAGCCACTTGTCATCCCCCCGAAAGGATGACATTTTAGAAAAAGGGCTAGTGACATCAGTGGGTGATAACACACTCATTGCTGATGTCACACCACTGGCTACAGACCCGGGTGGCCAACCTCTCTCTATCACTGCACCGGCCGTCAATGTCTCACCACTGTCACATGGTGGGATACAGGTCGCTTCTTCTGTTTCTGATGAACCACCAACTAGAACACAAGCTGTTGGTGAGGAAGCCACAGCCATGGACACTTCTGATGATACTTTACCTGCTCCACCAACTCACCAAATCAACATCGCCACCTCACCCATCAGGGAGATTTCCCCCACTTCCTTCTCCAGTCGACCTACATCTCCACCACACCAACCAACTCACACTTCACCACCAACTCACACTTCCACCTCCAATCAACTACTGATGGAGTACATTGCCAAATCCCAAACCCAGATTAAGATGCTCACTGAAGACCGTGAGGCACTTATTGGCAATGTCTCCACACTCACCAAAGCTGTCACCTCTCTCACTGACGTCTACAACTCCTTTGAACCATGGAGCTCCTCAGTCAGTGAGAAGGTGCAAACCCTAACCACTACACTTAGTGAGCTTGCCTCCACCTCTATTATTCATGACACAGCTATTACCCAGCTAACCAACAGCCACCAAGCCTTAGCTACATCTGTATCCAACTACCTACATCATACTGACAAAATTCTTAAGGTGCTTCCACAGTTGGTTTCACACCTAGCATCTACAAGAGCTGAGGTCACTGCCCTAAGAGAAGAGAATGCTGAATATTTTCACGAGATCAACAGGGCAGTGGATCAGTTTGTGCAGACCAGTCAGGGGGAGAGTGAAGATGAAGATGAAATCACTATCGATGATCTTGACATGCCTATTGCTATGACTGATCCGCTTACAAACAAAGCTCATAAGGAAATAGTGCTGAAGGGATATGTTCTTCGCCCAATCCCTGAGAATCCTGACTTGGAAGCCCTTGCAGTTGCTGAGATATCATGGTTGGATATGGATGTAACTGATGATGATGAAGTTTCTGAGGTTGATAGGTTTCCCGAGTTCTGTGCTGAAGAACTCAGAAATTATAATTTGTTGATCAATCAATGGGCTGTAGATGATGAAGCTAAGGTGGAGGGTACCTCAGTGAGTTTTGAACTTGCTCGCTGGGAGTGGATGAACAGAGAGGTAAATGATGATGAGGAAGATGATACCATCATGCATGATGCTGATGATGATGACAATGATGATGATGATGGTCAGGGAGGTGGTCATGGGAATGGTCAGGGAGAAAGCTCAGATGATGAAGATGGAGATAATGATACAAACATGGAGGATCAGCAACCCATATCTCTCATCTTAAAAAGAAAAAGGACCAGTGACACCTCTCCTGCATCTGCACCTCAATAAAAGAAAACTACTCCAGCAGCACCCACTCCAACTCAAACCCCAACTACCACCACTATATTACCAATCCTCCCTGCTCCTCCTTCCATTACATCCTCAGCTGACTTTTCTCCTATCGCTATTCAGTCCACTGACTCAACCTCAGAAAGTCTCTCTCCTGAAATGATATTGAAAATGAGACTTGAGGATGAGTTAAGAGAGGAAGAAAGAAAAAGACTTATGAAAGAGCAATCAGATGCTGATAGAGCCTACCAGTTGCAATTAAGCGCTGAAGATGCCAAAGAAAGTGCCAGATTGCTTAAACTAAAAAAAGATCAAGAAGAGACTGATGCCATGATTGCTAAGGCACTTGCTGAAGAAGAAGACAGTGAGCAAGAGCAAAGAAAGAAATCAGCTAGCAAAAGTGCAAAAAGGATTGGGGAAGTGGGCAAGCCTTCAGTGGACAGAAAATGGGATGAGATAGACGGAAAAAGGTTTGCAGCTCGAATGACAGGGAGATCAAATCCTGCACCTATTACCAAGGTCAGTCTGAAGAAGTCAAAGAATCAATCTCAACCTCAGCTCCTAATCTACAGAGGTACAGACACTCAGGCTATGCTACTTGATCAAGTATGCAAGCTGCACAGAGAAGAATGGAATGAAATCAGGCTCGCCATCAGCCATTCTACAAGTGTAGCTAAAGCTGATGTTCTGAAGGAGATAGATCGACTTTCTCAAAAGATGGTGTCACTGCAACTTCTCAGGCCAGAAGATATTGTCATACATGGTGAAGAGGTTGTTCAGTCATCAAACCCAAGGTATAGGTTAGGCACCAACAATGTCTATCGAATCCCCAGCACTTCAAGGTTAAATCTATCTATCCCTGTTGGTGTGTCAATACTTGAAGGACATGAGGTCACTGAGGGGGAGAAGGGTCTGGTATACAGAGACTTAAATGGTGTCCTAAGGTTTCAGAGAGAAGCTGAGCTTGAGAAGGTTGATCAGAAACAACTCATTCACCTAATCAGGTCAGCAAGCATACTTCCAAAGAACTCAAAGATCAGAAAAGCTATTCTCGATGAAGCTTTGGCAAGAAAAGTCAGATACCTGCCCTCTTAAGAAAAATATGAGCTTGAAGCTGAACTTGGAACTGTGAAGGAGGAAGAAAAATGAAGCGATAAGTAGTATAGATTACCTTGTAATAGATAGCATCTGTAAACCTTTATATATAATGCTTTCTTTTGAAATTTCCTTGAAAGTAATTTTGTTAGAAAAGATTACAAGTGTAAGTCTCTGAACGACTAACCAACTATCAGACAACTAAAACTTCTCTGCAACAAATGTTACTCAAGAATTCTCACAGAGCTTCAATCACAATCATTTAGGGGGAGATTGTTGAGTCACTGGTCGCTGATCTCAACTCATTAGTCGCTGATACAAAGTCACCGATCCTCTCCCTGAAAGACTTCATGGAAATGATCTTAGTTGAAACTGCTGTTACAAAAGTTTTAGTCTCTGATTCTATCTCTCCAGATAGAAGATGAAAAACCTATTAAGATAAAAGACTCAACTTTGTGTGTCGCTGATACTCATCTACTAGCGAGAGTCTCCAAGTCTTCTTAAGTTATTCCTTCTGTTGAATAAAAGAAGTCACTCAAGTACTGTAGTTCAAGTTACTCTTCAAGAGCACGTTAGTTCGCAGTGAGTAAGGAGAGCCTCTATTACTTCAGTGACTGCATCATTAAATGTTGCATTAATAAGGAGTTGACATATTCGACGTTATTACGGCGCCACGCGTGTTCCTCGTAACTTGGTCTATCATAGAAACTAACGTGGCAGCAAGTGATTGGCTTCAAGGTAAAAGGTGATCTTTCCCATATCAGAATGTTGGAATTATGATATGTCACATCAATTGTTCCTGACCAATCAAGCAGCAACACGTGTTTATATCAGAATGTTGGAACTATGATATGTCACATCAATTGTTCCTGACAAATCAAGCAGCAACACGTGTTTTTCTAGATCCGGATTTCAAGGAACTCAGTGTCTATAAATAGCGTAATATGTTGTACTTCATTTGTGTCGATTGTTCGTATTGTCGCTTGTTTGTCAGTGACTAGTTTGTCTAAAATACGATCATCACCAGCGAGTGAACAGTAGCGTGTTTGTCCACTACTTGTTCATCACAGTCTGTAATAGTTGTATTGTTTGATTTAGATTAGCCTTGGCTAATCTATTCCGCAATCAACAATTGATAGATTTTATGAATAATAGAATTTATCTTTCACCCAGATTTGCCTTAGTGATTGATCTGCTTGTTATGTTTTATGCACTTGTTCAATTGCTTATTATCTTAACACAATTAAAACTTGTCTAATCAGTTAACACATTTAAAAAGGGAAAAATTTTAATTGTATTCAACCCCCTTCTACAATTAAACGACTGTTAGCGATTCATAATCACTAACTAAATAGTGAGTAGGGACTCACACTACGTATCTACAAAAATATGAAAAATAATACTGTAATAATAATTGTAATGTTTAGCTATAAAAGGCATATTTAATCGAGTACTAGGAAGTTGAAAACCGGACCATCTTTGTCCCAAAAATGGCAAAAAAATTAGTATTATCAATTAATTAATTGATTTTTAATATTATTACTAAATCATTAATATTTTTTCCAATTTTCTTTATTTGGATAAGTTCCAAGTTCCCCTTTGCCCATCACCATCAATATACGTGTATTCAAATTCATAATGCGTATACAATACAATACCTTATTATGTTACACACATAGATACAGATATTTCCATATCCAACATCTGGGTCTCTCTTTGTAGATATATATTCAATTCAATTCAATTCAATCTTCTATTTTTATTTTAAGTGGCTCTGTTTTATTTTTAATTACCCCCAAAAAGTTTCAATCTTTTTTAGGGTTAAGGAGATCTAAAGCGATTTCTTGATAGCGATTAATAAATTCACTTGTGGCTCGTATTTGATTTCCAACATCTTCTCATAGTGGGTGGTCAGAGATATACTTTATTAAGGGTAAGTTAATTTAATTAATTAATTATTAACATATTTGTTGTTTTTTGGTTTATTTTGTCTTGATATAATATTTTTTTGGATCTTATTGAGACTTTATAGAATAAATATTAGGGATTGCCGACTGTTAATTAAGCATTACACACACAAAAACACACACTTGATATTAACACTGATATTAATAATTTTAAGGGAGCATATTTTGGGTTTCGGATGCTTGATTTCTGGTGTGTGTTCTATCTATTTGTGTATAAATTGTTATATTATTGTTATTTGTTGATGATTTGGTTTGAAATATGTGAATTTTTGTATGTGTTATTTTGTGCTTTCATGGTTCATATCATCATAGGTGTATATGGTGTTTGGATTAGCTTAGTTTTACAGGTTTTTCGGTTTATTGAAATTTTTAAAAAGCCAGTAAGTTCATGTTTATGGCTTGTTGAAGTGGATAAACTCAAGCTAATAAGCCATAAAAAGTGAACTTCTTGGCCTTTTCAGATTTCAATAACCCGATAAGCCGTAATCAATTTGTAGATATGTTAAGAATTGGAGTTTTGCGTATAATTTCTCATGTGGGCATATCAAATTTTCTTGAAATTAGGTTCATTGCAAGTCGGATTTCTAAATTTGTAGGTGGTTAGGTTCTGAATTTTAGGGCATTTAGTTGAATAGGGTTTTTTATAATTTTGTGTGTTTTTTTCCCTTAGTTAAGTGTCTGAATTTAATCATCAGAGTTAAGTTTTTGCTGCCACTTCTTAATTCGATTTGATCATTGAACTTATAACAGGGTTGACTCTTTGACCTTCTTTCCATGAGAATAGAGCTCCCAAAAACATGGAGAATTTAAATGGAACGACGAAAAACAACCTTCAGATTATCAAGTATCCAACTCACCAACCGTACACATACACAAAACCATTACTAGCTTGGTTTGATATACGCGTGTTCTATGTTCGAATCAGCAATTTTATGGTGGAAGGGTACACACCAGAATATCTCACTCTCAGCCATATACCATTAGATCCCGATACCATTCTTGAAGTGAACAAAAAAAGATGTACCCTTGACTCGCCAGGAAGTTCATGCCGTCTAAAAAGAAATCGAGTTGACAAAAAGTTTGAAGAAGCTACGTTTGTGAGCACAGATAGTATAAGATTATCGGGAAGTGTCAAATTCGAGGTTTTTGATGGTGAAGATCTTATTCTTTCTGGCGTATTGGAGATGTCGCAAAATAGCAATGGTAATGTTGGTAAAGCAAAGAACAATGATGTTGAGAGATGGAGTATGAAATGTGAATCCATGATTGGTGCCAACTCTCGGGTTATGAAGGGAAAACAAATTATGGGTTCTGATTCAATGTTACCTATGATTGAAGTTTATGTAGCGGGCTCATTTATGGGTTCGCCTATAATTTTGACCAAGACTTTGCAGATTAGTCTTAGAAAGATGCAAAATCGAAAAGGGTTATTGGATCCTATCCCAGAGGGTGAGGCGGCTGAATCTCAGAAAGATGTTGCAAATGGACATCATCTTGATCTTCAGGTACTTATTGCGATTCAAGATTCACTAATTTGGTGTTAGAAATTGATTTACGTGTTATATATGTGGTTAAGGTCCTATTTCTTGTTTATATTAGTTGTTTATATGTTGGTGTTAAATTGTGCGGGGCGGGTAGCAAGCCAACATGTGTAGTTTTTGGGTTGAAGCGTGTTAGATAGGTATGATGGACTGCCAGTGTAATCTGAAGCACTTCTTGTCTGATTCTACTTAAACTAATTACAAACAGTTTGTGATATAAGTATGATGGCATAAAGTATATTACTTACAAACGCATAACTTTTGAATAAAGATATTAGTTGGTTGTATGTGTAAAAAAAATACTCTTATGACTTTTGGTCTGTTTTACATGTTTGACTGATTGGACATGTTTAATAGTAGCTGTCTTTTGATATATATTTTTAGTGTTTTTAAACATATGAGTTTTTATAAGTAAAACATAACCTGAATTGGTCCATTCATAAGTAACTGGATCCAAACCTCCACTGTTGTTCTTGACTGATCCATATGTTTGGAGGTTGGATCATTATTTTTTGTCATATATGAGAACCATGGAATGAAGGAAAACATGTAAAATGACAAAATCGTCCCTTTAGTGATTTTTCTTGATTTGTTTACTTGGTACAATGTGTATGTTAATAGTCCCTGCTAACAAAGTTACCCATTCATGTAAATATATGGTTGTTGAATTTTTGTGTAATATGTGTTTGTACTCTTTTTGCTCTGTGTTTGATATTACAAGCTTTGAGCACTATTTTTGTAGAGAATATATGCTATTTAGACTTGATATAAGATGCATCAAATTTAGCTTAGTTAAAGTCTCATTTCCTACCTTTTTGGTTTGTTTCTTGTTGAAGAGTTCCTTGTGTACAAAACCCTTGCAGGTCCAGCTAGTGAGTATTGTATACTGTTTATGCAATAATGCAAACACCTTTTCAATTTCCACAGCACCATTATACATGCTTTTATTTTTTTTTAAAAAAATTTTAGCATAGTTAAGCGTTTTCTCCGCTGTTTTTTTACTTACACTGGAAGTCCATCTAGTAAGCATTGTCATAGTTGATAATGTATGCTATATTAGTCGAGCCTTCATATTGACAATCTGTTTAAATTACCTTTTTCACAGCACCATCCAATATATAAGCTATTTGAGTTTATCTTTAATAAATGCATACGACATACGAGTATTAGCATAATTACACCTTCTTTTCCTCATGTAGTGGGCATTGTGCATGGTTTAAAATAAATTCTATATTAAAATGGATGAGCCTTTGTAATGACAATCTCTTGGGGCATGCAGGAATCCGAATACGGACCATACAAGAGTGAAAATGAGTATGACTACAACAATAGCTTGCATTGGAATCAAAATGAGTACATGGAAGGTGAAGATGGAGAACTCACATGGTTTAATGCTGGTGTGAGGGTCGGGGTTGGCTTAGGCCTTGGAATTTGCCTTGGGGTCGGGATTGGGGTTGGCCTTCTAGTTCGTACTTATCAATCTACAACTCGAAACTTCAGAAGGCGGCTTTAGTAATTCTTATGGAGTTTGCTTTTTGCTTCCCTTTTTTTTATTTACGGTTTGATAATATGTTATAGAGTGTGTTGATAGCCAATTGATATGAGTAAAACTACGTAGATTATGAAACATTTGAGTAATGTTTTTTTGTTTATTGAACTTGTAATGGTTATTTGTAAATAGATTTTGTTGTTTTCTAAAACGTTATAATAGGAGTAAGCGGTTTTGTGTACTGTTGATTCATTAGGATCTAATTCTTGTATGATATAAGTTGCATTGTATTATAACGCTCATGTAGCAGCACATTAATCGATTTTCCTAGCCAAATCTAAACAATGTGCAAGTAACCCACTTGTTATTGAGTCGATAACGTAATCCTTAAAACATCAGACTCATTTATGTATGAATAAGTGCATAATCTTAAATTCCAAACGATCATTCAGGAAAAAGTTAGCCAGAGGGAATGCGTCGAACGGGTTGAGAGTTGCATGATGTATGTCATCAAAAACTACTAAAAAGCGAAGAGTGTTTTGGGCCAACTTTTGTCCAGTACTAAAAAGTGACATATTTAGATTTGTTACCCAACCTATGTACATCCAACTTGCAACCTCTATTTACGTAAAGGTGAACATGGGTCGGTTATGTGCAATAATTTTACCATAACCGACATGTCGGTTAATGAGAATTCAAACCAGTCGGTTATCAATTAACCGCCTATCGGTTAATAGGGCAGTTATAGGATGGTTAACGGTTAACCATTGGTTTATATGAAAGACACTAGATACCATAATAACAAAATGCAAGGCAGATGTTAGAATGCAATTTATAAGTACACTTGCACAGAACATATAAGCAGGGCTCAAAGTTCCGCAATGAAGTTTATAACTACCAAATGTCATATATGCATATCAAAATACATAGTTTGAACTATGAAGATCATTAGCAAATTTAGCTGGGAGGAGTAGAGGACATCACCAATAGGATTCTAACCATCAATCAATCTAACAGCCATATTAGTTAACCATCTAGACAAGGTACCATGGCAAACAACTTCATTTGCTATAAAATTTAGCGTTCAGTTGGTTCACGGGATCATACGCTAACGGGCTCTGGAGCCACTGCTGCACCAGCAGCATAGCCATTGATTGCCGAAGCATCCTTCTCATCAAAACCCCAGAATTTAGCAGCTTTCACATCATCCTGAGCCATTAACCTTGAGAAATCTTCATGGTCATACTTCATGGTTGCTTTTCCACCAAACTCGGTTGGGAGGTTATCCACATCAAAATACGATCTCATTAGCTCTACACTCTCTTTGTTCTTTGGGTACACAAATTTCACCTTCTGGGATGTTTTTGGGTCAATAAAATATTTAACAATCTGCATATTGAAGAGATATGGCGGAGTTAACTAGTGATGCATTGAAATGTAATTTATATTCTCAGACAAAATTTAGATAAAATTGTGAGAATGTTTTACACAGACCTTCCAAAATGCTTCAAAGATTCGCGGTGGGGTGTACAAAAACGCCACAGCTAGCCTTTGAGGATAATGGTCTTGCAGTATATTGATAGTGTCCCTCGCAGTTTTAACTGGTACACTGGCACTAAATGACCACCCAGTAAAGTCTATCAACCATGCCATTTCTTCCTGGCCTTCTGGAAGACTGAGCATAGCATTTTCCATAAGGTATACAAGATGTCTGATCTGGTTGTCCATTGATGTTGTATTCTGCACAAAGGGTATTGACTTTAGTTCTGATTAGAGGTGATCGGGTCAGGTAACTGGTCAAATGACCTGGAATAAATTCAGTCTAAAATTTTCTATTGCTCCTATAATATGTATCAGATATGATTACAAAAATGTAAGTTTTGAAACAAGCAACTTAAGAGGTTTTATGCAGTCAAAATAAGCTTCAGGTGACTTTGGACCTGTTTGACTTGTTTCCATTTTAGATATATTTTACTTGTTTAATCAGTTACAGATGGTCAAAATTGCCATCTCTAATAACTAGGAGTAATAAGGGTAAAAGGAACATTTAGATCCAAAAGTAAAAGCACAAATGGGGATTGTCTAATCACCTGCAATCCTGGTTTCAATATCAGAACAGTTCTTCCAACTCGGTCACGGAAATTAGCTCTGAACAATTTTCCTGTTTCACCTTCAACTGCAACTTCATGCTAAAAGTGAAGAGAAACGTAAGTTCTTGGCACAAGTTCTATAGAAATTCAGATAATTTGAGAGCCCAGGAAGTAATGATTATAACATACAGTTCTATAATATTGAAGTAGCTTCTCATATATTTTGAATTATTAACATAAACAAGACAATGATCACTAACCCAACGTATTTCTTCAGGCTTATAGGTTGATCTCCAGGCAAGTGTTTCTTCCAACATCTTTTTTGCTTTGTCTACATTCCAGTTCCGGGCTTCCAAATATCTTCTCAAGCATGCATCAGTGCAGTACAATGAGCTACGTCCAGATAAGGGACCAAGCGCAGCTTTAAGCTCAATGACCTGCATTAACCAAAAAAATCACAGCAGCCATGATGAGACAAGCATCACTCAGAAACAGAATCATTGGAAACATGAAATTAACAACAACGTTACATTAAATATCACATCAAATTAGCAACAACACCAAAATTTGCTGATATTAAATCCTAGCTCCATATTTGACAATTTGTAGTTAGTTACCTTGGCCTCGGATTGCAGTTCAGGATGCTCCTGCTCTTGCGGTGGCTGAGACGATCCACGACGCCGGAAAATGGACATGGTTACAGATACAGCAACTACAGACATATATGAAAAGCAAGAACCACATAAATACAATACAAATATCTAGATGTTTTTGTGCCCAAAACTTTAAGGAAATACATACAAAGCTACTTTGATGAAGTAAACGTTCATGCCACAAAATGCAGAAGAGAATAACTGAAATTGATCTTTAGTAAAGATAGGAAGAAAACAATAAGCAAAACTTGGAACACATATATCAGTAGACAACTTTACAGAACCAAACTTTGTCTATTTTGATAGCATCAAATCTATGTATTAATATCGATACGGAAACATAGCTAAAGTTTGGAAATTTCATTGCATCTCATACATGTCTTGGGATGCCATGTTTTCTGTTAGTTGGGTTGGTTTTTTGGTAATTAGGAGTCTTTCTAGTTTGGATTTTTTAAAGTTGTATGAGGCATGTCTAATGCCATCTTACTATTTTGACTTCTTCAATGGGAGTCCCACCTTGTTATGTATCGTCTAATCATTTCCACATTTATGAATTTGCCAAGGGATAATCATTTTTTACCCAAAAATACGGAAACATTAAAGTAAGCCAAAAATGACCGTTTGGGTGAATTGTGACATTGCTTGTTCAACCCTATATGCACCTACTTACTAAATACATTCAAGGGAAACTTTAACATACTTGTAAACGCTCACAAACAAAGAGTTGAAATCATTTAAGAGAATATATATCCACATACGAGATGCCGATTCTAACATGACACTACAAGGTCCAAAAGCTTGCTAGCCCCTACACATTGTTTTTATGGAGTCCAAAACTAACAACAAATCCTTGCAATTTACTAGACTCCTTCATTTAATCACTAGAATATGGTATTTGCATATGTCAAGTGCTTACGACTTCATTACATTTTTCAAAGCCAAAATGCAATTTCAAGTGTTGAAATGTTTACTGCAATTTAGCTTATTTTCTACCTCTTTTAAGCAGCTAAAGTGGTGCTTTTTTTCTTTCTAGAACCACCAATAATCAGGGGAGACAGGGTGGGGGCAGCGTAGGTAGTCGTCTTCACAAGAATTTTTAAATTACGTAAAAAAGAAATTTTTTGAAAGTATTAATGACATTTTAAAATTTTCGCCCTCACAAACTACAAAAGAAATAAAATTAATTTTTTCCGTCCCCTCCAATTAGATTTCCTGACTCCACCCCTACCTGTAACATGCAAAATCCAAAACACCAACCAATTTCGATTACGGAAACATGCAATAGCAAACGTACAAAACTGATACTCCATCAGATATATATCAAATCAATTCATATATATATCTTGCTTCCTACTTAACTCTACTTTAATTACTAGAAAAAATGCCCTAATTTTGATAAAACGAACACTAATCGCCTAAATGGGTAAATTAAAGCTAACTTAACCTACCAAAACACCAAATTTAAACATAATTATTAAATCACTGATATAAAATTAAAAGAGAACCATATATTTAATTAACATATGCGAGTATAAGAGAGATCAAAATGTAGGATGAACGCACCTGCGGTAGGGAAAAAAAAAATCCGGAGAAAAGTGTTAATTAAGAGTAAATGATTTACTACTGTAGCTTTTACGATGTAATGAAATCACGAGATTTGTATTTTTATGTTTTCCTTCAACCTTTTTCTACTTTTTCATTTTTAAATTGGGATGTGTGCTTATAGAGTAAGATTCAAACGAGTTAATGATTTTTGAGACTAAGGAAACCAATAATATCATACCACATGTACAAAGAGAATGTTTCATACTACAAAACCCATGTACCCCAAACATCAATTATCTCACAAACGACAAATCGAAAAATCATGAAACTTGCATCATATTTTTCAGCGTTTTATCCTCTTCGATTTGCCGTCCCTCAAGGCATACTTTCGATAATTTTTTTTTTTTGGTTTTTTGGTGGGTTTTATAAATTAGTAACACATGTGTTAGTGATTGATTGTACATTTTATTTACGGTCATGGTTAGGGTTTAGAGTTAGGATTTAGCTGGGTTCATGGTTTAGGGTTTAGATTTTATGTTTTAGTAGGGTTTAGGGTTTATTAGGGTTTAGGGTTTAGTATGATTTAGGGTTTAGAGTTTTATAAAGCGTTTAGGGTTTACGGTTTGGGGTTTAGGGGTTAGGGTTTAGGGTTTGGGTTTTGGGGTTTCGGGGAGAAACCCCTAAACCCTAAACCCTAACCCCTAAACCCCAAACCCTAAACCCTAAACGCAACACTCTAACACATGTGTTAGTAACATATGAAACCCACCAAAAAAATGAAAAAAAATAATTCGTCGGAAGTATGCCTTGAGGGACGGCAAATCGAAGAGGATAAAACGCTGAAAAATTATGGTGCAAGTTTCATGATTTTTCAATTTATCTTTTGTGAGATAATTGATGTTTGGGGTAAATGGGTTTTGTAGTATGGAACATTCTCTTTGTACATGTGGCATGATATCATTGGTTCCCTTAGTCTCACACAAAATTTTAGTCTCATTTGAACCTCACCCTGTGTTTATATTTTGTGAGTTAGGGATGTTTAAGATATTCCAATCCGATCCGAAAATCGATTGAACCGTACTAAATTTTTGATTAATCGAATCGATTTTTTTTTATTATCCGACTCAATATTATCTGAGTTTTTTCATTTTCAGTTTCGATTAACGATCTTGACTCGAACGGATAAACAAAAAATGGAAAATTATATCTTATCTTCAAAATTTCCACATATGTATAGCATGAATACAAAATTGTCAAGAGTAACATGTTATTATTTGATATTAGTTGATCATAATGTTTAAAATATAAATAACTTTATTAATAAATACATATTTGTGTAATATTATATTTATATATACAAATAAAACTATACATATATTATAAAATGATTATTAGTTAATAAACGATTAACTACTTAACCGAATTTTAGTTTCGGAAAAATTCGAATCGAAATTATGGTTAACCTTCCATAAACACCCCAAGTGAGTGTGTGTGTTTATTTTTTATCTTTTATATCTGGATATTTTTCTTGAAGAATATGATTTCGATTTCTAAATAGTCGATTCTAAACTCGGTTGAATTAACTACAGAGTATAAGCATTCCTTTTTTAATACTAGATTTCCTTTCTAAAATTTTGATAACAATGTTTATTCATGATAAATTTGAATAATAAATATGAAATTAAACTAAACTAGTTTAAATACCCGTACATTACGACGGGTAAAAATTTAATTTATCTTTCTGCATTGTTGCTTATGTTTTGAAGTTTTATCTAATAAAGTTTGTTTCTTTTCTTTATTTCTAATTCTAAAATTAAATACTTATTTATCCTTTTATTTTTTATGTTTAAGGATATTACTAGTAACATGGAAAATGGTGAAGACGAATGTCTAGTTGATAGTGGTACAATATATACTATTTTGAAAAATAAAAATATTTTAGTGAATTACATCTAGCAATTGGCAAAGTTCAATAAATTACTTCTAATGAAATCCTAAAAGAAATAATTATGGCATAGAAAAAATCAATATATCCCCTCAAGAAGATCATGTACCTACTGATTATGAGATCTCTATAAATCATGTTCAAAATGGTACAACATGGAACTGAAATGAAACACGTGTTGATGATTTTTTTTGCATATGTTATAGCAAGTGATGTAGCAAATGATGAAGATTTCGTGTCAAAATCTATTACAGAATGTCGTCAAAGACATTATTCAAAAAAATTGAAAGATGCCATACAAGCTTAATTGGATTTACATGCAAAACATCAAGTGTTTGGCCCTGTGGCCATAACCCTCAAAAATGTGAAGCTTGTAGGCTACATATGTGTATTTACAATAAAAAAAATGAGAAAAATGAAAATGTTACATATAAAGCAAGACTTGTGACACAAAGTTTCTCAAAAATACCCAGGTAGATTATAAGGAAACATATATTCACGTGTTGTGGATGCAGCAACACTCAAATGCGCCTTATCAATGTTGTTACAGCTTATCTGTATAGGTCACTTGATAGTGACATTTACATGAAACTCCCCAAGTGACTCAAAATTTCCGAATCTCGTAGATCAAAATCTCGAGAAATATTTTCAGTAAAACTGAAATGATCTTTAAACAGATTAATTTAATCAGTGCGAATGTAGTATAATCGCCTAAGTGAATATCTTTCGAAAGAAGTATACAAAAGTAATCAAATTAGTTTGTGTGTTTTATCAAAAGATATAATCCAAGTTTTATAATCATTGCAATGTATATTGAAAATTAAAAAACATTGGAACCTATGATGAGATTGAACATACTGCAACATTATTAAAGAACAAATTTGAGATGAAAGCTAAATTTGAGATGAAAGACCTTGGTATGACTAAATTTTGTCTTGGTCTTCAAATTAAGCAGAATTTTTGTCCATCAATCAAACTATACTGAAAATATGTTGAAACGTTTCAATATGGATAAAGCTCATCCATGGTCATTCTTAATCAAGAAAATGATCCCTTACGCCCTATATAAAATGATGAAGCAATCATTGGTCATGAAATACCATATCTAAGTGAGATTAGGGCTTTGATGTATCTTGATAACAATATTGCATTTTCTGTGAACGTATTAGAAAGATATAGTTCTGAACCAACACATCGACATTGGAATGGAATTAAATTCATATTTCATTATCTTTGTGGTACCCATGATATGGGGTTATTTTACCCAAAGAATTTGAAGTCTAAGTTGGTTGGATAATGTTTTCACTTATGGTGATACCTCTTGGAGGTCGACAAAACAATCATGAACTGCTACATCATCAAACCATGCTGAACTTATTCCACTTTATGAAGCTATTCGAGAGTGTGTTTGGTTGAGATCAATGATCCAACATATACAAGAAGAACGTAGGCTCGAAACAATCAAAGGAACTCCAACGATACTATATGAAGACAATGCAGCGTGTATATCTCAAATTAAGGAAGGGTATATCAAAGGAGACGGAACTAACCACATTTCACCTACATTTTTCTCAACATATGATTTACAAAAGGATGGAACCATTGATGTTCATCAAGTCCGATTAAGCAAAAATTTGGTCGATGTATTTACAAATTCAATGCCGGCAAAAGTTTTTGAGCAGCTAGTTCGGAAGATTGGTAATCGACGCTTAAAGGATATACATATAACTCATGGGGAGTATTTTTTTTCTCTTCATCAAGTATTTATCCCATTAGGTTTTCTTGATAAGGTTTTTAACGAGACTATCTATAGCGTATTATAAACGGTGACTATCCAAGGGGAAGTGTTGTAAAATCCTTGGGCTTGTGAACAGCCCGCTATTTACCTTCTACTTGGTTAGGGCTTACTCTTTGATGTGTAAAACCGTACTTTTAAAATGTAAAGAAATACTATCAATTACTCTTACACAAATAGGCAACTGGACCTATCGCGTAGTAAATAGCTAATAGTAAGTGTTTTGGTCAAAAAATTACACAATGGAATTCAATGAACAATTTAGTAAAGTGAGGTAGTGTGTTTGGATTTGATTTCAAGATAATTTATTTGAAAATTATACTTTGTGATGAATACTTGTAATTTTGCTAATATGGATTAGCTTAGGATTAAACCTTGCTAAATATGTGACCAAAGACTTTCTAAAGGATGAATTTATATGTAATAAATTAAGATAAATGCAGAAAAATGAATATAATCCGGGATAATTCTGGGATAATGCAGTAAATGTGATCAAGAACGCAAGCAGGTAAAGTAAATGAAAGAAAGATGCAAGAACACAGTGATGTACGAGGAAAACCCTTGATCTATGATAGATCACCGACACAAAACCTCGGGAAGGATCAATCAATTCTTGCCTTATGTTTATCTTATTAAATAAAAAAGGTTTACAACCTAAAGAGCACGAGAATGATCATCTAAGTGTGAAAATGATGAAGTGTGTGGGTGTTCACGAGTTGCAGAGAGTGTGTTTCAGTGTAAGTAATGAGTATTAGTTAACCTATTGATCATTCAAGCCTCGTTTATATACTACAGAGCCTAAAACTATAATCCCAAAATATCCGGGATCATCCTCGAGATTTGGTGGAGCGTGGCAACGTTCATATGACTGAGTATTGAGCACGTGTTGACTCGTTTCTCTGTAGTTCAAATATTCTTCAAGTAGTTTACGATCCAAGGAAATCGGAACTAACTCCACACGTCTCGTATGACCTAGTCAAAATACATTAAACATGCGGAAATATTAGTAGCAAAGGGATCCCGAGATATATGATATCTGGGATCCTTATAATAAGCATATATTATATGATAAATAAGATAGTATTAAGTCCAATGCATTCTATTATCCCAGACTTAGTCAGATTCGGGATAACTATAAGTTGGTGATCCTGAAAGATAAAACAATATCCCTATTGGGATCCTGTAATATAATAATCTCAACATTAAGGTTACACAACTATTATCCCTGTTTCAACATAATCTTAAGGATAATATAGTCTTACCTGAGGATCCTGCATAATATAGCAAGTTAGGATCATACCTTTCCTTATCCTGATTGTAAGCCCAGTATCCTGCGTGTAAATCATCCAAAAGCAATCCAGGATCCTTACAAGTTATCAGTATAATAGCTGATTCGGGATCCTGAATGGTTAGTGAAAATTCTACCTACAACAATTACCCCCGAAGTTGTAGCGTTTTCTCAGGATCCTGAAAACGATATAACTTCAGCCGATTTAATTTCAAATGCGATGTTTGGTGAGATATTTTCGTTTATCGATAATCGTGCCAAAGTATTCACCCTACTGATTCAATCAAATGATTGTCATATCTTCAAGCAACTTCTTCATCTCTCATATATCTCTTCCCTTTCTTTTGCCACCATTTTCGCTTTAAACACCTTTTTAATCTCGCTCGAGTTACACAAGAGATCATCATTCGAAAATAACCGAGAAAATGTACGAGAATCCAACAATGTCAGGTAACTCTCTTCCTCTATACTCTCACCATATCCTCCTAGTTTTCAATCTTACTCTGAATTTTCAGTTCATTTCACTCTGTCCGACATTGATCCAGAAGTTCCACCCCAAAAAGAAGTGATTAGGATCGGTAGTTCCAGTTTCAAGCCTTTTTCGACACATTTTCTCTCTAGAAAGAGAAAAGTCGAAGAATTATATGATCTTGACACTCCCGCTTTCAATCTTCTGATGGTAAGGCCCTCTACTCTCAGTTTCTTTTAAATGAAAACTCTAACATCAATTCTTTTATTAGGCTGCAGATATTATGATAGACAGATACTCGGAGAAAGTTGAAACAATTGACGATATGATTGCTACCCAAAAGAAGAGTACTCTCAAACTGGAGAAAGCCAAACGGAAAATTGAAGTCCTCAAAACTATGCTTTCCAAAAAATCCGGTAATGCCAACGAAGAAGGATCAGAGGCAAACAACACCCTAATGGAAGAGGTGAAAAAGGATGCCAGTATCGCTGTGTTGGAATCCAAAATCCACATGGCCACGGAAGCCGCTGAACACAGACAGGATACCAACATGTGGGACGTCAAGGGATGGAAGGATAAGTTGGCTAGAATGAAAGACGATCATGCTCCAAACCCGTTTTTCATTGGTTTCAGAGGATCCAAAGCTCCAAAAAAGAAAGCAACCAAGGCACCCAATGTAAGGATCCCTGACACACTGATCAGAGGCGAAGCGTCTAATTCCAAAGATGATGAAGATATGGCGGTAGCCTATGATGCAGTCTATAGCGAAGAATCCTCGGGCGAGGATGGCATATGACTAGCCGGAGCCCGTTTTTGTTTTGACGCTCGTTTATTTCATAAGGGCTGTGAATGTAATTATTATTTGGGGTGAGGTTAGCTTGACATGACTAACCATGGTGGTGTTGAATGTGGTTCATGTTGGCCACGGGATTTTCCTGTTTTGAACAATCTGGTAGACTCTATTCTCAGGATTCGAGGATCCTGAGAGGTTTTTTGCTAAATAATATTAGGATTTATATATCTCTTCTTTGTTTTTAAATACTGAGGAGATTACCTCAATACATAAGCATCGTTTGATAATCAGGATCCTGAGGAGATTCCCTCGCGATATGCAGTAGATGGAATTTTTTTTTCATTATAAAGCTTTAGACTTTGGGATCCTGAGGAGATTCCCTCATAATATATCCAGAATGATTGTAGATAATGGAAACTTTGCCTTTTAACAAAGCTAATTTCGTAACTCTAGGATCCTAAGGAGATTCCATCTGGATAACTCTGTTCAATCAGGATTTCAGGATCTTGAAGCATGCTTTAAAATAATGATATAGGGATAAGTCATATCCTGCAATGTAATCATAGAACAATTGTTTATTCTTATGAAAAGTCACATTTATCATGTGTGTTGTGGGTAGATTTTTATCTAACATTGCAGGATCCTTATTAGCATCATAATCTCGTCACACAGGTATGAAAAGCATTTACATTTTATATTCATATAGCAGGATAATAATAGCATGTAAGTCTGCTTTCAGGATCACAGTTATAGTTAAGGATCCTGGAAATGCTCTCATTATTTATCTTGCAGGATCCTATTCAGGATATATTTGTTTAACATAGTTATGCAGGGTAATGGATAAGCGAGATAATTAAGTAAGGATCCTATGTTTATTCTGGAATGTGCATAGCTCAGGATCCTGGACCTACACTAGTTCAGGATCATGCGCTGTATAACGTGTTTGTTTTTCTTAAGTATTGACCAGGTCAAAGATGGAATGCGTTAATGAGATATGCTCCGGATTACATGGCGAGGCTTTGATATGATTCAACGAAGACGAAGTCCATTGCACGTGTTTAACAAAGTCAAGGGAAACGTTGGAAGTCTTCACCTTTTATCGGAGGATCCCGAGATTCTCAGAATAGTTGTTATACGCTCTTAGTATATAATTGAGGCATGGATGATCAATTAGGTTAACAAATACTGACTATTTTCACCTGCAAAAACACATAAATACTTTGTTCTAGCTCTCGTTCATATTCATTTTCATTAACACTTAGTTAGATTCACACACGTAATCACTTAGCCGATCATCCTTGCGCTCTTAGCTTGTAATTCATTATTTTCATTTTGATAAAACCAACAAAGGCAAGGATCATTTGATCCTTCCTGAGGTTTTGTGCCGGCGATCAATCTTGATCAAGGGTTTTCCTCGTATATCCTCGTGTTGATTACATTTACTTTACCTTTTTTCATTGTTTATTTTGCATTACCATTAATCTGTTCTTGAGCTTTTGTCTTAAATCTTTATTCAACAAGGATCAACGCACTTAAAGTGTATTTTCATTCAAAATTCGTATTAACTAATATAGATAGTCGTATAACAACGTAATTATCTTGAAAGTAATTTCAACACTATACCTCACAATCTAAAATTTGATCACTTAATTGCTTAGTGTAATTTTTGACCAAAACAACTTGGCGCCAACCATGGGGCAAGTGGTGTTTTTCTTAATCAAACTTTTGTTAAAATCCTTGTTGAGTCATCTTTTCCAAAAAATTTTGTTAAGAATGTCGAGCCCAGGACGATCTACATCATCCACCATGCCATCATCATCATTTGCGAGAACCACTCTTCCTCCTGCTCCACCTCTCACATCATCTCAACAACAACTACAAAATGTCTATGCAAGGCTATCATCGGCTGGATCCACTTCTATAGGGGCCGGATTTTTTTCAGATCCGAACCCTGTTATGATTTCTAACCAGGATATTGTGTCTATGTTTGCGCAGGTTAAGGAACAACTCAAATGAGTGGAAAGGAGCAATGAAATCCTGAAGAAGGATATGGAGAATATGAGGACTAGGAACAAAGTCCCTGCTTCTCAAGTCACTACTCCTATCCGCAGCAGGATCCTTGATTTTGATACCCCACCGTCTGCTGAACGACAAGGAGATTTCGTGTCCATGCAAGGAAGTACCAGGATCCCAGATCCAATATTTGCTACAGGAGTTTCTACGTTGAGGGGGCAATAATCGGATCCAGGATCCTCATATAGGACTCCTGACGGTGGTAACACGTTTAATAATTATACTTATAATAATACTGTTGGGACTAACAATTTTCAGGATCCTGGGGTTAGCCCTGTGATGGCAAGGGAGATACATAAATTGAAGGATATGATATCAAGTGTCCCTAGAGTTGTACAACCCATTCCTGAAGTTGCTCTAACAGCGCATAGGATCTTAAGATTCACACCACCTATCTGTGATGCTGAGATCCCGAAAAGATTTCAAACTCCAAATATAAAGTTGTATGATGGAACAACGGATCCTGAGGAGCATATTGCGCAATACAGGGAGAGGACGGAAATCATTCCAATTCCTTCTGATCTTAAAGAAGCATGCTTATGCAAGGGCTTTGGCTCTACCCTCATAGGATCCGCATTTAAATGGCTGTTAAATGTTCCCCCTTACTCTATTACTTCATTTGCTCATCTAGTTAATTTATTTAATAACCAATTCTCTTGCAGTAGAACATTTGAAAAGTTAACAACTGATTTATACAGAGTTGTTCAAAAAACTAATGAGTCTCTTCGAGATTTTGTAGGAAGATTCGGAAGAGAATCCTTGAATATATCTAACATGGATATGCCTATTGTTGTTCAAGCCTTTAAAATGGGGATAAAAAAGGATTCCCCATTTTATGAGGATCTTGTTACGAATCCTTGCAGGAATCTCGATGAAGTCAGAAACAGGGCCCTAAGATTCATCAGGCTAGAAGAGGATGCTGAGATTCAGAAAAGGGTTGATGCTTCATCAACATACGATAGACCAAACAGGAAATCGGACTCATCCTCATTCAGATCGAGCAGAAGCAAGCCTTATGCCAGAAATGAGGATCGTCGTGTGAATACTATCGACGAAGATGATGAAGAGTATCCTAAATTAACTGACTATAATTTTTTTGTAGATACAACAGGTATACTGTGGAGGATCTTGGAGACAAAGCAAGATGGCCCAAGAAAAATGAGAAATCTTTTGGAAGGAAAGACAAGTATAAATGGTGTGCATACCATGGAGATTTCGGTCATCTGACTGAGAATTGTATAGCTCTCCGAAAAGAGATCAACCATCTGCTCAACAAAGGATACTTGAAAGATTTTCTTGGGAAAAGAAGGATCATGGAAAAGATCATGACAGAGTTCAGGATCCTGAATCTCAAGATAATCGCAGGATCCCTTCTAGAGCAGGATCCCCACCTTCAGATGCCAAGATAATCAATTTTATTTCTGGTGGCTCTGATATATGTGGTACTTCTTATTCTGCAGCAAAGAGGCACGCAAGAGAATCCAAATCAGAAAAGCCATATAAACCAACAAGGACTTCCATGAAGAAAGATGAGAGGGTCATAGCATTTGATGAGGATGATTTGGAAGATCTTCAGGATCCTCACCATGATGGTTTGGTTATTACTCTCTATGTTGCCAATCATTTTCTGCGCAGGATCCTGATCGATGGAGGAAGCTCGGTTAACATCATTCGCTTAGAGACCTTAAAAAGAATGGGTATTCCAGAATCAGAGATCACCTCCAGATCTACTGTATTGGTAGGATTCAGTGGAGAAGCAAAAAATACAGTTGGTGATATCAAATTGCCAATTTACATTGAAGGGGTAAATTCGATTCAAAAATTTTATGTTATGGATTGTTTGTCGAGCTATAACATTATCCTAGGTAGACCCTGGTTACATGATATGAAAGCAGTGCCATCAACATATCATTAATGTGTCAAATTACCAACTCCTTGGGGGGTGGTTAAGATTAGCAGTGATCAACAAGAGGCAAAGGATTGTTACACAACATCAATGAAGTCTACTGCCAAGTCTCCGTCAACATATCAATTAAAGAATAAGGTGTGGGACGTTCTAGATACAAGCGAACATGACGTCAAAGAAATGCCGCTCGATTCCAAGGATCCTGAAGAAAAAGTGCTCATAGGATCAGGGATGTCAAAGGATCTTGAACAGGATCTCATGAAATTCTTGAACCAAAGAAAATCAACTTTTGCTTGGAAGGCAGAGGATATGACAGGTATATCTAAGGATATTATAACTTATAAACTTGGAATTGATAGTAGTTTCAGGCCAGTTCAACAAAAAAGAAGGAAATTCGCGCCGGAAAGGAATGCTATTATCCAAGCGGACGTTGAAAGGTTACTCTCTGCTGGCATGATAAGGGAAGTAAAATTTCCAAGATGGTTGGCAAACGTGGTGGTAGTACAAAAGAAGAATGGGAAATGGAGAGTGTGCATGGACTACACTGATCTTAATAAAGCCTGTCCAAAGGATCCTTTCCCATTACCACACATCGATTCGACGGTAGATGCTACGGCTGGGCATGAGATCCTAACCTTCATGGATGCATCGTCAGGATTTTAGCAAATCCAAATGGAACCATCGGATCAGGAAGACACAGCCTTCATAACCCCCACAGGTATATATTGTTATATTGCTATGCCTTTTAGTCTTAAAAATGCAGGTGCCACTTATCAAAGGCTGGTCAACATGATGTTCAAAGAACAACTGGGAAGCACGATGGAAGTGTACATCAATGATATGGTGGTAAAGTCAAAGAAAACTGAGGATCATCTTCAGGATCTTAAGATGGCTTTCGACATTCTGGATCAGTACAATATGAAGCTTAATCCTGCAAAGTGTCACTTTGGAGTGGGGGCAGGAAAATTTTTGGGGTACATGGTAACCAAGAGAGGAATAGAAGCTAGTCCAGAGCAGATCAAGGCTATCCTAGACTTGAAATCCCCATCAAGTCCTAAGGATATACAAAGATTAACGGGAAGAATAGCAGCTCTGAACCGTTTTATTTCAAGATCCTCAGACAGATGCAAGGAATCCTATGATATCCTAAAGAAGAACAAAAAGTTCGAATGGGGAGAAAAACATGAAGTTGCGTTTCAAGAATTGAAGAATTACTTGTTATCAGCTCCTTTATTGATGAAGACTGAGGATGGTGAGCCATTGTTCCTCTATCTCTCTGTATCCCAAAATGCTGTAAGTGCAGTACTAATAAAGGATCATGAAGGGCAACAACATCCTGTTTACTATGTAAGTAAAAGCCTACTAGATGCTGAAACCAGGTACTCCCATCTTGAGAAACTTCTACTTGCATTGATTATGACATATACTAAACTTAGACATTATGTTGAAACACATCCTATTCATGTAAGAACTAATTATCCCATTAAAAACGTGTTGAGAAAACCAGAAATCCCAAGCTTTAGCAGATTTTATTGCTGACTTCACTAGTGATCTTCAAAATGAAGTAGATTTAGAAGTACAAGAACTAAATCAAATAAGTGAAAAATGGACACTATATACCGATGGTGCTTCTAATATAAGAGGAATTGGATTAGGAATTGTATTATGCCTCAAGCTATAAGATGTGAATTTTGAGCCACAAATAATGAGCCACAAATATTATGAAGCATTGATTGCAGGATTACAATTAGCTAAGGATATCGGTGTAAAATACTTGGATGTATATGTAGATTCATTGTTAATCGCTAATCATTATAATGGAACATATACTATAAAAGTAGACAGATTAGACTCATATTTGGAAATCGTTAAGGATCTTGCAGGTAGCTTCGTGATCTTCGACATTCAACAGGTACCACGTGAGGATAACACTGAAGCGGATGCTCTAGCTAACCTGGGGTCAAGTCTAAGGATCCCACCAGATGTTAAAATACCAATTATACATATCGCAACACCTGCCATTGCTAACAAGGATAACAATGAAGAGCAAGTATGTGATGTTGAGGATCCTCAGTCTGGAGATAATTCGAATACATCAGGTTCTAGGGGCAAGTCAGGATCATGGATGTAGACGATCATGGAATATCTACAACATGATGTGATCCCTAACGACGAAAATAATCCTAAAGCTTTCAAATTAAAGGTATCCCGTTTTACTATTGAAAATGGTATATTGTATAGAAAATCACTTGCAGGACTACTATTGCGATGCCTCGAGGATCCTGAAGCAAAAGCAGTACTTAAGGATATACATGAAGGTGATTGCGGGAATCATTCTGGGGGCAGAGCATTATTCTCAAAAACTTTAAGGACATGATACTTTTGGCCTACTATGAAGAAGGATTCCATGGATTTTGCTCGCAAATGTGATGCTTTTCAAAGACATGGGAACATCCATCATCAACCAGCAGAACCGATGCATCCGATTATCTCACCATGGCCATTTATGAAATGGGGAATGAATATTGTGGGAAAATTACCTACAGCTCCTGGAGGAAAGGTGTTTATGCTTGCAATGACGGATTATTTTTCCAAATGGATAGAAGCTGAGGCATTTGTTCAAGTAAAAGAAAAGGATGTAATATCGTTTATCAAGAGAAATATCCTGACAAGGTTTGGGATCCCAGCAGAAATAGTATGTGATAATGGATCTCAACTTATTGGTAAAAGAACAACTAAGTTTTGTGAGAGTTGGGGAATCAAGATGATAACTTCAACACCAGTCCATCCTCAAGCTAATGGACAAGCGGAGTCTAGCAACAAGATCATAATCAATAATCTCAAGAAGAGGTTGGATGCCAAGAAGGGAAGATGGGCTGAAGAACTACCTTTTGTTCTATGGGCCGATAGGACCACAGAAAAAGAGGCAACTAAGCAAACTCCTTTTGCTTTGGTGTTTGGATTAGAAGTTGTGATCCCAACAGAAATGGTAATCCCAACGGCAAGATCCCAGATGCAGAATTTGGAAGCAAACAACGAAGGAAAGTATATCAACGGGATTGCTAATTTCAGTTAAGGGATCATGCTAAATTCAGGATTGCTGCATATCAACAGAGGATTTCAAGATCCTACAACAAAAATGTTAGAATAAGAAGGTTTCGAGTAGGAGATTTGGTGTTAAGGAAAGTATTTCAAAATACTAAGAATTCTGCGGAAGGAAAGCTAGCACCAAAGTGGGAAGGTCCATATTTAGTAGATTCGGATGCTGGAAAGGGGGCATATTGGTTGGCCAATATGGATGGATAATTACTTCCAAGATCCTGGAACGCCAATCATTCGAAACTCTATCATGTGTAAGTTGAATGTTTTAATTCAACATAAAAAGGTACTCCTATGATCCTTAACTCTTCATTGATTTTGATACTCTTTACTATATATATATGTGTGTATTATAATATATTAGTATATGCATGAGAGTTTTTCATAATTATTATTCTCATTGAATACTGTACTGACTTAAGCATCGGAGGGGTGTTAGGCAAACTAACACCCACCTTTACCCAAGATTTTGTATTTGTTGTAGTTCATGCGTTTAAGGATCATGGAATGAAGATTAGAGGTTGGCCACCTCTCCTCCGTTAAGGATCCCAGCGATCCTCTAAGGTTTAGAGGTTTTCAAACGGATAAACACCTCTAGGGTTTATACACCCCGCCAGGTGCGCACGATGTATGATTATAGTGCCACGGTTAGGGAATTAGTGATGCCTCTGGTACCCGACAACTTCATTTCCATTGGCCTATAGATCAAACGCTAACGAATGTCGATACTGATGTGCACTAGACGTGTCGATCTAAGGTTTGTATCATTTTCACGTCACTCTAAGGTTTGTAATGTTTTCACATTACTCTTTGGATAGACATTTTCATGTCTCAAATGGCTTAGCCCAAGAATCAAACGGTTTGTAATGTTTTCACATTACCTAATGGTTTAACATTTACATGTCATTCTTATAGTTTTATTAAACTATCTAATGGTTATAATATTTTCACATTATCAAAGTTTCATTGGTTAAGTATGATAAATAACTTTATTAGCTCTTATTTTTTCATAACTGTCAAAATTGTTTTGATCTAAGGATCACAAAATCTTTTTAAGATCACAACATTTTTCAAAAAATAAATTGTTTTCACAATCAATTTACAAGTTATCGACATTTTCATGTTACAGGAAATGTCCACTGGGATTCATCATTATCTACAAGATATTTTAGGATCCCAAAATCTTAGGATCCTAAACTCAAGATTATCTTAGATCCGATTAATGATCCTTGAAATCTGTAATGCTGAATGGGTATTGAGAAAATCTTCTCATTATCCTGGTTGTATCCTGAGGGAATCTCCTCATGATCATGTTTTTAAGCAACTATCAAGCAAACAAATATGCTGAGGGAATCTCCTCGGTATCCTGAAGACACAAGATGTAGATAATATCCTAATATCATTCATACCAAAGGATTTCAGGATTATTCATCCTGAATCGGGGTTCAAAAGTGCAGGAAATAAAATTATTTTGTGGCCAACATAAACCACTTTTAACACCACCATGGTTGACCATACCAGATCAACCTCATCCCAAATAATTGTCTATTACAATCACAACCCTTAAACTTTAAGAACATAAAAGCAGTACCAGGCTCCGGCTAGTTATATGCCTTCCTTGCCTGGGGTTGAATCCTCGACTTTAGTAGGATCCTCAGGGGTTTCCGATGCTGGTACTGGGTTATTCATTTCGATGTCCTCGACATCAATAGTGACCTTTTGTGTTGATGCATCAAGGGTCTTCTTAACTGGTGTTTTGGTTGTATTGCCACTAGCTTCATCAAGGAAATCTCCAACCTCTGGGTCTTCACCCTTCAATTTTGCCAATTTATCATGTCAGGCTTGGATATTCCAGAATGATGTGTCAAGAATCCTGGCTGTGAGCACCCCAGCAGTTGCATCTTTCCTGATATCAGCGACCAAAATCTCTCGTTCTTCATTAATTCTCCTCTTAGCTTCGGCATCTTTTTGAGCAGCATAAGCCTTGATACCCTCGATTTCTCTCTTTAAATGAGCAATCTCCAAAGCAGAAGATTCTGCAGCAATGGCAGCTGTCTTCTTTGTGCTCTCAACCATTTCCACCTTCTCCTTATAACATTTGGCAGCTTGTTTCATAGCCTAGACAGATATAATTGAATACATAAGGTTGGTATCTAGGTGAAAAGTTGAACGGGAATGACAAGCTATACTTCGTCAAAATCAAGTCTGGGCTCATTAGGATCCTCAATAATGTTGGTTTTCCTCTTCTTGGTAATTGACATGGAACGGAGGTTAAGGATTCTCCTTGATCGGAACATCTTCATCATCAATGTCCGACAAGGAAAAGAAGGATGTTGTTTGATGCGTCACCAGCGGTCGGTAAGGATTTTTCCCTTGTCGTTGCACCGGCTACTGGCGACGAGCATCAGTGGGTGTTTTAAATTTGTAATTGCGGGGCCTAAGTTTTCCCTAACAATGCTAATCCTAAGGGTGAGCAAGTGGTAGGTATGACCTAGAGTCATTCTTCAAACCGACTGAATTGAAACTAAGACGTGGCAGATGAGGGCTTTCAAACTAGTGAAGGGTTTATAAAATAGTGGGGGAGTTTTGGTTTTTGTATTAACTAAGGCAAATAAATGAAACCGAAATAAAAATAAAAGATAAAGCAGATAAAATAAAGATAGTGTTTGCTGAGATTTCGTTAATTACGTTATGGGATGATGTTTGGAGAAACTGTGTTGAAAGATATTTGTTAATTATTAATCTTGAATACTCGTGATGTAAACACTAGATTCCCTACTAATTAAAATCCCAATAGCATGTCACACCGGGAGCTAGGTTATGGTAACATCACAAAGTATTTAGAATAATAAGCAAAATCTTGATTATGGTTTAATAATACTTTCATATGAACGGGAACAAAATCTTAAGGTACTAGACATAACTGAATCATATAACGATTCCTCATCATCCTAACAGATTCGTATATTTAAAAAGTTCGTTTATGACTTTAAACAAGCCCTTGCTTAAGACTACCCAATAAATCCCCTAATTATCCACAGCGTTCCTCACTTAAAGTGGTTCCGCCGCTTCAAACCTTGGCCATGTCTTGTCCTACGATAATCTCCCATGTAGCCTTGCGGTTCCATAGTTTCATACCTTTGAAAAATTATATTGACACAGATGACTGACTACCTTTTAATTGGACGTCGTTAAAAAGGTGTTGTAATCATGTTTATTGGTGGAAAGGCGATAGATTAAATTGAAGTTTAAAAGTCTATTTAGAAAGGTTAATTAAACTAGGTTTCTCATTTTATATGTTAGTCCGTAATATAACTACCTTCGGTCGTTACTCGACTTCCATACATTTGTACTCCACCTTGAAGTGTTTCCAGTACTATATCGAATAACAGTCGAATAGGGGCCATCATATTACTTCGTAATATTGTACCATTTCGTAATATGACTACCTTCGGTCTTTCCTCGACTTCCATACATTTGTACTCCACCTTGAAGTGTTTCCAGTACTATATCGAGTAACAGTCGAATAGGGGCCATCATATTACTTTACGATAATTAAGACCGTTTATATTTTACCACTATGATGATCCTAAGGCAACAAATGCAATAAGACGATCAAAGCGATACTACCGATCTTTAATATTTAATTATAAATCATCCCATAATTAATTAACTACATCGCAAGCAAACACAACAAGTATACTATTCTCTAATCATGGCAATAACTAAATCTAGCATAATCAATATAAACGTAATTAATTAAGATAGATAAGGATTAGAAAGCACCAGGATTAAATGCGGGAGAAAGTAGACTTGAATTAATTGACACAATTCCAAGCTTACACCGAAGATTTACAATGCGTTTCGTACTTTCCTTCTATTCTAAACAAGCTCCTAAACTAGCCTAAAACTAATTTTTAGTAAGAAAATAGAAAGAAAGTAGAAGCAATATCTTAAGAAAAGTATATTGTTCTAAGAATGGTGTGTCTTGAAATGAAGCCTAAGGGATGCTATTTATAGGTGAAAAGTGGCTCACATTAGCATCCCTAGGCTCACATTAGAAAAAGTAGCGAAAGGTGGTGCACCAGGTACGAAAACGTAGCGAAAGGTGGTGCACCAGGTACGGAAAAGTAGCGAAAGGTGGTGCACCGGGTACAAGCAAGGACGAAAAAGCGCAAAAGAGATGGGGGTGGAGGCCGGCGCCGCCCACCAGCAGGCCGGCGGCGGCTGGCTGCTGGCCGGCGGCGGCTGGCTGTCACCCGCCCCGGTCCATCGTCTTTCGATGCGTTGCTTAATTCGCGCGTATCTTCTTCGTTATGCGTCCGTTTGCGTTGATTCTTTTTGCGTTGGATTCGTAATTCAAAAACAAAGACTTTGATGTAAAGATATCCCAAAAATATGTCACCTATCTCTAGATATTGCATACGAATCATTTGGATCTTCCAGCGGGCGTAGAATCTTCATTCTTTATCCGTTTTTGTTGATTCTTCTTCTGTTGGATTCGTAATTTGAAAACGAACATCTTGGGTAAGATAGATGTTAATGATGGGCACTTTTGTCTTGAAATCTCGTTTTGATGCCTCGAATCTTCAAACGTGCGTGGAATCTTCGTTTTTCATTCGTTTTGCTTGATTTTTGTCGTGCAACCTTGTTTTGACCATCTTGGCATAATATCATTGATTTGTACTGTTTTTGAGTTTAAAATGCCAAGAATTGTTCCATAATGAGAGGCGATATCACTGTTTTACGAATACAATCATACTAAGAATACGGAATTGAAAAGGAAAAAAAAATTTAGAATGTGAAATTTACCTGGTGTAGTTGGAGTTGCTTTTTGTAACTTCATGATTTTCGGTGAAGAGGGGTACAAAAACGTCTTGTTACTTTCGGGGATTTGCAGAAAATTCCTTATCAATTCCTCAGAGTGAGGAAGAGGAGGAGCTAAGTTCTCAAAGATTGCTGCAAAAGAAATGAGAAAGATCAGAAAAATGGGTGCATATAAAGGTACATTCGTGTAATATTTTTACCCTACCCTTAGTGAGACAAACAGTTGGAATCAATTCCCCGTTGGGAAGAGATTTTCGATTAACAAAGAAAAATTTCTCTCTCCATTTGGGATCATTCCGAGTAGCGCAATGAACGAGATGCTTACGCTTAGGTTTGATTTTGAAGAGAAAATAATTGGAACCGTGGGAGCGAAGATGATAAGTTTGGTCTACTTTAGGAATTCCAAGATGTGTATGATGGGAGTCATTGACAAATTGGATAACAAAAAGTGTACGCCAAATCATGGCCATTGTTTGTGAGTAACAAAGCCTTGTCCAAGATGTGTATGATGGCCATTGGATAACAAAAAGTGTACGCCAAATCATGGCCATTGTTTGTGAGTAACAAAGCCTTGTCATATTGAAAAAATCCATGAAAATATCTGGAAAAGGGTATTTAAGCCCTAGAGAAAAAAGGAATTCAGGAAAGCATATCCATCGATCTGATCGGTGATCGGTGTGGATATTAGGATCATGGGCTCGGAAGATAGTGTTTTCAGGAAAAGCACTTTTGAGTTTTTGCATATCGGAATCGGATAATGAAGAAGGAACAGGGTCGGAAATCATTTTTTGATCGATAAAATCGGGAAGGTCTGACTCGTTTCTAGTTACAGGGTTCATCTTTGATGCAAAAATAGCTAAGTAATGAAGAAAACAAAGAAGAGAAAGAGGCAATACCTGAGAATGAGTCGAGAAGAAGATGGAGTAGAGGTTGAATAGGATATGACATGCGTCAGAATCGCTATAAGTATTCAGGCGCATTAATCGATGTAACTACCTAACACGATTTCGGCGGTTATCCTTGGAAGTTACAACGTTTAAGGATCCTAAAAAACGTTATAACTTTGGGGGCAATTGTTGTAGGTAGATTTTTTGTCTAACATTGCAGGATCCTTATTAGCATCATAGTCTCGTCTTACAGGTATGGAAAGCATTTACATTTTATGTTCATATAGCAGGATAATAATAGCTTGTAAGTATACTTTCAGGATCACAGATATAGTTAAGGATCCTAGAAATATCTTCATTATTAATCTTGCAGGATCCTATTCAGGATATATTTGTTTGATTATGCAGGATAATAGATAAGTGGGATCAGTAAGTAAGGATCTTATGTTTATTCAGGAGTGCGCCTAGCTCAGGATCTTGGACCTATATTAGTTCAGGATCATGTGATATTTAACGTGTTTATTTTCTTTGAGTATTGACCAGGTCATATATGGAACGCGTTAATGAGATATGCTCCGGATTACGTGAGGAAGCTTTGATATGATCCAAGGATGACCAAGTCATCTGCACGTGTAAAATGAAGTCAAAAGAGACGTTGATGGTCTTCATCCTTCATCGGAGGATCCCGAGATTCTCGGAAATATTGTTATACGCTCTTAGTATATAATTGAGGCATGGATGATCGATTAGGTTAAAGAATGCACACTATTTTCACCTGCAAAACACATAAACACTCTGCTATTACTCTCGTTGATACTATTTTTCACCAACACTTAGCTAGATTCACACACATAATCACTTAGCCGATCATCCTTGTGCTCTTAGCTTGTAATTCATTATTTTCATTTTAAAAAACCAACAAAGGCAAGGATCATTTGATCCTTCCCGAGGTTTTGTATCGGCGATCAATCTTGATCAAGGGTTTTCCTTGTATATCCTCGTGTCGATTACATTTACTTTACCTTTTTTCATTGTTTATTTTGCATTACCATTAATCTGTTCTTGAGCTTTTGTCTTAAATCTTTATTCAACAAGGATCAACGCACTTAAAGTGTATTTTCATTCAAAATTCTTATTTACTAATATAGATAATCGTATAACAACGTAATTATCTTGAAAATAATTTCAACACTATACCTCACAATCTAAAATTTGATCACTTAATTGCTTAGTGTAATTTTTGACCAAAACAGTAAGCATCTCGTTCATTGCGCTACTCGTAATGATCCCAAATGGAGAGAGAAAATTTTCTTTGTTGATCGAAAATCTCTTCCTGACGGAGAATTGATTCCAACTATTTGGCTCACTAAGGGTAGGGTAAAAACTATTACACGAATGTACCTTTATATGCACCCATTTTCTGATCTTTTTCGTTTCTTTTGTAGCAATCTTCAAGAACTTAGCTTCCCCTCTTCCTCACTCTGAGGAATTGATAAGGAATTTTCTGCAAATCCCCTAAAGTAACAGAACGTTTTTGTACCCCTCTTCACCGGAAATCATGAAGTCACAAAAAGAAACTCCAACTACTCCAGGTAAATTTCACATTCTAAAAAAATTTTCCTTCTTAATCCCGTATTCTAACTATGATTGTATTCTTAAAACAACATCCTTCTTTTCCTTGTCGGACATTGATGATGAAGATGTGCCGATCAAGGAGGGAAAATTTGTTGTTGAACCCAGTAAAGCTAGAGTCCTCAACCTCTGTTCCAGGTCAATTACCAAGAAGAGGAAAACCAACATTATTGAGGATCCTGATGAGCCCACACTTGATTTTGACGAGGTATAGCTTATCATTCTCGTTCAATTTTTCACCTAGATATCAACCTTATGTATTCAATTATATCTGTCTAGGTTATGAAACAAGCTGCCAAATGTTATAAGGAGAAGGTGGAAACGGTTGAGAGCACAAAGAAGACAGCTGCCATTGCTGCAGAATCTTCTGCTTTGGAGATTGCTCATTTAAAGAGAGAAATCGAGGGTATCAAGGCTTATACTACTCAAAAAGATGCCGAAGCTCGGAAGAGAATTAATGATGAACAAGAGATTCTGGTCACTGATATCAAGAAAGATGCAACTGCTGCGGTGCTCACAGCCAGGATCCTTATGGTGACTGAAGCTAGTGCTAAGGGTCTTGGCACATCATTTTGGAATATCCAAGCCTTGCAAGATAAATTGGCAAAATTGAAGGGTGAAGACCCACAGGTTGGAACTTTCCTTGATGAAGCTAGTGGCAAAGGAACCAAAACACTTGCTAAGAAGACTCCTGATGCGTCAACACATAAGATCACTATTGATGTCGAGGACATCGAAATGCATAACCCAGTAAGAGCATCGGAAACCCCTGAGGATCCTACTGAAGTCGAGGATTCAACCCCAGGAAAGGAAGGCATATAACTAGCCGGAGCCTGGTACTGCTTTTATGTTCTTAAAATTTTAAGGGTTGTGATTGTAATAGATAATTATTCGGGATGAGGTTGATCTGGTATGGTCAACTATGGTGGTGTTTAAATGTGGTTTACGCTGGCCACAAAACAATTTTACTTTCCTGCACTTTTGAACTCTAACTCAGGATGAATAATCCTGAAATCCTTTGGTATAAATGATATTAGGATATTATCTATATCTTGTGTATTCAGAATACTGAGGAGATTCCCCCAGTATATACAATTGCTTGATAGTTGCTTAAAAACATGATCCTGAGGAGATTCCCTCAGGATACAACCAGGATAATGAGAAGATTTTCTCAATACCCATTCAGCATTACAGATTTCAAGGATCCTTAATCGGATCTAAGATAATCTTGAGTTTAGGATCCTAAGATTTTGGGATCCTAAAATATCTTGTAGGTAATGATGAATCCCAGTGGACATTTCCTGTAACATGAAAATGTCGATAACTTGTAAATTGATTGTGAAAACAATTTATTTTTTGAAAAATGTTGTGATCTTAAAAAAATTTTGTGATCCTTAGATCAAAACAATTTTGACAGTTATGAAAAAATAAGAGCTAATAAAGTTATTTATCATACTTAACCAATGAAAACTTTGATAATGTGAAAACATTATAACCATTAGATAGTTTAATAAAACTATAAGAATGACATGTAAATGTTAAACCATTAGGTAATGTGAAAACATTACAAACCGTTTGATTCTTGGGCTAAGCCATTTGAGACATGAAAATGTCTAACCAAAGAGTAATGTGAAAACATTACAAACCTTAGAGTAACGTGAAAGCGACACAAACCTTAGATCGACACGTCTAGTGCACATCAGTATCGACATTCGTTAGCGTTTGATCTATAGGCCAATGGAAATGAAGTTGTCGGGTACCAGAGGCATCACTGATTCCCTAACCGTGGCACTATAATCAAACATCGTGCGCACCTGGCGGGGTGTATAAACCCTAGAGGTGTTTATCCGTTTGGAAACCTCTAAACCTTAGAGGATCGTTGGGATCCTTAACGAAGGAGAGGTGGCCAACCTCTAATCTTCATTCCATGATCCTTAAACGCATGAACTACAACAAATACAAAATCTTGGGTAAAGGTGGGTGTTAGTTTGCCTAACACCCCTCCGATGCTTAAGTCAATACAGTATTCAATGAGAATAATAATTATGAAAAACTCTCATGCATATACTAATATATTATAATACACACACACACACACACACACATATATATATATATATATATATATATATATATATATATATAGTAAAGAGTATCAAAATCAATGAAGAGTTAAGGATCATAGGAGTACCTTTTTATGTTGAATTAAAACATTCAACTTACACATGATAGAGTTTCGAATGATTAGCGTTCCAGGATCTTGGAAGTAATTCTCCATCCATATTGGCCAACCAATATGCCCCCTTTCCAGCATCCGAATCTACTAAATATGGATCTTCCCACTTTGGTGCTAGCTTTCCTTCCGTAGGATTCTTAGTATTTTGAAATACTTTCCTTAATACCAAATCTCCTACTCGAAACCTTCTTATTCTAACATTTTTATTGTAGGATCTTGAAATCCTCTTGATATGCAGCAATCCTGAATTTAGCACGATCCCTTAACTCATCCACAATGTCTAGATCCTGACTCAATGCTTCATTTTTTGCTTCCAAAGTCTGCATCTGGAATCTTGCCGTTGGGATTACCATTTCCGTTGGGATCACAGCTTCTGATCCAAAAACCAAAGCAAAAGGAGTTTGCTTAGTTTCCTCTTTTTCTTTGGTCCTATCGGCCCATAGAACAAAAGGTAGTTCTTCAGCCCATCTTCCCTTCTTGGCATCCAACCTCTTCTTGAGATTATTAATTATGATCTTGTTGTTAGACTCCGCTTGTCCATTAGCTTGAGGATGGACTGGTGTTGAAGTTATCATCTTGATTCCCCAACTCTCACAAAACTTAGTTGTTCTTTTACCAATAAGTTGAGATCCATTATCACATACTATTTCTGCTGGGATCCCAAACCTTGTCAGGATATTTCTCTTGATGAACGATATTACATCCTTTTCTTTTACTTGAACAAATGCCTCAGCTTCTATCCATTTGGAAAAATAATCCGTCATTGCAAGCATAAACACCTTTCCTCCAGGAGCTGTAGGTAATTTTCCCACAATATCCATTCCCCATTTCATAAATGGCCATGGTGAGATAATCGGATGCATCGGTTCTACTGGTTGATTATGGATGTTCCCATGTCTTTGAAAAGCATCACATTTGCGAGCAAAATCCATGGAATCCTTCTTCATAGTAGGCCAAAAGTATCCTGTCCTTAAAGTTTTTGAGAATAATGCTCTGCCCCCAGAATAATTCCCGCAATCACCTTCATGTATATCCTTAAGTACTGCTTTTGCTTCAGGATCCTCGAGGCATCGCAATAGTGGTCCTGCAAGTGATTTTCAATACAATATGCCTTTTTCAATAGTAAAACGGGATACCTTTAATTTGAAGGCTTTAGGATTATTTTCGTCGTTAGGGATCACATCATGTTGTAGATATTCCCTGATCGACTGCATCCATGATCCTGACTTGCCCCCAGAACCTGATGTATTCGAATTATCTCCAGACTGAGGATCCTCAACATCACATACTTGCTCTTCATTGTTATCCTTGTTAGCAATGGCAGGTGTTGCGATATGTATAATTGGTATTTTAACATCTGGTGGGATCCTTAGACTTGACCCCAGGTTAGCTAGAGCATCCTCTTCAGTGTTATCCTCACGTGGTACCTATTGAATGTCGAAGATCTCGAAGCTACCTGCAAGATCCTTAACGATTTCCAAATACGAGTCTAATTTGTATACTTTTACAGTATATGTTCCATTATAATGATTAGCGATTAACAATGAATCTACATATACATCCAAGTATTTTACACTGATATCCTTAGCAAATTGTAATCCTGAAATCAATGCTTCTTATTCAGCCTCATTATTTGTGGCTCAAAATTCACATCTTATAGGTTGAGGCATAATATCACCTTGAGGTGATTTTAATACAATTCCTAATCCAGTTCCTCTTATATTAGAAGCACCATCGGTATATAGTGTCCATTTTTCACTTATTTGATTTAGTTCTTGTACTTCTAAATCTACTTCATTTTGAAGATCACTAGTGAAGTCAGCAATAAAATCTGCTAAAGCTTGGGATTTAATCGCATTTCTAGGTTCATAAATCAAATTATAAGCACTTAACTTTATAGACCATTTAGCTAGGCGTCCTGATATTTCTGGTTTTCTCAACACGTTTTTAATGGGATAATTAGTTCTTACATGAATAGGATGTGTTTCAAAATAATGCCTAAGTTTAGTAGATGCCATAACCAATGCAAGTAGAAGTTTCTCAAGATGGGAGTACCTGGTTTCATTATCTAGTAGGCTTTTACTTACATAGTAAACAGGATGTTGTTGCCCTTCATGATCCTTTACTAGTACTGCACTTATAGCATTTCGGGATACCGAGAGATAGAGGAACAATGGCTCACCGTTCTCAGTCTTCATCAATAAAGGAGCTGATGACAAGTAATTCTTCAATTCTTGAAATGCAGCTTCATGTTTTTCTCCTCATTTGAACTTTTTTTTCTTCTTTAGGATATCATAGAATTCCTTGCATCTGTCTGAGGATCTTGAAATAAAACGGTTCAGAGCTGCTATTCTTCCCGTCAATCTTTGTATATCCTTAGGATTGATGGGGATTTCAAATCTAGGATAGCCTTGATCTCCTCTGGACTAGCTTCTATTCCTCTCTTGGTTACCACGTATCCCAAAAAAAATCCTGCCCCCACTCCAAAGTGACACTTTGCAGTATTAAGCTTCATATTGTATTGATCCAGAATGTAGAAAGCCATCTTAAGATCCTGAAGATGATCCTCATTTTTCTTTGACTTTACCACCATATCATCGATGTATACTTCCATCGTGCTTCCCAGTTGTTCTTTGAACATCATGTTGACCAGCCTTTGATAAGTGGTACCTGCATTTTTAAGACCAAAAGGCATAGCAATATAACAATATATACCTGTGAGGGTTATGAAGGTCGTGTCTTCCTGATGCGATGGTTCCATTTGGATTTGCTGAAATCCTGACGATGCATCCATGAAGGTTAGGATTTCATGCCCAGCCGTAGCATCTACCATCGAATCGATGTGTGGTAATGGGAAAGGATCCTTCGGGCAAGCTTTATTAAGATCTGTGTAGTCCACGCACACTCTCCATTTCCCATTCTTCTTTTGTACTACCACCACGTTTGCCAACCATCTTGGAAATTTTACTTCCCTTATCATGCCAGCAGAGAGTAACCTTTCAACGTCCGCTTGGATAATAGCATTCCTTTCCGGAGCGAATTTCCTTCTTTTTTGTTGAACTGGCCTGAAACTTCTATCAATTCCAAGTTTATGAGTTATAATATCCTTAGATATACCTGTCATATCCTCTGGCTTCCAAGCAAAAGTTGATTTTCTTTGGTTCAAGAATTTTATGAAATCCTGTTCAAGATCATGTGACATCCCTGATCCTATGAGCACTTTTTCTTCAGGATCCTTGGAATCGAGCGACACTTTTTTGACGTCCTTTTCGCTTGTATCTAGAACGTCCCACACCTTATTCTTTAATTTCTATGCTGATGGAGACTTGGCAGTATACTTCATCGATGTTGTGTAACAATCCTTTATCTCTTGTTGATCACTGCTAATCTTAACCACCCCCCAAGGAGTGGGTAATTTGACACATTGATGATATGTTGATGGCACCACTTTCATATCATGTAACCAGGGTTTACCTAGGATAATGTTATAGCTCGACAAGCAATCCATAACACAAAATTTTTGAATCGAATTTACCCCTTCAATGTAGATTGGCAATTTGATGTCGCCAACTTTATTTTTTGCTTCTCCACTGAATCCTACCAACACGGTAGATCTAAAGGTGATCTCTGATTCTGGGATACCCATTCTTTTTAAGGTCTCCAAGCGAATGATGTTAACCGAACTTCCTCCATCGATCAGGATCCTGCGCACAAAATGATTGGCAACATAGAGAGTAATAACCAAACCATCATAGTGAGGATCCTGAATATCTTCCAAATCATCCTCATCAAATGCTATGACCCTCTCATCTTTCTTCATGGAAGTCCTTGTTGGTTTAGTTAAAAATCTACCCACAACAATACCTCACTTTTCTAAATTTGATCACTTAATTGCTTATTGTAATTTTCGACCAAAACAATGTGTTTAAAACAAATCTTTGAAATCCTTAAAACAAGTTTATAAAACATTTTACAAACTTTCGGATATTTCGATAAAACTTTCTGACTTAAGATTGGGTAAGGCCAATAAAATCATGTTTTTGCAATGTAATGGCATCACATTAGCTCATGGGGTAATCCGTGTCTCAGGATAATCCTTCTTTTGTATGGTATGAAGATACCAATATCCTTAGGTAATGTGAAAACATTACAAACCTTGCGCGATATTCAGTGTAAAAACATGATAAGCCTTATGTACTTTAGTGACGTGAATACGCCAAAACCTTTAGGTAATCTGAAAACATTACAAACCTTTTGCTAAGTGTAATGTGAAAACATTAATATCCTGAGGGGTCAACACTCAGTGATGACAACCAAAAGAATTTGATCTATAGGTCAATGGTCATGAAATTGTCGGGTACCAGAGGCATCACCGGTCCCATAACCCTGATTCTATAATCAAACATGTGCGCTCCAGGCTTAGGTGTGGCAACCCATATGAAAGAGAGGTGATTATGCGTCAGCATCCTCTAAACCTTTAGAGGAATCCCTGGGATTCCTAATCGGGGGAGAGAGGTGGCCAACCTCTTATCCTCGTTGCATGATCATGAAATATATCATCTACAACAAATACAAAATATTGGGTAAATGTGGGTGTTAGTTTGCCTAACACCCCTCCGATGCTTAAGTTAGTATGAGGTTCATATGAGAATAATGAAAAAAGATTAAACTCATACACACACACACACACACACACACACACACATACACACACACATATATATATATATAATAATGGCGGCACACACACACACATACACACACACACATATATATATATATATATATATATATTGATAGGGGAAATAAACATAATGGTAAGTCAGGGATCACAGGAATACCTTTTATGTTAAATGTAAATATTTAACTTACGCATGATATAGCTTTAGATGAATAGCATTCCAAGATCTCGGGAGTAATTCTCCATCCATGTTTGCTAACCAATATGCCCCTTTCCAGCATCCGAATCAATCAAATAAGGACCTTCCCATTTCGGTGTTAACTTGCCCTCAACAGGATTTTTAGTGTTTTGAAACACCCTTCTTAATACTAAATCCCCAATTTGAAATCTTCTTATCCTGATATTTTTATCGTAAGATCTCGAAATCCTTTGCTGATAAGCCGCGATCCTGAATTTAGCACGATCCCTAATCTCATCCACAGTGTCTAGATCCTGAGTCAATGCTTTCTTATTTGCTTCTTCAGTCTGCATTTGGGATCTTGTCGTTGGGATCACCATTTCTGTCGGGATCATAGCTTCAGATCCAAACACCAGAGCAAAAGGAGTTTGTTTGGTCGCTTGTTTTTCAGTAGTCCTATCAGCCCATAGAACAAAAGGTAACTCCTCATCCTATCTCCCTTTCTTGGCATCCAGTCTTTTTTTAAGGTTGTTGATGATGATCTTGTTACTGGATTCCGCTTGTCTGTTAGCTTGGGGATGAACTGGTGTTGAAGTTATCATCTTGATGCCCCAGCTCTCACAAAATTTGGTTGTTCTATTTCCAATAAACTGAGATCCATTATCACATATTATCTCTGTCAGGATCCTGAACCTGGTCAGGATATTTCTTTTGATGAACGAGATCACATCCTTTTCCTTTACTTGCACAAATGTCTCAGCTTCAATCCACTTCGAAAAGTAATCTGTCATTGCAAGCATAAAGACTTTTCCTCCAGGAGAATTAGGTAGCTTTCCAACAATATCCATTCCCCACTTCATAAATGGCCATGAAGAGATAATTGGATACATCGGTTCTGTCGGTTGATGATGGATGTTCCCATATCTTTGACAAGCATCACATTTGCGAGCGAAATCCATGGAATCCTTCCTCATAGTGGGCCAAAAGTAACTTGTTCTTAAAGTTTTTGAAAATAGTGCTCTGCCCCCAGAATGATTTCCACACTCTCCCTCATGTATATCCTTAAGTACTGCTTGTGCTTCAGGATCCTCAAGACATCGTAATAATGGTCCTGCAAGAGATTTACGATACAATATCCCATTTTGAATAATAAAACGAGATACCTTAAGCTTGAAAATTCTAGGATTTGGTTCATCCTTTGGGATCACGTCATTTCGTAAGTATTCCATAAGTGGTTGCATCCATGATCCCGATTTGCCCCCAGAAGCTGATGTATATGAATTATCTCCAATATCAGGATTGTCAATTCCACATACTTGCTCTTCTTTCTTATCTAGTATAACCGGTGACAAGATATGAACAATTGAGATCCTGACGTCAGGCGGGATCTTGAGAGTTGATCCCAAATTTGCCAATGCATCTGCTTCTAAATTTGCTTCTCTTGGTATCTGCTCTATACTGAACGTCTCAAAATTACCTGCAAACTTTTTAACAACACCCAAATATAAAGCCAACTTTTCGCCTTTGACAGCATAACTACCATTATAATGATTAACAACTAATAAAGAGTCCATGTAAACTTGTAAATGTTTTACTCCTATATCTTTAGCTAGTTGTAATCCAGCAATTAATGCTTCATATTCTGTTTCATTATTAGTAGCTTGGAATTCACAATTAATTGCTTGAGGCATAATATCTCGCGGTGGTGATCATAATATTATCCCTAGTCCAATTCATTCATATTAGAAGCTCCATCAGTGTACAAGATCCATTTATCTTTTAATTCATCTAATTGTTGAACTTCCAAATCCACTTCTTCTTGAAGATCACTAGTGAAATCAGCTATGAAATCTGCTAAAGCTTGGGATTTTATGGCATTTCTTGGTTCATATATTAAGTTAAATGCACTTAGTTTCACAGACCATTTAGCCATTCTTCCTGACATTTTCGGTTTTCTAAGCACTGATTTTATGGGATAATTTGATCTTATATGAACAGGGTGTATTTCAAAATAATGCCTAAGTTTGGTGGAAGCCATTACTAATGCAAGAATAAGTTTTTCGAGATGGGAATACCTGGTTTCAGCATCAAGTAGACTTTTACTTACATAGTACATATGATGCTGCTGACCTTCATGATCTTTAACAAGCACTGCACTCACTGCACTTCGGGATACTGCCATGTACAGATACAATGGTTCTCCATCTTCTGGTTTCATCAACAATGGAGCCGATGACAAATAATTCTTTAATTCTAAAAATGTTGCTTCCTGCTTATCCCCCCATTCGAATCTCTTATTCTTCTTCAGGATATCATAGAATTCTTTACAACGAACTGAGGATCTAGAAATAAATCTGTTGAGACCTCGATTCCCTTTTTAGTCATCTTATAGCCCAAGAATTTTCCTTCCCCCACTCCAAAATGGCATTTAGCAGGATTAAGCTTCATGTTATATTGGTCCAGGATATCGAAAGCAGTTCGAAGATCCTGAAGATGATCCTCAGCTCTCTTGGATTTAACTACCATATCATCAATGTAGACTTCCATGATCTTGCCCAAGTGATCTTTGAACCTCATATTCACAAGCCTCTGGTATGTTACACCTGCATTTTTAAAACCAAAAGGCATTGCAATATAACAATATATACCTGTTGGTGTCATGAAAGCCGTATCTTCTTGATCAGATGGTTCCATTTGTATTTGCTAGAATCCTGAGGATGCATCCATAAAGGTCAAGATTTCATGTCCAGCAGTTGCATCCACCATTGAGTCTATGTGAGGTAATGGGAAAGGATCCTTCGAACATGCTTTGTTGAGGTCAGTGTAATCCACACATACTCTCCATTTACCATTCTTCTTTTGCACCACCACCACGTTTTCCAACCATCTTGGGAATTTAACTTCCCGAATCATACTAGACTTGAGCAACCTTTCAACATCAGCTTGTATAATTGCATTTCTTTCCGGGGCGAACTTTCTTCGCTTTTGCTGAATTGGCCTGAAACTATTGTCAATACCAAGTTTATGTGTAATAACATCTTTAGATATACCTTTCATATCTTCTGGTTTCTAGGCAAAGGTTAATTTTTTTGTCCTTCATGAACTTCACAAGATCATGTTCAAGATCCTTAGGAACTATGGATCCTAAGAACACTTTTTCCTCAGGATCATCAATGTTTAGCGGCACTTATTTGACATCCTGTTCAGTTGCTTTCAAGATGCCCCATGCTCGCGTCTTTAATTGCTATGCTAGCATAGGCTTGGTAGTAGATTTCATTGACGTTGTGTAGCAATATTTAAACTCCCATCGATCACTATTAATCCTGACAACTCCCAATGGAGTGGGAAGCTTCACACATTGATGATATGTTGACGGACTTGCCTTCATGTCGATCACTATTAATCCTGGTATGATCCTGAACTTTGGAATCACGAGACTTATCATGATCCCGAGCTTGATCCTTTCTTTTGTTGAAGAGATCCTTCAGATGACCTTTTCCGAGAAAATAGCTTATTTCCTTCCTTAAAGCTATGCAATCCTCAGTTATGTGACCGAAATCCTCATGGAAAGCACACCATTTTGATCTGTCTTTCCATCCAGTGCTCTTTTCATTCTTCCTTGGCCATCTGACTCCATCTCTAAGGTTTCTCATTGCATAGAGGATTTCTGTGGTGTCAATTGCAAAACAATAATCAGTTAGTTTTGGACAATCCTCATCATCCTCATCCATAGCGTTGATCCTGCGATCATCATTCCTGGAATATGGTTTGCTCCTGCTTGGGTTGAATACAGGTGTCTCCCCTTTCCTATTGGGTTTATCATACGTTGAAGAAGTATTTGATTTCTTCCGGATCATTGCATCTTCTTCCAGCCGTAAGCATCTCAAAGCTCTATTTATAACTTCATCCAAGCTTTGACATGGGTTCATCACAAGATCTTCATAGAAAGGTGAGTCTCTTTTTATCCCCATTTTGAAAGCTTGAACTGCAGTTGTGATATCCGGATTCGAGATACCTAAGGATTCTCTGCCAAATCTCCCTGCAAAATCTCGAAGAGTTTCATTATCCTTCTGGACAACCCTATACAAATCAGTGGTTAATCTTTCAAAAGTCCTACTGCAAGAGAATTGATTATTAAAAAGATTAACCAAATGAGCAAAAGATGTAATAGAATATGAAGGAACATTAAGTAGCCATTTAAGTGCGGATCTTGTAAGAGTGGATCTGAATCCTTTGCATAAACAATCTTCCTTTAGATCCGCAGGTATCGGGATACTCTCCATTCTTTCCATGTACTGTGTTATATGTTCTTCAGGATCCGTGGTCCCATCATACAGCTTCATGTTAGGAGTCTGGAATCTCTTCGGGATCTCATATTGGTGGTACAAATCTCAAGATCCTGTGCGCAGATGGTGCTACTTCCGGGATAGGTTATACTATACTGTTGTGGGTATATTTTTATCTAACATTGCAGGATCCTTGTTAGCATCATAATATCGTCACACAGGTATAGAAAGCATTTACATTTTATATTCGTATAGCTGGATAATAATAGCTTGTAAGTTTGCTTTCAGGATCACGGTTATAGTTAAGGATCCTGGAAATATCTTTATTATTAATCTTGCAGGATCCTATTCAGGATATATTTGTTTAACATAGTTATGAAGGATAAAGGATAAGAGAGATAATTAAGTAAGGATCCTATGTTTATTCTAGAATGTGCATAGCTCAGGATCCTGGACCTACACTAGTTCAGGATCATGCGCTGTATAACGTGTTTGTTTTTCTTAAGTATAGATCAGGTCAAGGATGGAACGCGTTAATGAGATATGCTTCGGATTACATGGCGAGGCTTTGATATGATTCAATGAAGACGAAGTCCATTGCACGTGTTAAACAAAGTCAAGGGGAACGTTGGAAGTCTTCACCTTTCATTGGAGGATCCCGAGATTCTCAGATTATTTGTTATAAGCTCTTAGTATATAATTGAGGTATGGATGATCAATTAGGTGAACGCACACTTATCATTTTCACCTGCAAAAACACATAAACACTCTGTTCAAGCTCTCGTTCATATTCATTTTCATTAACACTTAGTTAGATTCACACACGTAATCACTTAGACGATCATCCTTGCGCTCTTAGTTTGTAATTTGTTATTTTTATTCTAATAAGATTAACAAAGGCAAGGATCATTTGATCCTTCCCGAGGTTTTGTTCCGGCGATCAACCTTGATCAAGGGCTTTCCTCTTATATCCTTGTGTCGATTTTACTTTAATTTTGTTTGATTCACATTATTCACTTGTAAATTGCATTATCCTCAACATGTTTTTGAGTCATTTCATAAAACATTCATTCAACAAGGATCAACGCATTCAAAGCATAGTTTTCATTCAAAATATTTGTTTACTAATATAGATAATCGTGTTTCTACGTAATTATCTTGAAAGTAATTTCAAACACTATACCTCACTTTTCTAAATTTGATCACTTAATTGCTTATTGTCATTTTTGACCAAAACATATACCAGGGACACTAGATATCATATCCTTAAGCTTTTGTAATTCCCTTGCCACAACAGGGCTTACTCCAGAATCCTGCAAGTCATTAGCACCAAAAGAATATCCAGAAAATAAATTGCCATTATTCATTACCCTCGGTAAGGATCTTGAAGTTTGTTCAGGATCTCTGTACGTAGATACTCTGGTAGCATATGTGGATCCCGGGATCCCGATACTCCCCTGCATAGATATGAAATCTCAAGAATGATTTGATGAGGGAGGAGTATTGAAATCCAAGATCCTGCTCCGAATGGGAGTAGTGACCCAAGCAACGGAAATATCTTCCCTAGGCCTCATGCTTTCCATATCCCTTCTGAGTGACACGTTACTCCTTTCCATTCGTTCCATTTGTTCCCTTACCTCTACAAACATGGACATAATTTCACGGTTAGAGATAATAACAGGATCATCATTTAATCAACCTGATCCCATATGAGTAGGTGCGGTAGAAGTTGGCCTTGGATAAGCATGCTCAGGCCTCAGTCTTGATGAAGAGACAGGTGGAGGTAGTGGCAAGCTAGTCACGGCAGAAGTGGATGATGGTACGGTAGAAGACGTAGATTAGGGGTGTTCACGAAACTGTCAAAACCGCAAAAACCGGCCGAACCGTCTCAATTTAGCCGGTCCGGTCCGGTTTGGTTTTTAATGGTCCGGTTTGCGGTTTGAAAAATACAAAACTGGATGTTCCCGGTTCAGTTTACGGTTTCTATTAATAACCGGCCGGTTAAGCCGGACCGGACCGTTAAATAATAATAATAATTATTATTATTATAATAATAATAATAATAATAATAATAATAATAATAATAATAATAATAGATAAATGTAATAATATTATGGTAATCGTATATGGGAAATTTGGCGTGCTATAGCTCAATTTTAGCCTTTTAGGCCCAACTTTATGTAAAATACCATTCATTCATTTAACAATTAAGCCTAATCCTAATTTCATATTTTCATCAGACATCGATCATAAAATAGTTAACCCTAATCCTAGAGTAAAGTTCAGTCGTCCAACTTCAACCACCATCACTCCGGCCACCATCAATCCATCACACGCAACAAAAACTAGCTCAATCGCCTATTAACCATCCAACATTCCAAGTTTGTAAGTATTAACTACTAGTATAAACTATAAATATGTGTTTTGATCATGTTTTCGATTGATTTTATTGTTTGAAGCTGATAAGTTTTAATATAATTATTATTTTACTTGTATACACCAAACATGGCAAATGAAGATGATGTTGATTTAGATATTGACGATGTTGAAGACAACTCTAATGTTTCTGATTTCGAAAATGGTAATCCCAAAAAGAGAAAACTTACATATGAGGTTTGGCCTCACTTTATTATACCAAATCCGGTTCCAAAATTCAATCCACGAACTTACTGTAAATATTGTAACAAATGTTTTGTTTTTAATCCTTCTGGGAATGGCACTACTACTTTATGGGTTCATTTAAAAAGATGTACAAAAAATCCTCAGAATTTAGTAGACATGAAGCAAAAAAATCTATCTTTCCAGAAAACTGCTGATAGTAAAGTTGGAAGTCTAAGTGCAATTTCTTTTAACAAAGATATGTGCAGGAAAGCTCTTGCTAAGATGATAATTATTGATGAACTTGCATTTAGGTTTGTTAAGAAAGAGGGGTTTAAGTATTTTTGTTCCATAGCACAACCAAAGTTTGATCTACCTAGTAGGATTACAATTGCTAGGGATGTTATGTCTTTATATGGTGAAGAAAAGACAAAACTGAAGCTTTTGCTTAGTAATTCTTCCCATAAGTATGCCTAACAACTGATACATGGACATCAATACAAAACATTAATTATATGGTCTTGACAGCTCACTACATCGATGATGATTGGAAATTACAAAAAAGAATTATAAATTTTGAAACGATTTCTAATCATAGGGGCGAAACCATTGGGAAAATGATTGAGGCATGCTTGATTAGTTGGGGTATTTAAAGGGTTATGACGATAATAGTGGACAACGCAAGTTCTAATGATGTAGCACTTTCTTACATGAAAAGAAAGATCGTTAATTGGGGGACTGCCATATTAAATTGTGATTATTTACACATGCGGTGTTGTGCTCATATCTTGAACTTGATTGTTACAAGTGGTTTACAAGACTATGATAAATCAATAAAGGTGATTAGGAATGCGGTGAGATATGTTAGATCGTCACCTTCAAGTTTAAAGAAATTTAAGCAATGTGTTGAGCAGGAAAAAATAAGTGTCTGTGGGAGTGTTTGTTTGGATGTTCCTACTAGGTGGAACTCTACTTTCCTGATGTTAGAGTCAGCTTTAAAGTACAAGAAGGCATTTGAGCGATTGGAAGACGATTCGCAATATCTTGGATATTTTACGGTAAATTCAACTGTTGAAACTGAAGAAAGACAAGATATGAGTAGAATAGGGCCACCTTGTAGTTGAGATTGGGATGCGGCAACAAATTTTATGAAGTTCTTGGAGTTATTTTATGTTGTCATGAAACGATTTTCTGGATCGTTGTATGTTACTTCGAATATGTATTTTCATGATCTTTGCACCATCTATACTCACATAAGTGATTTCATTTTAGATGAAGATAAGAAGTTGAGTGACATGGCTTGTGATATGAAAATGAAATTTGATAAGTACTGGGGAGATTTGGATAAAATTAATCATTTTTTGTTTATTGCGGTTGTCCTTGATCCTCGGTATAAGCAGAGTTATATTGATTGGAGTTTTATTGAAATGTATGGGAATAATGAAGTTTCGTCGAAGATGAGTAAAAAGGTTTCAAAAAGTTTGGAAAAACTTTTTGACCATTATTATGCACAAGATCACGTCGCTGCCAAGGAAGGAAGCTGTTCACAAACGACTAAGAATGTGGCTGAAAGAGGTGAGGGTAGTTGAAACGTTCATGATACACATTTATCAAAGTATAAGTCTTTTTTGAAATCTGTTGATGATGGTCAAAAATCAGAATTGGATAGATATATAAAAGACCCAAAAGAAAGTATCGATGGAGATTTTGACTTGTTGGGTTGGTGGAAAATGAATTCCTCGAAGTATAAGATTTTATCTCGGATTGCAAAAGATGTCTTGGCTGTTCCCGTGTCCACTGTTTCTTCAGAATCTGCATTTAGTACCGGAGGTCGAGTTATTGATTGTTATAGAAGTAGTCTCACTCCAAAAACGGTGCAGGCACTCGTATGCTTACAAAACTGGTTAAGGAGTAAAGTTTCACTTGATCCAATTGATATTCGAGGAGCGTTGCAAGACATTGAAGATCTTGAGGAGGGTATGATACCATGTTTTGTATAATCTACCAGTTGCAACTTAATTGTTGCATTATACTATCATTATTGTTACTAACAAAATACATTCTTATCATTTGTTTTAGATTTTGCCACTGTTTTGAATCTTTCCACTGATCATATTGAATCATAGCATGAAGTGTCTTGGAGGTATGTTAGCTATTATTAAACATGCAAGTAACTAGGCAATTAGCCATTGATCTATTATGCATGGCAGTTTTGCATGGCAAATATATGGGTTATTTTTTAAAAGTATAAAGATTGTATATAGTTGCAGCATGTGATCTGTATCTTTGAAAAAGAATAATTTTATAATACATGTGGGGACCAACTTTATGTAAAGGTAACAACATGAGTTTGTGACTTTGTGCATAAGTGTTGTCTTCTGTGAACTCTTGGTACTTGGTAGGTGTAGTATTTAACTATTTTGTGCCTCTTTTATGAACTCTTTTGTAATGTTTATTGTGTAAGTACTACTTGGGTCATCCCTTTTTAATTTTTTAATAAAGGTCAATTGGTTGTTTATTGTTTGCAGGTTGTTTTTGTGATGAAATGGAGATGGGCTATTATGCTTTGTTTAAATTTTTAGTATTTTTTTTTTTTGGTGGAAATGGAAATGGGTTATGTGGGCTTTTTTTGCAGGTTGTGGTGTTGTCTACTAACGAGATGGCTTTTGAAGTTGGCAAATGAAGATTTGGTATTTTTGAAGTTGGAAATGGCTATTATTTTTGGTGATGTACTTGTATTGAAGTGGCTAGACTCTTATTTTGGCTAGAAGCCTAGAAATGACTCTTATTAAGTTGGAAAAGACTTTTGGCTTGTGAGCCATTATTTTGTAAATTGAATGATATTAATGTAAATTGAATGATATTTTCAAATTGATGTCCGATATGTACTTGTGTTTTATAGTTGTATTGAAAATGACAACTCACTTATTTTGGCTAGAAGCCACTTATTTTCTACCTACTAATAAGCATCACACTAATGTATTCTACCTACTAGTACCACACTACTACTTTCGTCTTTCTATATATGCTTAGTAATTTACCATATCATTCTTATCAGTAGCATTCTTATTTTCATATTATACACACAACACATTAGGTACAAAAAATGGATTTGGTTAATGATAATGATAACATGAATGATATTAGTGTGTCCGTGAATAAAATTGGTGTTCTTGTGAAGTATGTGAGGTCTACTCCCGCAAGGTTTCAAATGTTCAAGTCTTGTGTTGAAGAGGAGCAACTAGAAAGTAATAACCTCGTACAATTATGCGTTGATCTTGAAAAATGATTAACATCTAGTTTCTTGATGCTTGAAAGAGCTTTGAAATTTAAGAAAGCATTCTCTAATTTGCTTTTGAGAGATTCTAGCTGCGAGAAAGCACTTAGAAAGTGTGAGGGTGGTTTGATTAATGAATCAGATTGGGCCAAAGTGGAAGCTTTAGTTAGTAAATGGAAACCCGCTTCTCATATCCTCAACGATTGCTTCACAAATGTGGGACCTAGCAACAACATATAAACTATCTATAATTAGTTTTAGTAGCATCTATTATCTAATGAATTATTGTATTTGTTTTTGTTCGAATTTTATGTTCGTTTGAGACGATTGTTTATGATTATTGTTGAATATTAATTAGTAATGTTATCATGTTATGTTGTTCACATTTACTCAATTTTTTGGCAAAAAGTAAAAAACCCGGCAAACCGGCCGAACCGGACCGGAAAAACCGGTTTGATCCGGTCCGGTTAATATATCTAATTGGTCCGGTTTGGTTTGAAATTTCAGAAACCGTCAAAAACCGGTCCGGACTGAATTTTGGTAAAAAACCGGCCGGATCGGACCGTGAACACCCCTAACGTAGATCGTCCTTGAGTCGACATTTTCAACAAAAAAAATTTGAAAAAAGTAATTGAACAAGGTTTTTAACAAGAGTTTGATTATGAAAAACACCACTTGCCCCACAGTGGGTGTCAAATTGTTTTGGTCAAAAAATTACACAATGCAATTCAATGAACAAATTAGTAAAGTGAGGTAGTGTGTTTGGATTTGATTTCAAGATAACTTATTTAAAAATTATACTTTGTGATGAATACTTGTAATTTTGCTAATATGGATTAGCTTAGGATTAAACCTTGCTAAATATGTGAACAAAGACTTTGTAAAGGATGAATTTATATGGAATAAATTAAGATAAATGCAGAAAAATGAATAGAATCTGGGATAATGCATTAAATGTGATCAAGAACGCAAGTAGGTAAAGTAAATGAAAGAAAGATGCAAGAACACAGTGATGTACGAGGAAAACCCTTGATCTATGATAGATCCCCGGCACAAAACCTCAGGAAGGATCAATCGATCCTTGCCATATGTTTATCTTATTAAATGAAAAAGGTTTACATACTAAATAGCACGAGAATGATCGTCTAAGTGTGAAAATGATGAAGTGTGTGGGTGTTCACGAGTTGCAGAGAGTGTGTTTCAGTGTAAGTAATGAGTATTAGTTAACATATTAATCATTCAAGCCTCGTTTATATACTATAGAGCCTAAAACTATAATCCCGAAATATTCAGGATCATCCCCGAGATTTGGTGGAGCGTGGCAACATTCATATGACTGAGTATTGAGCACGTGTTGACTCCCTTCTCTGTAGTTCAAATATTCTTCAAGTAGTTTACGATCCAAGGAAATCGGAACTAACTCCACACGTCTCGTATGACCTAGTCAAAATACATTAAACATGCGGAAATATTAGTAGCAAAGTGATCCCGAGATATATGATATCTGGGATCCTTATAATAAGCATATATTATAAGATAAATAAGATAGTATTAAGTCTAATACATTCTATTATCCCAGACTTAGTCAGATTCGGGATAACTATAAGTTGGTGATCCTGAAAGATAAAACAATATCCCTATTGGGATCTTGTAATATAATAATCTCAACAGTAAGGTTACACAACTATTATCCCTATTTTAACATAATCTTAAGGATAATATAGTCATACCTGAGGATCCTGCATAATATAGCAAGTCAGGATCATACATTTCCTTATCCTGATTGTAAGCCCAGTATCCTGCGTGTAAATCATCCAAAAGCAATCCAGGATCCTTACAAGTTATCAGTATAATAGCTGATCCGGGATCCTGAATGGTTAGTGAAAATTCTATCCACAACAGTAAGTATTCAAGTTCGTTTCCACACGGAATAGTGTTATTTAAGAATTTAACTACTAATAATTAATATAATAAGGGGGTTTTAATTGATTTTGTTTGCAACTTGCATTGCGAGTAATTAAGAAAACTAGACAAATAATTAAAATAGAAATTAAATAATGCAAATAACAAATGGAAAAAAAGGCATTCACTTAGACTTGTTCCCCTAGCTTGGATTGCTTGTTAGAACCGTTTACGACTATTGTTGTTGTCTAGTGACACTACAATACTCTATCACGTCTTATAGCCTATTTGTTATTAGATCTAATTAACAGCCGTTAACCTTGTTCACCTAACTAATTCACTAATCAATTACTTCAAACTAAGACTTAATCCAGTTTTACTGTCGTAGAACCTTGGATATACCGGTGTCCCGCATATAACCACATGATTATCAAGTTATAATTATAATTATAATTCTAACACCAACCAATATGTCTATTAGTTTTCTAAACTATTCGGTTAAACCAAACAATGTAGCATAAGTTATCAAATACAATCAAGCGTCGTTAATAAATCAATAACTCACGAGGAACAATTTAATAATTAAACTTCAATAACAATTGATATTTTATTAAGCACAATTCAAAGTAATTAATAGTTACATAAAATCGAATGATTAACAATCCAATACTAGGGTTAACATCATCTAATTGAATACAAAAAAGACTAGCCCATGATATGGGTGAAAAATATCAAGAAACAGTCAAAGAGAAAGAATTCATAATTTTGTTCAAAGTATAAATTAAACCGATGATTTTATTATTTGGTAATGTTATGATCTTCAATCCTTGAGTTATAATGGTACAAAAGTGATGAAAATGCTCCTGGAAGTCACCCCATATCATCCCAAATCGCACCAAGCTAAAGCTAACTCTAAAATAGGGTTTAATTTGCGTTTATATACTTTCTAGAAATCCGAAATCATCCTAGCGAGATGGCTAGGTATACCGACGGGATCCTCTACTTCTCAACAACTCTTAGCTATTATCCCTGGGGGATAAATACGTATCATGGGGGGATAAAAATTCTGATCAAAAATCTTTAAAGTATCCCGGTGGGATCCAATGTATCCCGATGGGATTAAGCTTATATCACCAAATTCTTCACTTATCTATAAAAATCATCATGTTTGTCCATTTCTTTAACGTTTCACCAGCATCTGCATCTATAATTAATTTCAACTTAATAAGTATTGAAAGTTCACAAATTAATATAAACGAGATGAAAATGGGATCGATATTGCATCTAAAAGAGAGTATAAATTATACAATATCACTCTTCTTCACCCTATATATATTTGTCATTTGTAATCATATGGGACTAATCATTCAATAACGCTAATCCCTTCCTCTCTATCTACTATTCTAGTTCCATCATTTTACAAAATTAAGGACATAAATAATACCCCGTAGTCATCTTTTGTCAAAAAGGAATATAGTTGAGTTCATTAGCAAAAGAAAGTTTACTATAGTTATTTTAGAATGAAGATAGGGAGAGAAAGTGAAAATAAAAATGTAGTTATTAGACTTGAACCTTTCATAGTGTTGAGATTAAAATGCACGGGGTTGCAATTTCACTTAACTTTCAACTTGATTAACAAAATGTATTATAATTAGTTAACCTAACATATTTGAAAAACTAGAAAAGACAAAAATTACTATTCATAACATTTGAATACTTAATATTAAGGGATAATATGTCGTACAAATTACGTAAATGCCATTTATAAAAAAATATTAAAAAATCCCTAATTTTTTTTTCTTTTTTCTTAAAACAAATACTCAATTTCTTTCCGAATTGCGTATATGAGAACTCGGGCTTGGTGGCCAGATTGCAATCTTGCAACCGTTGACTTATATATTCACCAACCCAATTACGATGCCCGAGTTGTATGACAGATTTCCCGTGCAATAACTTGATCATTGCTCCGGTTGTGTAGCAGGTTGAAAAATGCTTGTTCGGGCCGTAAAAGTGACTCGTTTTTGAATAAATTGCCTCATCATTTATCCATTTGCAGAGAAGATTTCAGGAATTTCAAAACTTTCATATGTAGTGTGACTCAAAAATTTCATGCAATCAATTTTATTCCAATTTTTTCTTTGTAAAATATTAAAAAACAAAAACAATCGTGACGGTTGTTGCTTGTTCTCCCACTCTGTAGAGAGGTAATAAGCAACAAGTTAAAGATGATAGATATCTTCAACCCCTTTTGTGTGATAATACTATATATATGTTCACAAAATCAAGCTCGGATAGTGAAATTCGATCAAATCACTTGAAAGTTGTTCAGAGATTAGTAGATTACTCATTTACAACAATAGTTCATTATGTTTCGAAAGAAGAAGCCTTTACATTATACAAGATTAGCGTCGGTCTATTCGAAGAGTGAGTATCAACTTGATCATAAGATTAGGGGGATGCATAAACGCATAAATAGATTGAGGTTTTCATAAGCAAATTATGTTTCATATATTTTTCCGTAATTTCTTATAGTGTGTTGTAATGTTTAATTAACATATAATGAATATTCATGTTTTTTGAATTCAAGTTCATGAAACACGTCAGTTAATTTAGAATTAGAATTGAACACAACAGTTACAAACAACTTTCATATTCTCATAAAACACACACAAATACAAGTTTTAGATAAATGTAAGTACAATATTTTACTCAAATATGCAGTTGGAAATATAGTTGATTGAGAAGCTCGAGTCTTTGAAATATATATAAATTATTGTATTAGACATAGTCACATAGACATAAGGATAATGATGGGGCCCAACGTGGAATATCGGAACTTACTATTTCTGGAGGCCCATGATTGTGTAACTAAAAGGCCTGCATGAAAAATGCCGTAACTTGGGCTACACGGTTCTGTTTAAGGCCCATGAGCTGGCGAATCGAAACTTGGAACAAGGCCCACCTCTTGGTAAACACACGTAACAACTTCAAGGCTCAAAAATGGCTCCTAGAAGAAGTTAGGGACCATTTTGTGTTTTTATTTTTATTTTGATATTTTCTTTTGGACTTTCTGTTCGACCCATTATGTTTTAGGCCCATTTTGCATTTATGTTTCCTTCTTTTAGGGTTTCATTATGTAAGAAATAATCATTTTTTGTTTTAATGATGGTAAAATTATCTCAATTTTGCTCGACAATTGAGTTGAAGTTATTCCTAACATCGTTATTCTTTTTCAATCAACGGTTGTTGGAAGAAATTGATCTTGGGAATTCTTAGAATCAACATGTTTAATTCGTGTTACTAATTTATAGTCTACATCAGATAATCAAATAGATCAGTAAAAAATGCCATCAGCAAATGTGTCCTCATGGTAAACCGTAAAAAAGTGCCATTAGCAAGTGCATGTACTTATACCGTTGTACAAAAGTCTAAAACATGTCGGTACCATTTTTGTTGCCATCAATTACCTCAAAAGGTAGGTTTAAGGCGAACGTCGCCTTCCAATTCCTTAATTTTGTGTTCCCTTTCTCAATCTTGCCTTCTTCATATAGTGTGACATTGTGTTGTAGTTACTCTCAAGTGGTTCTATGTTTGTGAAACCATGCATTGTTGGACTGTCAGTCGAAGTAACTCCTCCTTTAACATAGTTTTCGCAACCCATTAACGTTGCATTGTGCAAGTTTTGTAAGCGGCTCTTGGTCACGCAACTCGGGCATCGTAGTTGAGTTAGCAAAACAAGCTTTAGCAATTCGCAACCAGCCACGGCGTAGCATTACCCTTTGTTCATCAAATATTTCGATATTCATACATAAGCGTTAGCAAAACTACTCTAATGGATATAACGAATCAAATACATATATGAATGTATTCCTAGAGGATCGGTTCAAAAGTAAAATGATTAAAAAGAAAATAAAAAGGTCACGTTCAACTACGAAAGTTATAAATTCTGAAAGCCTCCTAGTTAACAATTTCTAGTGGTAGATATCCGCAAGTACAGTACGTGAGGTGTACAATGACGTTCCAGTTTCAAGGACGCTTTTTATTAGTAAAGTTTCAAAGTCAGAAAATATTATTGTTATAGCTCAAGAAAGTATAGAAAACTGAGTCTCTGATTATATTATATGACAGTGACACTCTTATAAGTGAAGAACGAAAACGATTATTTGTACGAAATGTAAGAAAACACCGTCCTTGTAAATATGTTATCAAATTAATCTCTGTATATTTGAAGTGTTTTTCTCACATGGCGTAGTATGTGATATCGCATATGGCCTCTCAAATCTATTTGTTGGCCATCACAATATCCGAATGCCTACCAAATATGAAAAGTTGTCCAAATATGAAGCTAAAGTTGACTACATGAAAGCTGACCAAATCTAATGTTGAAGTTGAACATGATCTCCAAACTTACCAAGTGAACTACTAAACCACATCTATAGACTAATATGCAACACTTTAAAACATTAAAAAATTGGAACCTATATAAACCATTAAGACAGAAGAAGTGAAAATGAATTTATGGATAGAAGATGCAAATTACCATACTCTACAAAACAGCATATGTAAATCTTACAAGATGCAATAAGCATTGGTAGTTTGGTATATTATGACTTAATTGTTCAAAGTCACAAGTCAAAAGCAAACATAGCATAGCATTCGGATGCACAAAATGAAAATCCAAAAAAGAAAAAAAAAAGATAGAAATAGAGTATTTGAAACAGGACTAACTACAACAAAAACACAAGTCTAAACTATTTTTCACCTTTAAAAATGCTGGAACTACCACAACAACACCATGCAGTCCGTACTGCCACTTGCACATATCTTGCCACCTGATCGCCTAGAGCTCTTCATCGGACTCTGGTGGGAGATCATTAAGGTCAAAGGGTAGAATTTTGGAATCTGAACCTGACAAACTGTTTGCATTTTGGTTGACTGTCATTTGGTAATTTAATTGAGAAGATCCTACCTAATCACTTTGATTTTGAATGTTACTTGGATGACCCATTGGCGACCTCTTGTGACCAGAATTGGAGCCTTTTCTATTACGATGTCTGTTGACACACCTACAACATAAACATGATGATTTGTGCGGACAACAAACGACGCAGACACATCCAGGTTTATGATGTCGATGCTTCTTGGTGGCCTTTGATTGTTATGGTAGGGCATTTACTACATTCTTGATCCGTGGGACCACTTGTCTGGATGGTCCAGGTTCCAGGATTGACCTTTTTGCCTTTTTAGTCCACTTGTTCATATTTTCATTTTCTGCACTTCTGCACATCGAGTCAATATCATCCCCATGACTTTTTCTCTTGCCACGAGCATAGACTAATTTGGCTTTACCCTTACGATCAGAAGAAACAGTTATCTGATCAATACGCTGACCTATCCCAAACATCAAAGGCCTAGCTGATGTAGCCTTGCCCTTTGAATTATCCCCAGTAATGATGCCTTTAGTTACGGTTCCCTATATATCACGATCATTAGAACACTAACAAGGTTGACATGTTATCTTGTCAAAAGTTTACGAATAAGTACTAAAAGCTGTAATTGAATAACAACAATCTGATAAGTATGATAAAAAATACAATACAAATGAAAAGAATAATACTACCTTTTTCAGCTTCTTGCAATATGGGAAAGCAGTTTCAGCATTTCGGAACAGACTACACTTGCTAGTTGAGGATCTAGACGTATCATTTTCCAGGTACCCAGTTATAAGCTCTACTTCTTCAGGATCCTAGAAAGTATTCGGATTGTCTTTGTTATATTTGTTTTGAAGATATATAATATGTTAAGTTTCTTTGAGCAGGTCTAGAAGCCAACTAAGTAAAAGTACAGATTGACGCAAGTTGCTAAATTATCAATCGACAAAAGTAATATAAAATTAAATACCATATCATTGTCCATATCATCCCTCAAAGCCACCAAAGTGGAGGGAACTTCAAGAGTTGAGCTACCTTTAACAATATTCTTCCTTACGGTTATTGTGCGCGTCCTCTTCGACAACGTTTTCCTTTTGGTTGTTGTATCCCTCCCCTACAGATTATTAATGACCGTCTGCTCAAAACTCATAATTTACTTGTTAAAATAAAGTTAAAACTTTATGAAATATGTTTAGAAATTCAATTAAGGCCTAACCGAAAATCAGTGCTTGAACATAAGTATCGTTAAGTTTAAATGATAGAAATTTATTACCATTTTAGGGCTTTTGTTAGCAGGGGAAGTTGTTGATTTAGCCTTTCGGTGTCCCATCACAAGATTTCCTCCTGGTTCCAACCAACTAAACGTCACTGAAAGAAGACAGTATCAATCATCATGCTATAAATAACAATATAACATATTAAATTATTATAACATGTAGAAACTCATATAAGATCTATCACATGTGACATCTATTTATTTACCTGTATCGCCTCGAAACAAGTTCATTTCTTCAACAAAAGGCTTAAAGCCTTCGATTACATAGATCCGGCTACCTGTGTTTTGCCAATACCTAAAGTTAAAATGCCAATCTCTCTTGTTGGCATCTTGGATTATGATGGGTTGGCCCTTAGGCTCATCAAGTGCAGGAAAGAAGTCCTATATGGGATCAATAAAACACTAATTAAGACAAAATAATGCAATAAAAAACACGATTATTAATTTGTTAACATTTGTATATACACAATCTCTGTAAACTTCTTAGGCACAATGAGACGCCCAATCTCCCCTGCATCACTTTCCGTTAAACTTTTCTCGAACAGAAAAGTGATTTCCACATTTGCACTAGTAGATAAATCAAGGAGAGAAACAATTATTTTATTTACACATGTAAAGAACCATAATAGTTTATAATAGGTAGTACTACTAAACATATTAGATAAACAAGAGAATATATACCTCTTAGATATCTCCTTTATTCTATCACTTGTCATTCTTGGTGTGTGACGGTATGACTCATTTTTTCCATACATACTGATAGGAAGCTTAGCTTTAGAATCTTGAGCTTTCGCTCGAGCTCCAGTATATGATTTTTTCTTTTATATTCAAGAGCAGATGGTGAAGGGGTAGATCGTTCGGACACAGTTTCTTCATCATACGTACCCAACGATGTTGGAAAAATAGCAACCGGAGTGCTAGTAGACTTATCCTTAGTACCCATAGAAATTGGGGTTTTTTTCTTGTCTCCACGAGCCCAACGTGGATGGGTTGATCATTCAAAATGTGGCCCAGTCACATTTTTTTCATGAGTTGTAGAATTTGGTAGCTGATAAGAAAGAATAAACTTATCATTTAATGGAAACCGAAAAGTTAAATTTGTGCAAATCTTGCATAGACTATTAGCTAAAGTATAATCATCCTTACAGGGACTGTATCAGATGTATCGGATGGTTCACAATCAATACAACAAATTCCTCCTACTTCCAGATTAACATATATATTGCGGTAAACTATGCATCCCACATGAAACTTCTGCAGTTGATTAAAAGGCACAACGTATATCATAAGAAATGAAAGTTAATTCTAGAGGTGGCACTTTTTACCCATTTACTTAAAACATAATAGGTTCGGGTCATATAGGTAAGTTCTATAAATTTGGTTAAAAATGGAACACTGCAAAGAATCGAAAGGTCAAACCTAATAACCTAGTAAATTTTTATGTTTACAACCTGCTCAATCGGTTTATTTATGATATTACATTAGTTTATCCAAAGTCTCTACTTGGTAATTATATTTACTCAATAATTACTGGAAGGAACAAATACTTGTGGTCCAATCTGGCCCTTACGAAAATTTACTAGATCTCGTTTTGACCCCTTACCAAATCCGCTCATGTTGCCACCTTTATTAAACTTTGTTAGTTACTTAATAACATCGATTTTCCCTAACCTTTTCACAGAACTTGCAGGACCTCCAACTTGTTGAATTTTTGTGATATATATCACAAAATTGGCCAAGCTCAAAGGAAATACTACAGTTGAAAAACAAGAGTCAGTATTAATTGAAATATTCAATAAACAAAACACAGTAAGAATCGAAAAGAATAAAACATCATGGTTTTCAATGGATCATGTAGAACCAATGCACATTTACATGTCTAACTATTACCGTACAAATTTACTTGGACACATAGAAAATTAAAAACTGTATTTTCTGTTTTTTAGTAAATGAAAAAAGTAGAGATATAAAAGATATACTATTTGTTAAGGATATATCTGTTTAGTGACATGGATATAGTAATTTTGTATTGGAGAGACATGTGTTTGGTCTAAAACTCGAAGATGTGTGTAATTGAACTTTTATAAAAGGCTGAGTAGAAGCCATCTTAGAAAAATATAATTTCCTAAACAGATACCTTTAGCATTATAACAAACACAACTTTTAATACATGTAATGTAATAGCATAAACATCAACTCTGCTTACAAAAATCTAGAGCATTTTAGTTGTGTTTTAAGTGTAATTAGAAGGATCTTACAAGCATTGATCACAAAGATAGACATTGCCACCTTCGCATCTCCAACCTTCTCTTGGGACATCCATAACTTTCCCACATTTGGTGTTCGAGCAATTTTGTGAACATGATGATGAAGCCATCGTTTGCTTATGAAGATCCTGGACAAAGTTGTTGTCAATAATGTAGTCTTCAAGTTGATCACAAACTATAACCCTAAAATAAACAAATTGTTGTTGATTTGTAATCATTTCAACGACTAAGAAATACAGACATCGAGTGTATCCATGTATGTATATGGTATACAAACTTACAAAATGATGTAATACATGTGTTAAATATTTATGTTTTCATTATTCATTATTTATATTTTTTTATGGGAGTTGCAAAAACTTTATCCGTGCTCTTGTATTTTACATATATTTTGTAATATGAGTATGGTAGCTTGGTTTTTTTTCAAAGATGTTAATGTAGATGTTTAGGTTGTTCAGAGTTGATGTTGTCTACAAAATGACTAAATGAACTTTGATGTGTATTGGGTAGTAAATTAAGAATTGTCTCTATGTGGAAGAAATTAAACGACCGAATTAAGAGTTATGACAATCAATGTAGGGCGGGAGGGTAGGTTCCATTGAGCAACTGGTAGTAGAGTAATCATATATAAGATTATAAATATCCAAGATAGAGTATCTCGAGCTCACTCAATTAGCTTACACATTTTCTCTCTTATTACATTTACTTTCGATTTTATAAGCGTCTCAAGCTCTTCTTTAAGTTGATTTAATTTGTAGATATAGAAATTAGACAAACCAATGAATTCTCTACTTAAAGTTGGTTTGGTTTGGCTAAGCATTGGTAAAAGAGTGTTTAAAGACCATGCAACATGATTGTAGACAGGGGAAGAAGGAAAAAGAAATTAAAAACCTATATAAACTAATATGTTGAATGAAAAAGAACAAGCATGCATGATAACAATTGAGTAAGCTTGTATCAGTTATACAATGAAAAAGATGACAAAATAGCAACAAGATTGAAATAGCCGTTTAAGGTTGAGTTAAGTGAATATTTGATATGTATCGATGTATAAATACAAATGTTGTGATAATTTTGTTTCACTTGTTTATTGATATTTTATATAAGTTTCAAAAATATATAATTTATGTGTCATTAATTTTTTAAATATATATATATATATATATATATATAACTACTTATATAATATGTCATATATCTTCCGTTGAATCTAGGAATTCTTTAGTAAAACTATAATTAATTACCCCCAACATCTACCATCTAATATACATAGTTCTTTATAATATTTATCATAATTAACAATGGAAAAATACTCACTGATTATGTATATGTATAAAAGTTAGAGGATTAAATATGTAAAATGTATATATTTTCTTTGCTTCATATTACTTAAAGTATAAATGTTGACCACAAATGTTCATTAATGTCCAGAGCACAAATGATTCACCAATTAACTAATAATAAGTAATAACTACTATATACATGTACAATTATACCCCTAATTCAAATTAAGCACATTCTTTCTATTTTATGTTAACTAGTTTAAAACCCGCAAAATTTGCAAGTTGACTTTATGATATGTCTTATATTCTTATACGGATGTTTTATATGGATTCAATAAGTTTCTTGATGTTGGTGTATGGTACATCGGTTTGTATTGTTTAAAATTTAAATGAAAAATGTATTAAAGATTTGAATTGTGATAGATTTTGGATTAATAAGTCCAAATAAATAAATTAATTAATAGGGATAATATTATGTATGATATCACCTTGTTATTTGTATTAATATTTAATGATACTATAATATTCAAAATCGTATTGATATGTTTTTTCAAATAAGCAAATTTACCGGTCCGCAAGTAAATACTATTTTGTATCTAAAAAATAACGCTCTTTGCAGTGCATTGGTGGTTTTCGTCCATCTAAGTTACTCTCTGTAATTTAAATCAACAACCTATAACGCATTACTTTATCTTTTTAACTTTGACGAAAGATGACAACTCAAATGTAGACTCTACTTACTCGAATGGCGTTCACACAGCCTTAGAAAATTAAATGGTATATTATTTTAGGGATGTAAATCGAGATCTAGAGAAATTAATGGCAAAAAAATAAACTAATTAATCAATTATTGAAAATATTGAAAATATTGTGCATGATACCACTCCTTTTTTTTATCTGTATTGTTCTTTAATAATAGAATTATTTTATGTACCGAAACTTTTAATTAGTTAATTAAAAGGTTAAATTTTTATCTTTAAGATTTTAAATCTTGTAATTCGGCATAATTTTTTTTCCATGTTTCAAATTTGTGTTGTATTTTCAATACCTTATTTTTTTGTTTCGACAAAGTTACATACATGGGGATAACCGAAACCCGCAAATAAATATGAAAACCCGATGGGTAATACTAATTGGGTACCCAACGGGTATTGAGCCGGCTATCAGTATGAATATTCTAAACCAGTATGTGTTACGAATACACAAAAACCGTCAGAAACTGAACCGTTAACATCCATAATCTAAACATTGTAAATTAGAAATTGAAATCCAAGCATTGTAAATTAAATATTAAAAAAATCAATTTTTTTTAAGAATTGAAAATAACTTGTTGGGGGGTTTTTAGAAATTTTAAAATAGAAATTTTTCTTTGAAGAGTTTGAATTATGAAAGAAATAATAAAGTAGTTATTAAATTAAAATTATCATAAAATATTTTGAGGATTATTTACAATTAAAGAAAAAATAAAGGATTTATATTGTAAATACTGAAGGGTATATATTGTAAATATAGAAGGGTAACTAACCCATATCAATTTACTTCTATATGTATTCACTTATTTATATTGTAAAAAAATTATGACAAACAATTCTCACTTTTATGTGTGAGTACTCTGCTAGTACAAAGAGAATATAGCAAAAGCTGTCACAACTATTAAAAGGGAAAATTTAACAGGGCACAAGTTAAAGAAATTTAATGAAGTTGAATTTTTTATAAATAATATAAATTAAGTTTGTACCCTAAAGACACAAGTTACTCAAACCCTTATTAAAAATACACACCAATCATTATACTCTATATTCCATAATTAACAATAAACTTTAAGTAAAAGGATGTTAAAATTGATAATTTGATTGTAAAAGATAAATATACTCTAACACATGTGTAAGCTTTAATATATCTTCATTCTCTCATCTTTAGATTCATTCATTTCATTACAAATATGTATGTGTATATACTAATAGGATACCCGTGTTATGTTACAAAAAAAAGTCTTGAATTTATCTTTAGTATATCATATCGAAGTTAAATTATGAAATACTTCTTATTATTAAACGAATACTATATCTAAGTTTAATTGTCATGTAATACTTTATGCATCAATAATTCTAAAAAAAATTTAGAAAAATATAAAATAAAAGGTTTAAATTAACTTAGGATTAAAAAGAGAGATAAAGGGTATTAACTACTCTTTTTTTTAAATAAGCCATAAAACAAAATAAAAAAATCTTAGATACATTTTAATCCTTAGAGAATTGTAAGAAAGAGAATTGTAAATTGATTATATACATCTATTATATATTATATATAATATTATATACATATATATATATATATAAATAATATAATTGTTATGTTACATTATAATTTTTCATTGGTTTATGACTAACTTTTTCATTCATTTGATTTACAGTCAAGTTTATTACTTTTCACTTATTTCTCTTAAATTATCATATATTTAGAAATTAAGTTACATTATACATATTTTTATTTTTGATCATGTTTTTCAAACTTTAAAAATAAGTGTTATTGATGTTAAATATCTTTTTACAAACTAACATCTTTGTTACAATAACTTTTAATTCGTTACTTTTCAAAAAGTGTATCAATTCTAATTTCATAAGTTCCAAATATACGTACACATAACTTATAAGAGATTGAAGTACTTAATATTACTTTTGCTATATCATGAAACAAAACAATTGATCATTTATTTGGTAATTATACATTTTTCTCATTCTCATTTAACCAATACTTCTTTTAAATGCCAAAAATGTTTATCAATTTCCTTGCAATAACATACATGAATAAATTGTTTTTTTAAGCTAGTCGAATTCTTGCATTCCTGATTCAAAAACTAATTTAGAAAGAATAATCATTGATGTTTAGTAAAATTAAATACATGATATATATTTTATACCTTAACTATGAATATAAATATTAAATATAATTGTTTAAATGATCACATGTTTTTTTTGGGGGAAATCACTTAGAAAGTACAAATAAATATATGGGATGATTTCAGTTGATTAATCGGATCTATTATATCTTATACTATAAATTGTTATACTTATAGAAATTATTGAAGTCTACATCTCACGATATAGTTTGTATTAAAGTGACAACTGATTTGATTTTAATCCAGAAAAGGAAAAATACAACAAAACTACAAAACACCATAAAAAGAAAGTGCAATTACTTTATCATGGATGATTCAAATTGAAAAACCTCATGATATGTTAGATAAAACCGATCTTAAGTTTCTATATATTTTTAACAAATAGGGTGATATAAACCAATTTAACTCTCTAAATCATACAAGAATCGATCGATTTTAAATAAACAAATCGAAAAGCTACCATATATCATAACTTGAATTAACGGATATAATGACAAATGTAGTATATAATTAACTAAAATTGTATTATATAAAGTAAAGTGACAGTTATAGCATAGATTTGTATGGAAAACTCACAGATATTATTCAAGATCAGTTGATCTAATGAAGAGACCCCAATTTAGAGATGTTATTCAAGAGCGGTTGATGTAGTGATTAAACCCCAATTTAGAGATGTTATTCAAGTTCGGTTGATGTAGTGATGAGACTCCGATTGAAAGGTGCAGTTAAATCTAATGAAAAATCATAAGGTTTGTAGGTAAAGCCCTTTCCCTTGATCACCTATAACTTTAGTCGTGTTGAATAATCTATATAACATGAGAAAATAAGGTAAGAAAAGCAAATGTAAATGGATATATATACAAAGATGAAGTGGTTATAAATAAATAAAATGGGAGAGAAATTGTGTTTTCATTAGGGGCATTTGAATTTTAGAATTTGAGGTAGGCGGGATAAATGGGTGGTATCGTATTCCTTTGAATTTTCACAATGTATTTCTTATATGTTGACGTTAGTTTCATTATGTACATTTTACCTCCCTTAAGTATTCACTTACTTCAAATGAGCACTTATCATTGTCTTTGCATATTCAATTACAAACCTTTATGTTTTAGAAAGTTAATACAAGCAGAATTATCAACATTGACATTCAACACTTATGAATATGGAAGAATTGTTGTCTATATACTTATATTAATTGTTACCGTTTCGTGAAAATATGAAATTTCGACAACATGTAATGAGCTTTAACAATTTGATCATTTGTTAATGTAATCTATTTCCAAGATTAAATCATATAAAACATTAAGTCTAATGATGATTAGGCCTATTAAATCACACCATTGTAT